>CM069858.1:96418769-96828769 GCA_036172795.1 Pelodytes ibericus | reverse complement strand
TCTAATAAAATGTTTAGTAATATAATATTTTGAGATATATCGTATTTGCTAGATTATAAGAAAAGGTTTTTTTCAGAAAAAAAATTCTGAAAAATACCCCTCGTCTTATAATCGAGGTTGTTTTATAATCTGACCTCAAATTGAGGTCAGATTATAAAACAGGGATCCAGGTCCCCAGCAGAGCTGCTCCGCTCCGCTTCCCCGCTATCCACCAGGGAGAATCGGGCAGCTGGGGGATGTCTACACGATACGTGCAGACATCCTCCATGCTGCCCGACACGGCAGTCTATTATGACGGACCAGCTGTGTCGGGCAGCATGGAGGATGTCTGCAAGTATCGTGCAGACATCCCCCGGCTGCCCCAACTAACCAGTGATCGAGTTACAGGTTAGGGGGAGGGAGGGGGCAGAGAGACAGGGGGAGGGAGGGGGCAGAGAGACAGGGGGAGGGGGGGACAGAGCAACACGGGGAGGGAGGGGGGAAGAGACAGGGGGAGGGAGGGGGCAGTGAGACAGGTGGAGGGGGGGACAGAGCAACAAGGGGAGGGAGGGGGAAGAGACAGAGCAACAAGGGGAGGGAGGGGGGCAGAGAGACAGGGTGAGGGGGGGACAGAGCAACAAGGGTAGGGAGGGTGGGAAAGAGAGACAAGGGGAGGGAGGGGGGCACAGAGTAACAACGGGAGGGGGGCCGAGAGAAACAAGGGGGGGAGAGACAGAGGCGAGGGGGGAGTCAAAGGGAGGGGGAGAGAGAGACAACACTCTTCAGTAAAGGAAGAGAGTCAGTAAAGGAAGAGAGTATATTTAAAAGAAGAAAAACTACCACAACTAGAGGACATAGTCTTAAATTAGAGGGGAAACGATTTAAAAGTAATATCAGGAAGTATTACTTTACGGAGAGGGTAGTGGATGTATGGAATAGTCTTCCAGCAGAAGTGGTAGAGGTAAACACAGTCAAGGATTTTAAGCATGCGTGGGATAGACACAAGGCTTTCCTAGCTATAAGACCGGGAACGGGGGACTAATAAAAGTTTTCAAAAAAAATTGGGCAGACTAGATGGACCGAATGGTTCTTATCTGCCGACACATTCTATGTTTCTATGTTTCTATGTAACACTAAGGGGGGGAGAGAGACAAAGCTGGGGGCAAGGGAAAGAGAGAGGCAGCATTGGCACATAAAAGGAAATAAAAACAAGAACTGCTTTTTTATATAATTTTTTATTAAAAAAGCAATTTACATGTGAATATTTACAAGTTGAACTTTTTTCCTATAGGGTAGTTTTATATTCAGGCTTTTAGTTTTTTTCCTAAAGGAATATCCAAAGTTTGGGGGGGTCGTCTTATAATCAGGGTCATCTTATAATCGAGCAAATACGGTACATATCTCCAATTTTAAATTAAGTGATGAGCTCCAATTATGTACAGACCCCTGTTTGTAGATGCACACATTACTTTTGTTTAAGATAAAACACTTGTTTCCCTTTCCATCCTTGTTTTGTATGTATGAGGCAATGTTCCTCTATGGAAAACGAAAGTAAAGACTAAGTTAAAATCTGGCGTGACACCTGCAAACAACGTTATGAAGATCAACTATGTCAAAATCTAGCGAGATGATGACGAAAGCAGAAGGGATTTGCAAACCAATGATATGGGGAAACATCAGTATAAACGCTACTTCTCACCAGGGAGTCCAGACACCTGGTTGAAGCCCACGAAGGGTGAAGCGCATAGCGCACTGGACTGGACTTACCCTGCTTTCTTCATTTTTTATGTACATTTATTACTTTTATTTGTCTTGTGCTTAAATTATCTGCCAACTTACTGCATTTTTTTTATTAAATGTACTCATGTATTATTCTCTAATTGGATATTTGTCATTTTGTTCCTGAGACAAAGAATATAAGAGGATTGACAGCACCAGGATTCAACAGACAACACATTTTGTTTGAAGTGCTATCATTTCCCTGCAATCTTGTGAGTTATCCCCTTAAGGGGGATCAAAGTTTCCTCTTGATCCCTCAGGATATTACTTCACTAAGTCACCTAAAAGGTGTTTAATATTGTTATCATAATATTTTTATCACAGTTTGCTCTAAGCACACTTATTGTTCTTTATTTGTATATTTTGTCTATTTTGGTGTGGTTTAGGGACACACTGCCTAAGTGCTGCTAAAGCTGAGATTGCAGAGCTGGGTTCACTTTTTGTTTTTTATATTGGTGAGAGAATATGAGGTACTCTCTACTTAGGAAGAAATACCGTATTTGCTCGATTATAAGACGACCCTGATTATAAGACGACCCCCCAAACTTTGGATATTCCTTTAGGAAAAAAACTAAAAGCCTGAATATAAGACTACCCTATAGGAAAAAAGTTAAACTTGTATATATTCACATGTAAATTGCTTTTTTAATAAAAATTTATGATATAAAAAAATGTATTTCTAGTTTTTATTTCTTTTTATGTGCCAATGCTGCCTTTCTCTTTCCTTTTCCCCCATTTTTCTCTCTCTCCCCCCTCCCCTTGCCTGTCTCTTAACCCCCTCACTCCCCTTGTCTCTGTCTCTTAACCCCTTCCCTCCCCTTGTCTCTGTCTCTTAACCCCTTCCCTCCCCTTGTCTCTGTCTCTTAACCCCTTCCCTCCCCTTGTCTGTCTCTTAACCCCTTCCCTCCCCTTGTCTCTGTCTCTTAACCCCCTCCCTCCCCTTGACTGTCTCTGTCCCCTCCCTCCCCCTGTCTCTCTGTCCCCCTCCCTCCCCCTGTCTCTCTGTCCCCCTCCCTCCCCCTGTCTCTCTGTCCCCCTCCCTCCCCCTGTCTCTCTGCCCCCCTCCCTCCCTTCCCCTTACCTTGATCCCTGGTGGCTAGTGGGGGCAGCCGGGGGATGTCTGCACTATACGTGCAGATATCCTCCATGCTGCCCCACACGGCAGTCTATTATGACGGACAGCTGTCCGTCATAATAGTCTGCCGTGTCGGGCAGCATGGAGGATATCTGCACGTATCGTGCAGACATCCCCCAGCTGCCCGATTGTCCCTGGTGTCTAGTGGGGCAGCGGAGGAAGTCTGCGCGATGAGCGCAGACCTCCCCTGCTGCCGCCCGGCACGCTTGCCGGGACTTCTGTGACGAAAGCGGAAGTATCCGGCTTCTTCACAGAAGCCCCGGCGGTCGTGCCGGGCGGAAGCAGGGGAGTCTGCGCTTGTTGCGCAGACATCCCCTGCTGCTAGAGAGGGGGATCCAGGTCCCCTGCAGCTCTGCTGGGGACCTGGATCCATGTCTTATAATCTGACCTCAATTTGAGGTCAGATTATAAGAGACCTCGATTATAAGACGAGGGGGATTTTTCAGAGCATTTGCTCTGAAAAAAACCTCGTCTTATAATCGAGCAAATACGGTAATTGTAAAATAAATAATTGTAAAATGAGGGGGTTCATTGATTAATAAATCAGCACTTAACACATATTTAAATGTAGTACTTAGAATGAATGTTTGGAATGCACTTTATACAGTTCAGAATTAATAACACAAAATCTAAAGAAAGAAAAGGTAAGTTTATTACAGGAAGTATTGGTGAGAGAGTGTATGATGGATTTTACTTAAACCTATGAAGGGGAAAATTACATTTTAAGAAAAGTTAAGAAATTTGCAAAGGAAGAAATGATTTTTTTCTTTTTATTTATGTTTATTTGTTTTTCTCTGGGATAGGTAGATTGAAAAGGGACTTTGAATGCATTAGACTCCACCTATTACCCAGATCCTGTTAGCAACTGTGACTTAGCCTAGATAGGAATATACATGCAAAACAAACCACCCGGTGTAAGCCGGCTCCAATAGGAAAAGAAAGTATGCACTCTGTCTCCTATCAGTGCTTGAAACAAAAGTGCTTTATTCCATCAATAACAGACTGAACACCAAAAACAGACTGTGGTAAAATGGCCCCTTACGTGTATCGCGTGTTTCCACGCTTAATCATAGCTCAACTAAGCGTGGAAACATGCAAAACTCGTAAGGTGGCTTGTTCAAGAATTGATCAATTTTTAACTAAGAGCTGTAACCTGGTCAAATTTCGGAAATCACAAATTTATATAATTACCTGGTCTGATCATGCCGTAATACTTGTACAGCAGGAATTTTTTGGACAAACTTAAGTTTAAAAAAAGAAGCCAAATAATTAGGATGATAATCGAGGGGGTTAATATCCTCCATCAGATATAGGTAAAGTTTTTGCCTGATATTATAGGGCTCTGTATAATCTCCCATTGGAATAGGCAACTTCAGAAGCAAGCCGCAAGTTCCTCAAAAAACTAAAATTACCAAGATTGGGCGTGGAAAACTTGAAGAAATTGAGTTCTCCTCTGACCCTGGAGGAGATCTCTAAATCTATTAAAGACCTTAAGGAGGGAAAATCCCCAGGGCCGGATGGTTACACAACCCGTAGATGGAGCCTACCATAGCTCCAATCTTTCTAAAAGTATTTGGAGAAATAGATAAGGGCTGCCAGTTCCCATTGGAGATGATACAAGCCTGTATAACCCCGATTCCTAAACCAGACAAAGATCATAATTTTGTCACAAACTATCGCCCCATATCCCTCTTTAATACTGATATAAAAATATTTTCCAAGATCCTGGTGGAGAGATTAAAGGATTTCATTGCCAAATTAGTTTATCCAGATCAAACTGGCTTTGTAAAGGGAACCGATAACGTTTGCACACTGTTACACCTGATCCATATCTGCAAATCTATTTCCTCCCCGGTGGCCTTCTTGGCTCTGGACACCAAAAAGGCCTTTGACAGAGTTAGCTTCCGCTATCTGTCGGATGACCTGGATGTGTTCGGAGTCAAGGGGCCTAAACTGGATAGGATTATGAGTCTTTACACTGCTCCATTTGCCAGGGTCTCTGGAAACGGGTTCAACTCAGAATGGTTTGAGGTAGATAATGGGATGAGACAAAGGTGCCCATTGGCCCCAATGTTCAATAGAACCCTTGGCAGCCTATATAAGACAGGAGGAGGAAATCCTGGGAATTCGCTATGGCGACCAGACTTCAACGATCATGTTATATGCAAATGACGTAGTTCTGACACTTTCTAATCCAGAAACATCTCTGTTGGTAGTTTTGAAATGCCTTCACAATTTGGGTAGAATCTCTAACTATAAATTAAATTTAAAAAAGACACAAGTAATCCGTTCTGATTGACCAGCGGGAAACTGGAACTATATGGCATATATGGTGGGAATGTACCTGCCTATTACCTTTTGAAGGTCTAGTTAGAAAATGAACCTACAAGTTTAACACAGTCCCATACTGAACTGACCCCCCAACTCTTTTTGTTCCATTTGGATTTCCCCAGATTGAAAGAAGAAACAAAAATGCTAATTGTGCATATATTAATGGTAACCAAAGTCTGTTTGGCAAAAAAATGGAGATCTGAGGCGATCGATGAGAGGACTGAAATTTTCTCACAGATGAACTATCAGAGATTCATGGAGAAAGCTGTATATGTTAGTCTTGAGAACTTGGGTTTTTATAATGACGTATGGAGACTCTGGCCTCCGGTTATAGACTTGCCTGAGACTCCTTCCAACTAACGCTGGGACAGGTATGATTTGCAATAGACACTTTTAATAGAACTACACTTTAACAGCATATTAGATTTAAAATACATTTTGGATAATGGAAAGGGAAAGGAAGCTGAGGGGAAGAGGGGAAAAGGGGGGGGGGGGAATAGAAAAGGAGTGAGTGAAAAGAACAAAGATCGCAGTAAATAAAACCATAACTTTAATTTCCCTGTGCTTTTCAACCAATTCCCTTCAGCATCATAAATACCTGAATCACTTATTTTATCACTGAATTGACACAATGATGATACACAAGAATAAAATCCGAAAAGTTCATAATTTCTAAATCTGAGTGTCAAGGAAAAAAAAAAATATATATAAATATATATTTTACATTGCCTACATCTTTAGTTTTAACTTGCCTTAGAAAAAAAATATCTGAATATCCATGAAAAGCAGATATACAGATGAAACTCCACTCAGCATGATGTTGTAAACATTTACTTGAAGTTGAACATGAAGTTCAATAATTCATCAGTTTATATAATTTCTACATACATCATTGTCATAGTTTCATACACAACAGTCTGGAAACACTAAGCCATTTCAGTAGCATGTTCTACAGTTGTTCACCATATACTTTTTATACTATGCTTTTATACTATAATTGATTGTAGAGTGAGGAAAGTGTGCATGTGTAACACTGCAAGGAAAACTGGACATGTACAGACAACTCCTCTGGGCTCCATAATTTTTGGCAGAACACCTTAGAAAAGCTATAGGACTTATAACACAAGCAGGGTCAGATCAATGATAAATTGGACCCTATGTGATAAATAACTTTGGCTCCTTTTCACATTTCTTCTTCTGCATTGACCTTCCATGTGCCACACCATTCAGTATTTTAGACCACTTCTGTTTTTTCCCCATGACCTTTATCACTACAAAGCTATGAATTTTGGTTCACCTATGGTGATTCAAATCACCCTTAAAATCAAGCTTTTCGGGAATACCCAAAGTGATTCTGAATCTACCGATAAATCAGCAATTATAGCCAATTTCAGATAAGTTCAGCCAACTTAAATGGTAGCCCACTGCAGCGGTCCATTCACTAAAATATGAGAATAATGAAAGTAGGTCAACTTGGGAGGTCATATTTCACATTAAATGTTGACCTCCCAAGTCAACCACCTATTCACTCAATGAAACTCAGCCTCCCTCTCTCCTCACCTCACCAATGTGCATCACAACATCTCATCTTCAGTGAAAAGGAATAAACATTGCTATTCATTAAAATCTGAAGAGAGTTTGAATTGGGAGGCAAGTTGGACAGTGCAGTCCTATCCCCCCCCCCCCCCACCCCTTCAGCAACTTGTCTCCTTTGCAGGAATCAAACAACAAAGCTTTTATGGTTTTCCCTCCTTATTTTTGTTTACTTGAGGTTAGTACCTCAGTCCACTCAGCTTTGTTATTAATCCGCAATGAAATAAGGCACATGCGGATATGTATCGTTTGTTGCAAATGACATTCAGTCTCATGGGAGAATGTTGACTTTATTTATTCTCACAAAACTATGTTCCCACTGATTTTTCCCTAATGCACCAACTTTGGTTCATACATGCTGGTATGGATTGACACCTACCTTTTGACTACACACAGTCTTCATAATTGTAGATTGTCCATTTTGCGTTAGGCTGCAAATATAGCTTGGCTGGTTTATGTGGAACATTTTGATATCTATAGAGTTATTTTTAAGAAAGCAAATTGGAGAATGTGGATGTAAATTTAAATATATTGTGACAGAACCTATGGGAGGGTATTAGAGGTAAGATATTTATTTACCCGGGGTGGAGCGATGACGTAGGCACGTACTACGCTCGCAGGATGCTGGATCCAGAAGGAGGAGACCCTCGTGAGTAATGAGGAAGATCTACATCACGCGCCGGGTTTGAGGACGCCACCGAAGCGTTGCCTGTATGTGAGGAGGCGCCCAAAAAGCCAAGCTCTGGTCTTCTTATTTGTCCGGTGGAACCAGGCGGGCCCAATTTGTTTCACAAGGACGGAGCGCAGATAACTGGCAGACAAACTGCGGGGTGTGAGACGGTCAAAAGGAAAAGCTAACTGGATGAGTACCCTGTTTTATTTTCTCTCCCCGATAATTGACTGGGAAAGTTCCGTTTTTCTGTATTGCTGTATATGAAAGGAATACATGGTGTGCATAACTGCCCTTTTCTAATTACTATATATTAAAGGGCTGAAACAGAGCTCTGAGTATTCAAAGATATCACTTATATAAGATCCAAATCCACTCATTATAGTCCTAGTCAGGTATAATTCTCGTCAGCCTGCAAGAGGCATGCCCAGAACCTATTAGAAAGAGGGGATAATATAATAGGAGTGGAGATCTCCATTGCTGCTTTGGAAAACGAGAAGACCTGAGGACCTATAATATCCTATAAATTCAAATCACTGTAAATATAAGCAGTTGTGGGACCAGGCTCGAGGGTTCCAAAATAGTTTTTTTTTTTTCTTCACTTGAGTATAGCCACTGACGAGGGAAGGGGCAAGAAAGAAAAAAAACCCTGTGAAAAACCCCAATAAGAGCGGGGCAGTGCAAGTGGGTAAACAGGGAAAAAGAAAGTATTTTGCCTACGGGGGGTGCATAGGTAGTAAAATAACCATAGAGACGTACCCTGAAAACTACCAATAGATCCTCCTTGCTAAAAAAGAAGGAGAAAAGAAAAAAAAAGAAAAACCCAAAATAATCCAGTGTGGTTCCAAGCACGGGAGAAATCTCAACACCCAGTCCCCAAGCAATATAAAGAAAGAGAAGACCAATAATATATAATCCTCTGTGGGACCCACAAAGAATAAAGCATTTTTCTACCATATAAGAAGGAAGGGGTCTCTTACTAAAACTGGGCTAAGGCTAAACAGATATAAAAGGGCTTAACCGTGTTTCTACGCCAGGACAGAGGAGGACTATAGAGACCACATACGGAATAACCCTCCCAAAAAAGAAAAGAGGGAGAGAGAAAAATAGGGGGGAAAAAAATATAGAAAAATCCCGATTTAAAGCCAAAATAAACCCGAGCTGCAAGCTATAAGCTATCTAGCCGAGAAATGGCCGGGAAAAGGACAAATGAAAATAAACATCTTCCAAAAAGGGATAAAAAGGAAACAAAAATATATAAGACGGAAAAACGATTATCCTTCTTCTCCCCCCATGGCCAGAAATCAGGGAGAGAAAGAGCAGATCCAGATTCACAGGAGGAATCCTTGTCTCTCTTGGAACAGCCCACACCTACCAAAGAGCCCCCCAGCACAGAATATAATAAGGCTCAACAGGACTATTTTGATACAGCGCTGAATATTCAATTTGAGCGGATAAAGAAGGAGATACATACAAACTCACAGGAGTTAAGGGTAGAGCTGTTGGCCATTGCCAGTAGGGTCAAGCTGAATGAGGAAAAACTTGAGAATATAGATTTACATTCAAAATCCCAGAGGGAAGATATACAGAAAGCCTTCCTAAAAATAGACTATCTGTTACTTACAAGAAACACACTGGAGGACTAGTGACAATATAAAAATTGAGACCTGTAAAATTCCTCTCTCTGTGGCAGCTTCATTACCCAAAAAAAAAAAAGAGGGGTTGCAATCCTCTTCTCTAAAGAAGTAGAGGTAAACCTTAAACATACGGAGAGAGACCCAGAGGGAAGATATTTAATCCTAGTAGGGGTCTTCAATGGTAGATTGTTAACCCTCGTAAATGTATATGCTCCAAATACATCACCGATCAGATATATTACAGGGCTATACAATAAGATTCAGAAAGTACGACAAGGGTCGTTGATTTGGGCCGGAGATTATAATTGTGTCCTAGACCAGCAGCTATACAAGAAGACATTGTCGGCAATATCAGGGATAGTCAAGTATTTAGGAATGCAAAAAAAATTAAGACATTACTTGAAAGGAATGCCCTTTACGATGTCTGGAGGATTATGCACACCACGGAGAGGGACTATACATGTTTCTCAAAAACTCACTATGCATATTCCAGGATAGACTTATTCTTGGGAGATATTGCAGTGACCCGCCAGGTTAACAAAGTCAATATATACCCAATTACATGGTCTGACCATGATATGGTCGTAATGGAAATTAAAGAGCAATTCCAAAGAATCAGTCCAGAATGGAGACTAAATCCCAATCTCCTAAAGAATGAAAAAGATATGCGAAAATGACATACAGGACATGGCGGTCCCCACTCTGTGGTGTGCATATAAATCGGTTATTCGAGGACATCTGATAGAGATGGGGTCTAGGGCAAAAAAATTAGCGGCCGGAACCCTGACTGATCAATATATAGAGCTCTTCCAGTGGGAAGAAATCAACAAACAGCAACCTACAATGCTGGCGACAGAAAAGATTCAACAAAATAAGACTAATATCAATGAAAACCTGATGGCCAGGGTCAATAAGAACTTGACACTATTAAAAATTATCTGGTATTATAAGGGAAATCGAGCAGATAAGGCCATGTCAAATTTGCTGAAGGCAAAAAGGATGGACAGACTTATCAGGAGATTGGTGGTAAAGGGCAAAACACTTCTCGCCCCAGAGAAGATCGGGCAAGCGTTCAACTCCTACTACCAGTCTTTATATAATTTACCAAGTAAGAACAATACTACCAAGATAAGAGAACACCTTAGGCGTCTGGACCTACCAAAACTCTCGCCGGAAGCTATATCGATACTAAATGATTCAATTACATATGCGGAAGTAATAGATCGAATAAAGGTCCAAAAAACAGGCAAGGCCCCTGGGCCAGATGGCTTTGAAGCCATGCTTTATAAAATCCTTAGCAAGGAGGTGGCCCCAGTGTTAGTGAGACTTTTTAATAGCTTTATGATATCTGGAGTAATGCCAGAGGAAATGTTAAGGGGGAATATAGTACCGATTTTAAAACAGGATAAAAACCCGGATGAACTAACTAGCTATAGGCCCATCTCCCTATTAAATATTGATGCTAAAATCTATTTAGCGCTACTTGCCGAGAGGCTGAAAAAGATTATAGGAGATTTAATACACCCCAACCAAGTGGGATTTATCCCGGGAAGAGTGGCATCGAGCCACATGAGGGGCCTGGCATCTCTTTTTAGAGATGCTATACACCGAGGGATCCCCCAGCAGACCCTGTCATTAGATGCCGAGAAGGCTTTTGACAGGGTCAGCTGGGGATATATGAAGGAGACCCTTGAAAGGTCCGGCCTGTTGGGAAACATGGGACGAGCGGTGATGGCCTTATACTCCACCCCCACAGGTAGAGTGGCGGGATCAGGAGTGAGGTCACAGTGGTTCCCACTGGCAAATGGGTCCAGACAGGGCTGCCCACTCTCCCCTTTACTCTACATCTTAACATTGGAACCTCTGGCAGGGGAGCTGAGGACCTCACAAATCCGGTCGGGGTGTAGCGGAGAGGGGGCACACCTGATCAAATTATACGCAGATAACGTTTTACTTACATTGGAAGATCCGATAAGATCTGTGAGGGAAGTGATGAGAATAATAGATCATTATGTCTCACTATCAAACTATAAGCTGAACAATACGAAATCTATCGCCCTCCCGATTAATATATCCCAGGCCGAAAAACAGGAGATAGGGAAATATGGCTTCAGATGGGCTACAGACACATTTACTTACCTAGGCATCCAAATTGCTGCTGACCCAAACCTCTGGATGGAGACTAATATTCTGTCTTTTATGAAGGAGATGAATCTCACTTTCAAGAAATGGAGGGGGTTATATATATCTTGGTGGGGAAGAATTTCGGCGGCCAAGGCCTATGTCCTACCGAAACTTATATACTTACTAAGACTGATTCCCTTCAAGGTGCCGGCTAGTTGGGTTGCCATGATTCATGCAGCCTTTAATAAGTTTATATGGGGGTCCAAGAGACCGAGACTCAAAGCTCAGCTGCTGATGAAAAAGAAAAAAGAGGGGGGTCTAGCGATACCAAATATTGAGGACTATGCCCAGGCAGCGTTGTTGACACATGCCATCAACATGCATTTCGATAGATCAAGAGATGAGGCATGGTATGTAGCAGAACAAAATATTATAGGGAACAAGATGGAATTGAGATCTACCCCATGGCTCTCTGAAGCTAGGCTAGCGAGTGTGGTTAAAGCCAATAAGAATACAATCCTAGAGCAAATCCTTAAAGGTTGGATTAAATTTAAAAAGGACCTAGGCATTAGTAATAAACTGCTCCCTTGCCTCCCAATTTCAGTCTTAGAGGCAGAAGTGGAAGAACTGAATTTGGAAAATTGGAAAAAAAGGGGCATGAGCTGACTCAAAGATATTCTAGAAGGACAGAATATTAAGCCATTCTGTAAACTTCAGGAAGAATTTGACCTCCCGATACGGGAATGCTTCAGCTACCTCAGAGTTAAAAGTGTCATGGGGAGATATCTCATAAGGGATAAGTCGGGTCCTGGCCTGGGCATTCTAACGGATATACTATAAAGGCAAAGTAATAAACAGTTGCTGTCCAAAATTCTTGATATAATTAGGGTAACGGCCCAAAAAAATTATACTCCCGGCAATTTCAAAATGGGAGAAGGACCTATCTATTACTATCACAAAAGAGGATTGGAATCATGCCATGAAAGCGACCTATGAACAGGTACACTGCCTAAACCTCAATAAGGTCCAATATAAGGTAGCCAACCGGTGGTATCTTGTCCCCTCCACCTTGTCCAAAATGTACCCCTCAGTCTCCATGGCGTGCTGGAGGTGCGAACAAGGGAAGGGGGATATGTCACATATCTGGTGGGGATGCCCACAGAGAACTAGAGTCTCGTCAATGGTATCCCTAAAATTGGTGAGGAGATATGGTCCGGACTGGATGCTGACACCGGAAAGAGCATTATTACATCTGAACTTGCCAAAGTTAAGCAAACAGGATCTACCTTTTCTGATCCACTTGCTGACGACGGTAAAATTGCTCATCGCAAGGAGATGGAAGTCATCGGAGAGTATCACGTGGCCTATGATTAAATCCCAATTGTCCCACCAATGTGCCATGGAGAGAGGAATTGGTACACAAGATTAATATAATCAGAAAGTAGTAGATTTTTGGAATAAATGGTACCAAACCCTTCAAGGTAAAGAGTTGGATTAACTCACAGAGGAAATGAAAGAGGCGACCGGATTATTGGGTTAAAATTGCCCCAAGGGATAAGACGACATAGAACCATATGGATTAGGGAACAGCCGCATGCCCAACGCGGAGAATACTATAAGGCCATGGAGCCCACAAATGTGTGTGTTTTGTATATTGTCCTGTCCGCGATAGGTGTCGGGCGAAACACGCACGACATATATCTGCAAGCAGATAGTTCTCGGAATAAAGAAATTGAGAACTATGTTATAATGTAGCTTGTTTATTTTTATTTTTTGTTCTTCTGTTTTTGTTTCTTTTTTTTCCGAGCACAATTGTTTGTATGTCTCTAATTTTGTATTTTCATAGAATAAAATTTATAAAAAAAATAAATAAAAAAAAAGATATGCATTTACCCAGAATCCTCCATAGTATGTACTCCTTCACCCACCCTAATTAGCAGTTGTTGAGGCCTTAATTAGCAGGGCTCAGAACAGAAAGGCAGGGAATGAAATCTGACATACTGGGAGCAGGGCAGTGCAGAGCTGCACAGATGAAGTGCTAAAAGTTGGTGAAACCTATGTTTATTTTGATGCATTTGTTAGTTTAGTACCCTGGTGTAGTAAGGGACAGTTATGAACAAACTGATTGCTGGTTGCAATCTTAGCAAATTTTAAATAAACCCACACCTTTTTATAAGAGACTGTTGTCCTGTAAGCCATACCCATGGAAGGGGCAGCCCGCTGACTAGAAAGGTCACAACTTGGTGCAGAATGCAGTTATTTTAGCACATGTTATGGTATGTGGGTATATAGTCTCTCTGTATTTTGACTCTGCAAGTGATATTAAGTGTTTAAAACCAAAGCCTGTATGTGTGGTATGTGCTAATTACCAAGTGGCTGTAAATACACAAAACAAGCAGGATAGAGGATTTAGTAAAAGCCTTGGTATAGGCTACTGCTACTCATCAAGACATAAACCCTGTAACAGCTTCCCAGCTCAGCAGCCTTACAGATTCCCAGCAACAGTCTCTTCTTGCCCAGCAGGAGACATACCACTAATTGGGAGCACAATTAAGCACCATTATGGAAGCACACCGGGAAGAGTCTGACTATTTAATGCTCTGCTCTGCCACTTCACAGTGAATGATTTTTTGCATAATGTCACAGTGGCAGATGACATGGAGGCTTACTTGACAACCTTTGATAGGATGGCTACCCGAGAAGGTTGGCCCTCAGATCAGTGGGCTGGATAGCTGACACCTTGCCTCAGTGGAGAATCCAAAAAAGCATATGATGATTTGACTCTCAGTCAAGCCCAAGACTATAACTGATTAAAAGCAGGAATACTAACATGGCTTGGAGTTACACTTGCAGTTCGAGCCCAAAGATATAATATGTGGGTTTATGATGCAAAGAAATCTACAAGGTCACAAACATATAACCTATTGAGACTTGCCTAGAAGTGGCTACAGTGGGAAATCAACTCAGGTGCTGCAATAATTTGAGTAAAGGATTGTTATGGATCTCAGGTGTCTGCTGATAGCTCTAACCAAGTGGGTCAGTAAGGCAGATCCAAAAGACCCAGAAGAAATGATGTACTTGACAGAAAGATACCAGTTCCAAATGTATCTGGAAACCTGGAAAGACCACTGGGGGGCTTAAGGAGAGAGAAGAAAGGAAATATTTTGTACAAACCCATAGACAGACTGACTATATGGATAAATGGGCCCCCAAGTTCCTAGCCAGGACACAAGGTCAAACTAAGGGACAGATCAAGTGCTTTAGATGTCAGGAGATTGGACATATTGTATCCAACTGTCCACAGACTGATGAACCTATGGAGTGTAACCTGGGGAGGGTAGAAAAACATGGTGCACTGTTGGTATATACAAACATGTCTGCTTTTACCAGTGCTGTTGGTATTAACCATATCAGATGTGTAAATATAGTATAGCATAATACTGATTTAGCGCAATATAATGAGACCAAACCAGCCATAGTATGTTTGAGCGAAGAAGGTGATCCATACAAAGGAAATGAACAAACAGAAGAGGTGGAGTTCCAAGATTTAGGTTTTCATTCAGGTAATTTTTGTGCCACCGAATAGGATGACCAAACCTTAGTAGCGGTCTGTAACAATGTACTGGTCATGGAAGATTAACCCAGAATTTTGGCATTGAAAAAACTCAGAAGAGGGTACTGATAAGGTTTTACTGGCCAGGAATCTACTCTGCTATAGAGAGATTTTGCAAGTCATGCCCAGAATTCCAAAGAAAGGTACCCTTTCAATCTTCCGTGATCCACTTTTTCCTCTTCCCATCATGAAAGTTCCTTTTGACAGAATTGCAATGGACCTGGTTGGCCCTTCACGAAAATCCACCAATAAATATTAGTGGTTATGAATTATGCTACAGGTTATGCCGAAGCAATCCCGTGAAGGAATATGTGAGCCAAAACCATAGCCAAAGAGTAAATGTTTATGTTTAGCCAAGTTGGAATACATAAAGAAGTGCTCACAGACTTTATCTTATGGTAAGAGCTTAGTTAGTGGAAAGATTTCATAATACCCTGAAAACAATGCTGCATATGGTAATCGATGAAGATGGTAAGAATTGTGATTGCTTACTACCGGATATATGGCAGGCATCCCAGAGGTCTGCTTAATGTTGCAACTAAGGAATATGAACACACCCCTCATAAAGAAGAAAACTACGAGATCAAATAAAAGAAACATAACTGCAATAAAGTTATGTTTAAAATTATACCAAACTCCACATTGAAAGTCTTCGGGTACCAATATATGACTGGTCCCTAAAAAGCATGGCTTTGCTTATTTATATAGCACAATATTATGTATATTATTGATCTAATATATATCATGTTATTTATTTACTATTAAATGTATATCATCCTTTAATTATCATTGCTTATTAAAGTAATTATTATTCCCTAGTGAAATTCTCTGTACACACCACTATTTCTGAATGTTATAAGTTTTTTCTCTTATGTCTTGTTTTTCTATCTTGGTGATTGTGAGTCTCCAATTTAAAAAAAACCCCATCTGATTTCAAGTACTGAGTGTGAGGGTCAATGGCTGTAAGTAAAACATATCTTGGCAGCCACGAAACTTTCCATAGCCAGGAACTGGAAATCCTCAAAGGATATCACCTGGCCGATGATCCTGACACAAGTACGCTTCCAAATGAAAATGGAGAAAGGCCTAACCGCCTGGTCGGGTTATAATATTATAAAAAACCAAATGTGGATTAAGTGGCTGGAAAACCTAGAGAAGAAAGGTCAATGACTCAAATAAATAGCTTGCGGCGCATAGAAGGAAAGCAGTTACGAAAGAAATAAGTCCCGATCCTCTGGCGTTGCCCTCCAAAAGGCACCAACCAAGTTACCAAGCTTTGTGGATTCATCTTTGACAAATTATGTTTTGTTCGTCCGGTAAGTCCTGAGAGTCTCGTTCGTCTCGTTCGTCTCGTTCGTCACTCTAGCTACAACAACGGGGGGGGAGAACATAGCGAGAGAGCATAAGGTCAGACTCTCTCTCAAGACCCCACCTAATAAGATGCACTTAAGTTCCTAATAAGAAAACATTGTGCTATAAAACATCAGAACCAGAGATAAAAGAGACACAATGATGTTTCAAGCTACCTCATCCACTCTTAAGATGTATCCAATGCTAGTACTGAGTGTCAAAAAAAAAAAAACAACATTTCTAATTATATTGCACTTATAAGTGGGTACGTGACACTTACTGAACAAATGAATCTTTTACTATGTTCTCGCTTATCTTTTGATCCCTGTCCTTGTCTGTGCTGTCCTTGTACTAGGTGTTAAATGTACTACCCACTGTTATGTATAGAGAATATAATTCTTATTTTGATTCGCAACTCATTATTACCAAATAGTGTTGTTATCTAATAAAAACTGGTTATATTCGATAAACATAATAAACTTATTTTCACTATATTTCATATCACTCACAGGTCTTATTGATATCTTTGACAAAGATAAAATGGGGAAGATGTCCCATTTATTTTTTTTATAAATGCCCGCATAGATTCCCCACATATTATGAAGATTTGGAAATGCAGCTCTAATAAATGTTTTTTTATTATCATTATTTAAAGTCTAACATAAATTTTAATTTTAATCTACTTTGTAGGATAGCAACAAAAAAAAAGTTTAAAACCTACAATCTACTCACCAAGCTACTCTTTTTTATGTATTTTAACAACATTCATGACAAAGGAGTATGTTGCCTACACGCTGAAGAACAATTGTTTTTTTTTTGGTCATATATTTGTTCAACTATGTTTCCCATAAGTCATATACAGTGTAACAGCACAAATTACATACTTATTTAAGGATAGCTGAGGCTTTCTTTTGATGCCATCAGTTTGAATATACGTGAACATAATTGAACCATTTGATAATTTATTTTACAACTGAAGTTGAAGTAAAATCCCTAAAAATGTATTGATTTACTTCTCCTAAGTTTAGGAATATTTCATACACATAGATTTTCAGCACTGTTTGTCAAATATTGGAAAGGGAATATCTTTGTAACTCTACCCACTGTACCTCAGTCGACTACTACACGTCTCCCCTTTACTCAATTTGAAAGACTGCTATCTAACTCCACCCTTCCACTACTTAGCACTGCTCTTCAAACTTCTCTCACCTCCTTCCCATCCATCTCATGTCCAGAGGCAGCTGCTAACTCTTCCAACAGCATCCTCACCTCAACACTTGACAACATTGCCCCAGGTTGCTGCCAAACATGCCCGCAGACCCAACCAACAACCGTGGCACAAAAAGAAAACATGGTACCTAAAAATATGTACTCGCATGGCTGAGCAGCATTTTAGTAAAACTCGCTGCAAGGAGGACTTTATTCACTATAAATTCATGCTGTGCTCCTGCAACTCTGCAACACTATTTCTAGACCTGAACGTCCACCCTCTCATCAAATCCCAAATGTCTCTTCTCAAAGTTTAACACTCTCATCTTCCCTCCTGCTCCTCTGCCCTACTCAACTCTTACGGCCCAAGATATTAATTCTCATTTTGACGCTATTAGGTGTAACTTCACCTCCCACAACTTTCCCCAACTACTTCCTGCCTCGTTCCCATCCCCAAATCCCACTCTGAATATCTTCCCCCCTGACTCTTGGATTGAGTTGTACCTATCTGAGCCCTCCTATTCAGTGTCACTTGCTGGAGCGACATCATCACCTGTTCCGCTCTCTGTTGGTGTTCCCCAAGGATCAGTCCTTGGCCCGCTTTTGTTTTCCATGTTTACCACCTCTCTGGGAGAACTCATCCACTCATTTGGCTTCCAATATCACCTGTATGCAGATGATACTCAGATCTACCTCTCCTCCCCTGACCTCACTCCCTCTGTCTTGTCACGTGCAGTTGAGTGTCTGTCGGCCATCTCCACTTGGATGTCTGATCGCTACCTGAAACAAAATCATTCCAAAACAGAGCTGATCATCTTCCCACCCTCAAACTCTGTCCCTACACCTGGCTTCACAGTAATTGTTGAAAATGCTACAATTGTACCCACTGACTGTGTCCGATGTCTTGGGGTTACAAGCCAGGAGGTGAGTACTGGGGAAGGGAAAGGGGAAGGAGGGTGGCATGTAATGGGCAAACTAACACTGGTATATTAATGAGCAAATAATACTGGTATATTAATGGACAATTTGTCTCTGGCAAATTCATGGGCAAATTGACAGATATATTAATAATATTTCTAACTAGCTCCATATCTTCCTTATAATCCTTGTTACATTTTCCATCATTCGTGTTCATGTTCCCCTCCCTGTTGTGGTCAGGACAAGGTTATCATCCCTTAGTTTTCTTATTTTCTTTTACAGTGATATTCCATATTCCTACTTTGTTAAATATGTTTCTAATCTATGATACATCGTTATGTTGAGAGTTGAGCGGACACCTGGATGTTCGGGTTCGGCAGGTTCGGCCGAACTTCTAAAAAATGTCCGGGTCAGTGCTCAAACTTGACCCCGAACTTGACCTCGAACATGAACCCCATTGAAGTCAATGGGGACACGAACTTTTGGCCACTAAAATGTCTCTTAAAAAGTCATGGAAAGGGCTAGAGGGCTGCAAAAGGAAGTAAAATGTGGGTAAGAGTAGGACAAGTGCCCTGCAAGTAAATGTGGATAGTGAAATAACTTAAAATAACATAAAATACATACAAATTAAAAATACAGCTGAGCCATACAATAGCACTAGATGGAATCTTTGATTTTAGCTTTGGAAGAACATAAATCTAAATCTAAAGCATGGCTGCCAGGAGGATCAACAGAATTATCCATTTGAGAGAGGGTTGGAGTGCAGGGTATTCTCTTTCAGTTTATACTAAGTGACCCATTGGTTGAGGAGGCGGTGACCGTGGCGGTGTAGGTGGAAGCGGCACTGGAGGAGGAGGAAGTAGCCAACACTTTTTTTATTTGTTTTTGGTTTTTTAAATTGGGGTAGCCCCCCAAAAATTGGGATATATAACAACAGAAAACAAAGAATAAGTGCACTTGAGTATAACAATGACTGGGTGAGGCCGGTATAAATGTCTATTCTGCAAGGTACAGAGAAGCCTGGTGGGATCCATGCCTGGTTCATCTTAATAAACGTGAGTTGTGTACCTGGCCTATGCTGGTGCAGGAACCCACCCCCCAAGCCACTTGTGAATGACTGGCCTGATAACCGTGGAAATGACCCCTGTTCTTCCTCCTCCTCTTCCTCCTGTGCCACATCCTCTTCCATCATCGCGTTTTTTCAAGGAGACATACAAGCGGGATATTAAGGCTGAGAACGGCATCATTGGCACTGGCCATGTTGGTGGAGTACTCGAAACAGTGCAAAATGGCACACAGGTCTCGCATGGAGGACCACTCATTGGTGGTGAAGTGGTGATGTTCCGCAGAGCGACTGACCCATGCGTGCTGCAGCTGATACTCCACTATCGCCTGCTGCTGCTCGCACAATCTCTCCAGCATGTGCAAGGTGGAGTTCCACCTTGTGGGCACGTCGCATATGAGGCGGTGAGCGGGAAGGCTTAAGTTATGCTGCAGTGCAGACAGGCGAGCAGCAGCAGGGTGAGAACACCTAAAGTGCGCACAGACGGCCCGCACTTTCTGCAGTAGCTCTGATATATCTGGGTAGTTTTTCAGGAATTTCTGCACCACCAAATTCAGCACATGAGCCAGGCAAGGGATGTGCATCAAACCGGCTAGGCCCAGAGCTGCTACGATATATCGCCCATTATCGCACATCACCAGGCCGGGCTTGAGGCTTAGTGGCAACAACCACTCATTGATCTGTTGTTTCATGCCCGTCCACAGCTCATGCGCGCTGTGGGGGTTTTCCCCCAAACATATGAGTTTTAAAAGAGCTTGCTGTCTTTTCCCCCTGGCTGTGCTGAAGTTGGTGGTGAAGGTGTTACCCTGACCGGATGAGGAGGTGGTAGAGGAGGTGGTAGAGGAGAAGGAAGAAGCTGAGTAGGAGGAAGAGGCAACAGGAGGCAAAGAGAAATGCCCTGAAATCCTCTGTGGCAGAAGGACATGCGCCAAACAGCTATCTGCCTCAGGCCCAGCCAACACTACATTTGCCTAGTGTGCAGTTAGGGAGATATAGCGTCCCTGCCCGTGCTTACTGGTCCACGTATCTGTGGTTATGTGGACCTTGTCACAGATGGCGTTGCCCAGTGCACACCTGATTTTGTCAGCCATTTGCTTGTGCAGGGAAGGGATGGCTCGCCGGGAAATGTAGTGGCGGCTGGGAACCACGTACTGTGGGACAGCCACCACCATCAGGTTTTTAAAACTGTCTTTCTCCAACAGACGGAATGACAGCATTTCAAAGGCCAGGAATTTGGAAATGCTGGCATTCAGGGCCAGTGTTCACTGGTGGGTAGGGCCATACTTCCTCTTCTCTCCAGTGTTTGGGAGATGGACAGCTTAACGCTTCCATGGGACAGTGTTTTGATGCTTGGGGACAGTGGCGGACGTGGTGGCGTTGCTGCCACTTCCTCTATTTTCTCAGTGGCAGGTGACTCCAGAGCTGGAGGAAGAGGCCAAGACAGCAGCAGAAGAGGAAGCAGGAGGAGACGGAGACCTCTTTTGGGTTTTGAGATGCTTACTCCACTGCAGCTCGTGCTTTGCATGTAGATGCCTGGTCATGCAGGTTGTGCTCAGGTTTAGCACGTTTATGCCTCGCTTCAGGTTCTGATTGCACAGCTTGCAAACCACTCGTGTCTTGTCGTCAGCACATTGTCTAAAGAACTGCCACGCCAGGGACCTCCTTGGAGCTGGCTTTGGTGTGCTCGGCCCCTGAGTGCGGTGGTCAGTAGCAGGCGTACTGTCTAGGGGATAGCCTCCACGGTTTTGCACCCTGCTCCCTCTTAAGCTGCGCTGGTGACTCTTTGCGACCACCGCTTCTTCCTCCAAACTTGACACGTCCTGCTCATGACCTTGATTCCATGTGGGGTCTAGGACCTCATCATCCTCCACATCATCTTCCACCCACTCCTCAACCCTGCCCTCCTTGCCGGTCTGCACACTGCCGAAAGCCACAGCAGTTGGCACCTGTGTTTTATCATCATCAGAGACGTGCTGCGGTGGTCCTCGCATGTCCACATCCTGACACATAAGTGGTTGTGCATCAGTGCACTCAATCTCTTCTACTTCGGGGACAAGGCTAGGTTTGATGACCACGCCAGCAGAGTCATCAAAAAGCAAAAGAGACTGCTGCATGACTTGCGGCTCAGACTGCTTGGCTGATTTGCAAGAGGGTGAGGTGAAAGACAGATGGCCATGGGCTGCAGGTGTCAACTCTGAGCAAATGTAATATTTAACACCAACAAATTGCAGTATTTAAAAATGCCTAGATGTTGCCCACTGAGCTAACAGAATAGGATTAAAGTCATGTGCATGGCACACATGCAGTTGCAAGTGCACTGCACTCTCTGTGGCACTGGGCTCAGGGCAGGGTACAAATATGTAGTATAGCACCCACTAAAATAATCACTGAAATTTGAATAATCGCTGTAGTTTGAATAATCACTGTAGTTTGCAGATTCAACACCAGAATTTTTTTTAATCTGTCCCTCACAGCTGCAGCATCCTCTCCCTACACTAAGAAGAGCTCATGTGATGTGCGTGTATGTGACTCCAGCTTATATATAGAGGCTGGGTCACATGCTGCACTGGCCAATCACAGCCATGCCATTAGTAGGCATGGCTGTGATGGCTTCTAAGGGCAAACGAGTCAAACACTTGTTGATTGGCTGCCCTGCAGCCTTCCAAAATGCACCATTAAATCGCCGAACCCCGAACTCCAACACGGACATACAGTGAAATGTCCATGTTCGGGTCCGGGGTCCAAAGACCGTAAAGTTCGGTATAAACCCGAACAGTGCGGTTCGGGTTCGCTCAACACTAGTTATGTTCTCAATATTTACGTGGTGTTTTTGCCATAAAAAAATATTTCTCTACCAATTAGTGCCATCCAGCTTCCGTGAAATAACTCTAGTTAAAGTGCATAGATGCCTAGCTATTTAGTATCTTGTGCATTTTCTAGGTATATACAGCAAAATTTGTTGGTGAAGCTCACTAAATCCATGATTCTGTATAATCCGTATTGGGTTGTCTGGCAATCGCGATCTGCCTCCTCATAGTGATTTTCACCAAGTTATGCCCTCCTAGCTTCCCAAATTGGTTTAACAGTAATACCTTTTGAGGGATATTGATGGAGCTCCTTTGTGTGTCATTTTTAAGGGGCTTTTGTGTGAGACATAATTAATGGGACTCTTGTGTGTGGAATTATATATGGGGCTCTTGTATGACATATTTAATGGGCAATATGACTGGCATTACTAAGGAATCTAGAAGGTCCCACTCTAATATGAGTGTAAAAGAAGTGTAAAAGAAACAGAGGAGAACTATCTATTTGACATACAATGTGTCTTGTGATATAAGGTTTTTTCCAGAGATGTTTTAAAATACCTATTTTAGTTGGTGCAGGTCAGTCTCATGATAATAAAGGCACATATTTCACAGATTTCTTTGTAAACCACATGGTTAGTTTATTGCAGCATAAACTAAAACCACCTGGTATGTGTACACATGATTCATGCAGTTCAGGTATTTCACATTATGAAAATACCCTACATGCATATGTATGTCATGCTTTTGTAAATTTCTAGTTCCAAACATAGAATTTAGCTTTACATGGCCTGGATCTTATATATAGTGGTTGTATGTAGACCGGACTGTCCTTCATCTGCAGAAGTAATGGAGCGTGATCTGACCAAGTTATGTTATTGATAGTACTACTCACTACACTCAGAAGATGCTGGGCTCTAGTAAAAAAAAATAGTCAATTTGAGAATAAAAGTAATGGGCATTAGAGTAAAATGTAAAGTCTCTATCTTGAGGGTTTTGCATTCTCCAAATATGAAAGAGGTCATTCCTCATGATAAAATTAGAGAACATTTGAGCAGCTTATCTAATCTTTGGATCTATCTTCCTGCCTAATGGTAGGCTTTTGTCAAAATTTGGATCAAGGATACAATTCATATCTCCCCCTAATATAAGAATCCCTTTCTCTATACGGTCTACTTTTTCTATTAAGTTGTCAAGAAATCTTCCTGTCACTGGATGCCGAAAAGGCTTTCGACAGGGTCAGCTGGGGATTTCTGAGTAAGACCTTGGAAAGATTTGGTTTGGGTGGGTCAATAAAATCAGCAATTATGGCCCTGTACTCCGGTCCTGTGGCTAAGACCGTGGGTCCTGGCATCTCTGCGGATTGGTTCATGATACATAATGGCACCAGGCAGGGATGTCCCCTTGCACCAATACTATATGTCCTAACCTTGGAACCCTTAGCAGCCAAAATCAGAAATAATCCCCAAATAAAGGGTATTGTAGTGGGTCAGCGTAATTTTAAAATCAGTCTCTATGCTGATGATATTGTCTTAACATTATCAGATCCTAAAAACTCTCTGGAGGCCTTGATGTTGGAAATTAAAGCATATGGGCAAGTATCTAACTATAAATTAAATATGGGGAAATCTCACATAATGACCATTAACCTTGATACTCTAGCAATAGACCAGCTTTCAGAAGAATTTCCATTTGCATGGTCTCTGGATGGTTTTGAATATCTAGGAATATCTATAACCCCGAGACTGAAAGACCTAATGGTGAAAAACTTTGACGGTATATATAAATACTCGCAAGAAAAACTGTTAAAAGACTGGAAAGAGCTAGGTATCTTCTGGCTGGGACGGATGAACATAATACAATCTTATTTACTGCCTAAATGGTCCTACCTATTTAGAATGGTTCCACTAAGGATTCCAATCTGTAATTAAGATTATTGCAAAATCTCATCATATATATTTGGGCTCAAAAAAGACCTCGAATAGCCATGTCCCATATGTTAAAACAATCTAACAAGGGAGGATTAGCCGTCCCGAGTGTTACCAGATACTACCAGGCGACCCGTCTGTTCCATCTGCGGAGATGGCAGGACCCTACGGCCAAAAAGGAACCATGGTATGACATAGAATCCTCTATGTTAGGGTTTAAGGACATTTCCCAAGCATTATGGATAAATATCAAATCTACCAAAAAAATAATTGCGGAAATAACTTGTCCTCACATGGGGGAACTGCTGGCCGATTGGCTCCTGTTTAAGAAGGCGAGCGGCTTATTGGATAAAATTCCACCTTCATGCACGATAAAAATATTGGAATTAAACATTGAAAATGTAAGACTAGAAGGGTGGCAAAAACATCCTCCTGTCCAGATAGGAACCCTTCTGGAAAACTCGCGGCTCAAAGCCTTCCCACAGATTCAACAGGAACAGACATTATCAACTAAAGAAATTTTTAATTACCTAAGGTTAAAAAACTATTTAAACCAACATTTGATCAGAGATGAGGGAGATAAAAGGTCCTCTAGGTTGCTCGCCTTTTTTGACACCAAGCTCAAATCTATAAAAGTCTCTCGATGTCTGGAGATTTTAGGTCTTCAGGATAAAGAAAACAAACCAAGATCTTGGCTAAATTGGGAAAAGGATATAAAGGTAGAGATTCCTACAGAAACCTGGATTAAATCAATAGGAGAAGTAAAGAAGCCTATCCACTGTATAAATATCATAGAACTACACTATAAGATCATACATAGGTGGCATTTAGTCCCAAAAATTTAGAATAAAATCGACCCGCTCGTATCGAGTATGTGCTGGCGATGTAAGCAGGAGGAGGGCACCTCTATACACATATGGTGGAACTGTGAAGTAATAGTTCCCATATGGTGTCAGGTCTTTAAAAACATTTCTGATATATTGGAATGCAGAGTTGATCCTGAGATGGTCGTTGCGATACTGCATTTTAATATATCGCATCTTCCCTATAAAAAGAGATACTTAATAATTCAGATACTTTTGGCCACAAAGACTGTCATGGCCAGACTATGGAGACAAGAAAATAAACCATCTTGGTTCCAAATAGAATCACAGGTGCACTATCAATACAAAATGGAAAGGGGAATATCCTTTCAAAATGAAAGCAATAATAAATTTGAAGAAAAATGGAACCCATGGTTCAAGTGGATAAATGACTACGGTAACAAATAGATTGGAAGGGGAAGAGGGAGGATACGGCCCTGGACATAATAATAAAACCAGAAAAAAGAACAATAAATATAGCTGGATAGGATTAATCTACCCCTATCCGACTCGATAATAAAAACAGGTAAATAAATACCTAATCCCCCCCCCATCTCACCCGGGATAACTGCCATTAGACAACTGTTGGTAGATAGCTGATAATTAAAACCATGATCAATGGCAGATGAAAGTCATATTTCATATCAGCTTTTTTTTAATGCGCATTTCCAACTCTCTTAGTGAACTTGTATTGTTATATTGTATTGTTTTAATTCTGCTGATTTAACTACAGCTAATTATGTATGTAAATAGCTTTTGAATATAATGGAATCATCAGATAACTGTTTGTTTGTTATGTGTAATTAAATAAATAAATAAATAAACAAAAAAAAAGTTGTCAAGAAATCTAATGGTCCCGATTGAGGGGACATAAACATTAACCAAAGTGCAAGTTATATCGTTAAGTTTACAGACCATG
Source organism: Pelodytes ibericus (assembly GCA_036172795.1). Taxonomy (NCBI): domain Eukaryota; kingdom Metazoa; phylum Chordata; class Amphibia; order Anura; family Pelodytidae; genus Pelodytes; species Pelodytes ibericus. The sequence goes on along the minus strand of CM069858.1, from coordinate 96,802,854 downwards.
ATACAGAAACGTGCATTAGGGCCAGATTCATAATGAATTAATTCAAATTTGAGTGTCAGAGCAATTATGACACCCCTCTTTTTTATCAAAGAGTGAAGAGTCAAACAGATGGGTATTTCCGACATTTCCATAGATTTAGCCCGTTCTGTTTCCAATGTGACTCTTAAACAAAGCAGACATCAATTTGTTTTTGTACCAATAGGTCATTGAGATTTGGACATTTTTGAGGGGAATTCAAACCCAGAGAGTTTATGGAAACAAATCTAACCGGCATCAATTATTCTTATATCACATCCACAACTGAAATTAAAAGCATCCCATCCATACCTGTCCGAGAGGTGAAGCCCCAAGCAAACCATACCAACACAAAACATATAGTATACATTCATTCCATAATCAGTACTGAGACCTGGCTCTACTGAAAAAATAAGCCCTACATACATCGTAGGGTACAATCAAGTGTCCGGGATTCTGTGTAAGGAGTAGAGAGAGAAGACAGTGAAAGCATTATAGAAAATGAATACAAACAAAAGAGAGAGGAAGGAACTAATACATTGATTTAAGTGGTTTGCTTCTGGGACAGAGGGAGGGAAAAACATGAATATTGATATCTACATTTTAGATTGTCAACAGACCAATAGAAAAGTTTTTCAATCAATACTTTCAAACAATGACGTGAAGCCTTTCTCATGGCCTAAATGGCCAGATTTTATACTAAAGTAGTGGGTTAGAGAGAGAGAGTGCTCAAAAATTTTCCTATGATAAAAGATGTTACACTGGTAACCATGTCTATCTGCACAATAGCTCGGTGCAACAATACGTGTCCATGTGGACAACTTAACATGGGCACGTACGTCGCACAATTATGACACATATATACCTCTAGTTTCTTCTCATAATAGTTTAGTGTGACAATATACATCCATGTGTACAACTTAACATGCGTATAGGTATCGCACAGATATAACATACATGTTTTTAAATTCTTTTCTTAATAACTTAGTGCGACAATATGTACCCATGTGAACATCTTAACATGAGCACACATATCGCAGTTTTTCCTCTATTCCTTCTCCTCCCTCCTCCCGTAGGAGTGATGATAATATTAATAATGATGTCTGTGGTACATAGATAGTGGAGAAAAAAAGGGGGACGACGACTTAGTTCTCCTCTTTTTGCCATGAGAGCTTCTTTCTCAAAGAATCATTCATTAAGATTTGTTAAAATCATAACCGCACTTGCCAGCATAATAGCTTAATGTGACAGTATATACTCATGTGAACAACTTAAGATGTGGACATACGTCACATAATTATGACATACATTCATTCATTTTCTTTCATAAGATCTTAGTGCCACTGTGTATACCCATGTGAACAGCTTAACATGCGCACACACATGGCGTAATGGTGAGGTACAAGTTTTTGGGTTATTCTCATAGTAATGATAATGTTGTCAATAATAATTTTGATAAAGGGGTCAATATCGCAAAGAGAGAGAGAGAGGGAAGAAAAAAAATATATTAATTTAGTAACAAATATTGAATACAATAGCAAAATTGATCAGCGTAATAGCTTAGTGCGAGAGTGTATACCCAAGTGGACTACTGAACATGCAGACAGACTTTGCACAAGTATGACATACATATTCTTAGTTCTTACTCATGGTAATGATAAAGTTAATAATAATTTGATATTAAAACTGTGTTAAAAATAACAAAGCAACAAAAAAAAAGAAATGTTCATATTTTAGGAATTCATATAATACATAAATTAAATCTAAAGAGCCTATCCGCATTTTAGCTTAGTGCATCAGAGTGTAGGTGCATGACTGTGACACAAATCTTTTTCTCTTTTCTTCTCTCCCTCATAATAGTGGTAATAGTGTTAATAATACTAAATAATAATAATAATAATAATAATAATAATAATACTGTGTTAACCCCCCCCCCCCCCCCCAAAAAAAAAAAGGGAGCGGGGAGAATAGTTTCACATTTAAAAAAAAAAATCATATTATACGTATATTAAGTCTAATAGGCCAATCCGCATTTTAGGTTAGTGCGTCAGGGTGTGCCAATGTGAACAATTCAACATGCAGATAGACATCAGATGAGATACTCTTTAGTTTTTTCTCATAATAGTGGAAATAGTGTTGGTAAAAATATTAATAGTGAAACCTGTGTTACACACAAAGAGGAGAGAAAAGAAAAAAAAGAGGTATAAAATATGTCGTCTATCTCAAAGTGTTTTCTTCCAATGTCAATTAATCCTTCGGGGGCATTTCCCATGAGTGTAAGAGATCTTTAGCATCATTCGGGGTGTTAATAATATAGTTCTTTCCTTGGTAGTAGATTTTTATTTTGGTCGGGAAGCCCCACATATAGGATATTCCATGATCTCTAAGTGTCTTAATAACCGACTGAAATTCTTTTCTTTGTAATCTTGTTGCTTGGGAGATGTCCGCGTACAGAGACAAAGAGGCGTATTTTAGATCTTTTGTTTGATTTTTTCTGGTGTGCTGAATCAGTAGGTCTTTGAGTCTAGCATTGTGGAAGCAGACTATTACATCCCTAGAGATCTCAGAGGGAAGTTTTAGTGGTCTTGGTAAGCGGTGGAATCTTTTGAATGGGAGTTTCCCTATTAGGGTTCAACGAGGCCTTTAAAAAATCAATGAGATAGGCTTCCAAATCTCTATTTCCTATGGATTCAGGAATCCCTTTAAACTTAAGATTTCTGCTTCTTGAGCGATCTTCATTTTCTGTGACCCTGGATTTCAAAGTGGTGATGTCGGCTTTAATTTCTTCATTTAGTTTTCTTGTTCCCTTCATTTCTTCCTAGAGAAATTTAATTTGTATTGTTTGGTTTGCAATGTCCAAATAAAGGTGGGCAATTTCTGCCTTGATATCCACCAGATTTGTATCTAAGCCGGACTTGATTTTAATGTATAGATTTTCAAGTGCCACATTAAGCGAGGTCTGGGATAATGGAGTAGAAAACTCTAGTGTGGCATCCTCTGCAGTTATACTGAGTGCTGAATGATTCACTGTATCAGCCGAATTTTGAGCAGATTTAGGGGAATTGTCAGGGTAGCTGTGACTTTAAGAATATTTGGAAACTCAACTGCAGAAATAAATGACAATCCACACAAGGTATATCGTTTAAGCAATTCTTGTATTAAAGTTTAGCAGCAAAAAGAAGAAAAACTGACTGATATTGATTGCAGAGAAAAAATAAATGGTTTGAAGTAATATGGAAAAATATATGTAACTTGATTGAAGTATAAAGTAAAAAATATGATGGAACACTTGATTGAAGATATGGAAGGTACTTGCGATTAGGTGATAGAGAAAAATGCAGGATAACAGGGATGGTCCGTATTCAGAGGATTGGAGAAGTACACAATTCGATTCAGGAAGCCAAAGGTCAGGATTGGAGAAATCAGAATGGTCGAGGATATCCAGGTCAGCAACAGGTAATCAAAAATGAAAGTAGCAAGATACTCTAAGGTAGCTTGGAGCTAAGGAGTCAGGAACAACAGCTGCTAAAGACAATACTTAGCGATTTGTGTCTGTTGCAGACTGTTATTTATAGTCACAGGAAGATCGCGTCATTGAAAGGGGCGTGGCCTAATGAATGGACGTAGCCTAATGAAGGGGGCATGGCCTAATGACGCAATCGCGAGAAAAAAAAAAAAAAGTAAAAATGAAAGCCTGACAGGAATAGAAAGATGAAATCCCCTTAGATCTATTGATCTTTATCGGGCTCTTTATCTTTCTCCTTAAGTTTTGAAGGCATTTTGGGGTGTGTTGGATTTGACCAAATGATAATATTATTGTATACTTATCAACCATCTCAAGTCTGCTATGCTGGGAAAAAATGTGACCAGTGTACAACACACAAAAAAGTCCAGCAATAGGAGTATAAAAGCTAGGTCTGCTTTAAAGACAGTGTACACCACAAAATCTGTTATGGTAGATAAGAAAGCGAAGAGTGGCCAGATAGAGGACAAGGATGTTCACCTTAATTCCAGAAACAGAGGATTGTACACAAGGACTAATACCGTATTTGCTCGAATATAAGATGACCCTGATTATTAGACGACCCCCCAAACTTTTAATATTCCTTCATGAAAAAAACTAAAAGCCTGAATATAAGACTACCCTATAGGGGAAAAAAAGTTTAACTTGTATATATTCACATGTAAATTGCTTTTTAATATTTAATAAAAATGATGATATAAAAAAATGCATTTCTTGTTTTTATTTCAAATCCAGCCTCTCTCCCCCTAAAAGTTGTCTCTCTCTACCCTCCAAACACTGTTTCTCTCTCCCCCTCCCCCCAGCTTTGTCTCCCTCTCTCCCCCTTCCCCTCAAGTGCTGTCTCTTTCCCCCTCCCCCCAACCTTTACTCTCTCTCCCCCAAACTTTTTTCTATCTCCCCCTCTCCCTCCAAACATTTCTCTCCCCCCCGCTTCCAAAAATGTCTCTCCCCCCACCTCCAAAGATTACTCTCCCCCCTACAAACATCTCTCTACCCCCCTGCCTCCAAACATTTCTCTCCCTCCCCCCCGTCTCCCTCTCACCTTGTTTCTCCCTCGTGGCTAGTGGGGGCAGCTGGGTTATGTCTGCACGATAAGTGCGGTCCGTCATAATAGACTGCTGTGTTGGGCAGCATGGAGGATGTCTGCACGTATCATGCAGACATCCCCCGGCTGCCCGAATCTCCTGGTGGTTAGCGGGGCAGACGGAGGATGTCTGCACGATACGAGCAGACATCCTCCGCTGCTGCTCGGCACTTCCGCCGGGACTTTTATGATGAAGCCAGAAGGACCCGGCTTCATCATAGAAGTCCCGGCGGTCGTGCCGGGCGGCAGCAGGGGGAGTCTGCGCTCATCGCGCAGACATCCTCCGGATGTTAGCGTGGGTGATCCAGGTCCCTGCAGCTCTGCTAGGGACCTGGATCCATGTCTTATAATCTGACCTCGATTTAAGGGTCAGATTATAAGACGACCTCGATTATAAGTCTTTTTCAGAATTTTGTTTCTGAAAAAAAACCTTGTCTTATAATCGAGCAAATACGGTATCTAATCTGCTTAGGCTGCAGGGTCAGGAGTGGAACAGAGAAAATTATTTATTTTAAATATTAAATATTGTTTGATATTTCTGTAAGTATTTCAGACCCAATAAAACCATTTGGATTTCTTTTAAGTTTATATGAGGTAGCAGAATATCATGCCAAGTTATTCACCCAGACACAGTTTATCCCGCAAAAGGACAAGAGGTGTATCTTCGAGGCACCCTGCCAGCAGATCAATAAGTTTGTGGTCTGTTCAGTAGTATTGTTTCAACATGTTTAAAAGTCTGGGTCAGCAAGAACAGTTTAAAAAGGTTTAAGTAAACAGCACAGTCAAAGATGGACACAATATCTACTTCTCTGTATCCTGTGGCTGAGGGCTATATAGAACACTTGTCCTTTGGTGAGTGTTGGTGCTGCGTTGAGGAACAAGAGACAGCGCCCCTGATGGTAGAGTCAATATGGGAGAGTGCCTGACGGTATGGTCGAATCCTCATCTGACAGTACGTGAAAGTAAATATCGTGCAGAAAGGCCTCGACGGGAAATAGAGATTGGGAGTTTTTTTGCTGAGAACAAACAGAATACAGCCGAGGATAACAGAGTCCAGGGTCAGCAGAAAATCAGGTAAGTATGGAGTAGTTCACTCTGTGCATCGTCCTGTGATCGATGGTATAGGATCCCGTGTGGTCACCTCAAAAGCAGCTCAGCTGAAGCTCAAGCATGCCATCATCTCGTCACTCGACTCCTTCAAACCCAGAGACATGCCTCACGCACCTCACGCACACGTCATTCCGCACACATCAAAGTTTCTTTTATATCTTAATCTTTGTGGTTATTCTATAGCATAAGCCCCCTATTTATAGATTACTTCTCAATATCTTTCCTTCTCAATCCGCCAGTGCCCTTCATTTTTAGATATTAGTATTTTATCTATTTCTTACACTCCTGTTAGTGACTATGTATTCATGATTGCTGGTGATTTATCCAGCTTGCTGGTGCATTGTCTTCATTTAGGGCTATGGATCATGATATTTTACATGTTCCATTGGGGTTATTTTAAAATGGGACATGTTCTTATTTAGCTAGGCAGAGTTTAATTAGGTTATTTAGGTATCTAGGTTTTTTTTATTGTATTTATATGTGTGATACTGGGATGATGGTTATGCCACAGTCCTACTTGACCTAAGTTTAATAAATGTTCTATTTTTACTATGTTGTAGTACTTTCATATTTATTCATGTAAAATGAGTGCCAGTCCACATACCTTCTTTGTTGTGGGGGCTTTCCCACATCTTATATTTGAATACAATATACTTAGGTCTAATGTGCACCCTGTCACCTCATGATCATTTTACTGTAAGGGAGAAGATAAGTACTGTCTGTTTCTGTAATTAGGGATTAGGGTGCAGTGGGAGTTATATTGTGTAGAAAAAGGGATAGCCTTGAATTTAAAAATTATAAAATAACTTAAATTCTTATTTAATTTTAATATAACATCACTTTCACAATGTATCATGTCATTCAGATTACATCCAGGACTCCCGATATCAAAATGGGTATTTAGTTTATTTTACAGCAGTAGCAATTTTTTTTTCACATAAAAAAACAACAAATGCCGAGAACTCAAATGAACTGGGACCAGAGGCAAGAAAACAGCAGTGCTGTATTTACCGCGAGGCATCCTAGGCGGATGCCTATGGCGGCAAATTTTGGGGGGCGGCAGCGCCCCCCAGCACTGAAAAAAAAAAAATTTAAAAAAAAAAAAAAAAAAAATCCGGCCCTTTAAAAAACAAAAAAATAGACCGCGCTTGCAGGCAGAGACGGAGGTGAGAGGGGATCGTAAGATCCCCCTCACCTTCTCTGCCTGCCTGCCAGGCTGCACGGGGAGCCGAATAGGCAGCACAGAGAAACCTCCGTGCTGCCTGTTCGGCTCCCCGTGCAGTTTGCCGACACGGAAGTCCCGACAGTCACGTGACGGGCGCGCTGACGTCATACACGCGCCCGGTCACGTGACCTGTCGGCACAATCGCCGGGAAGCCGAACAGGCAGCATGGAGGGACCATGCTGCCTGCCACTAGCCTCCAATGAAAGGTAAGTGCTGATGGGAGACTGTGTGTGTGTGTGTGTGTGTGACTGAGTGTGTGTGTGACTGAGTGTGATGGGAGTCAGAGTGTGTGTGATGGGAGACTGTGTGTGACTGAGTGTGATGGGAGTCAGAGTGTGTGTGATGGGAGACAGTGTGTGTGACTGAGTGTGATGGGAGTCAGAGTGTGTGTGTGTGTGTGTGTGTGACTGAGTGTGTGTGTGACGGAGTGTGATGGGAGTCAGAGTGTGTGTGATGGGAGACAGTGTGTGTGACTGAGTCACTCAGTCATACACACTGTCTCCCATCACACTCAGTCTGAGTGTGATGGGAGTCAGAGTGTGTGTGTGTGTGTGTGTGTGTGTGTGACTGAGTGTGATGGGAGTCAGAGTGTGTGTGATGGGAGACAGTGTGTGTGACTGAGTGTGATGGGAGTCAGAGTGTGTGTGATGGGAGACAGTGTGTGTGACTGAGTGTGATGGGAGTCAGAGTGTGTGTGATGGGAGACACTGTGTGTGACTGAGTGTGATGGGAGTCAGAGTGTGTGTGATGGGAGACAGTGTGTGTGACTGAGTGTGATGGGAGACAGTGTGTGTGACTGAGTGTGATGGGAGTCAGAGTGTGTGTGATGGGAGACAGTGTGTGTGACTGAGTGTGATGGGAGTCGGTGTGTGCGTGATGGGAGTAGGAGTGTGTGACTGAGTGTGATGGGAGTAGGAGTGTGTGACTGAGTGTGATGGGAGTGTGAGCTTGATGTGAGTCTGAATGATGGGGCATGTCTTAGGTGTGTAACGTGGGTGTGCAGCTTGGGTAGGGGGGTGCCAGGATTTTGTCTGCCTAGGGCAGCACAAAATCAAGATACACCACTGGAAAACAGACTGCATGTTTTTCCCCCTTGTAAAATGCATTAGAATGTCCTGAACTCTAAAGCTTTTTTGATGCCCATATTTCATGCGTAAAACAGTTCACCATTAGCAAGTAGCATTAAAACACAATATTTGTTACTATATATGTCTAATAAGCATTACTGCCATTGATAGTTAATTAGACTACACCCACTGTACCCACTTAATGAGATACACCATATTTTCTGAGCACTTACTCTTCAGGATAAGATGCCAATTTGTCCTCACTTTATTTCTAAACCATATGCATGATCTCTTAAGGGTTTGTATTATTATTTATTTATTTATTTATTTATTTTTCTAATTTTGTAATATCAGGGCTGTATCTTTTCTTTTTATTATTTTTTGTTATTATTTTTTTATTAAGTTTAATGTTTGCAGATTCATTGTAGTGCCAAAAAACCTAATTGGCCCTTAATTTGTAAGTTTAATGAAGCAGTTTAGGATTTTTACCAAATATTGTGATCTTTAAAATAAAATCAGTTTGTGCTAAAAAAAAAAATTAATTTAAAAATCTATTTAAAATGTGATTAATAGAATCAAAACTATTAGCCAGTTTTAAAGTGTTACTAGCATTTAGTAGCTACCTTTCTGGAGGCACTTCTAGAAAGAAAGAATAAAAAGAAGTGTCTCCAACCCACAGTGTTAAACACGATAATATAATAATAAATATATACACCGATCAGCCATAACATTATGACCACTGACAGGTGGCATGCCGGCGAGGGCAGTGTGATGTTTTGAGCTATATTCTACTGGAAAACCTTGGGTTGTGGATGTTACTTTGACACTTACCACCTACCTAAACATTGTTTCAGAACATGTACACCCTTTCATGGAAACGGTACTCCTTGATGGCACAGGCCTCTTTAAGCAGGGTAACTGCCCTGCCACAAAGCAAAAATGGTTAAGGAATACAATGAATCCAAGGTGTTGACTTGGCCTCGAAAATCCCCAGTCAGTCCAATCGAGCCTCTGTTTGATGTGCTGGACAAACAAGTCTGATCCATGGGGGCTTCACCTCACAACTTACAGTAATTAATGGATCTGCTGCTAATGTCTTGGTGCCAGATACCACAGAACACCTTCAGAGTGTAGTCCATGCTTTTATGGGTCAGGGCTGCTTTGGCAGCAAAATGGGTCCTACACAATATTAGACAGGTGGTCATAATGTTATGATTGATTGATTTATATATAGCAAGCAATTAGCTGATACATTTCTGGAGGGTCTAGGACACTTCCGCGCTGCATCTTCATCGCTGACAGTTCAGCGCGGCAGTTAGAACGCTGAACTGAGATCAATGAAGTATAACGCCACCGTTTCACCGCGGCTGCAGCTATGTAAGAGCTGACAGTTCAGCGCTGAACTGTCAGCTCTTACAAATCTAAAAGTCAAACGAAAATGCCCCCCTCTAATAAATGATTCCCAAACCCCAATAGTAACACTAAATACTAAACCCCAATACTAACACTAAAATTAACCCCAATACTAAAATGAACCCCCTAAACCCTAATACTAACCCCGACCCCTAATACTAAAATTAACACCCTAAACCCTAATACTAATCCTAATACTAACCCTAATACTAACCCCCGACCCCTAATCCTAAAATTAACCCCCTAAACCCTAATTCTAACCCCCTAAACCCTAATTCTAACCAAACTAAAATCGGTAAAATACTTACCTTTAGCGATGAAATGTCCCGCGATGAAATCTCCAGCGACGATCTGTCTTGCTGTGCAGAGTTGGCGGTGAAGCAGCTGCGCGGAAGCAGCCGCGATGAAGAGTCCCATCCCCACTTCTAGAAAAAAAGAACAAAAAGAAATGTGTGTTTCAGTTAACGTTTTTTCATTCCATCCATTTATTTCAAATAGTATAAAGACCTTATTAAGGTTGCTATCCAGAGATATGTATTTGCATGTATATGAATGCATTCTATTTTTTTTCATTTATATATGTGTGTTGCACACATTTCCTTTAACAAAAATTCACATCAGGGTATTTGTTATTTGCAAAGTTGAATTGTAAAGCTCCTTTTCAGATCTATGTTGTCAGGATCAGATAAGGAATCCAGTAGCTGGAGTAGAACAGTCACAAAAGGTAATATATACATGTAACAAATAGCACCAAAATATAGTGCAAATCAATGGCACAGAAAGGAGAATACAAATACAGTAGTAAAGCAATCCAAGAAATTTAAAGTGTTATCTGAATTATTAATTTCCATGCTCATCCAGGGAAATGAAATTAATAATTCAGACATCAGCATTATGGTTCTCTTGGGTTTATTTAATGAAGACTGCCTAACCAAATGCCCATAAACTAAGTAGGTAATATAAATACTGGTTGAACTTGCATCTTAGTCTGATCTGGGACATCTACTGTACAACCCTCTTAAAAATGTGCCTTACTACCAACTAAATTAAATAGGAAAAGTATTTAACAGAACATAAATGGGAATTAAAGACTATGTTAGATGGACAGAGACAGACCTATCCATGATGTACAGAGCCTTCAAGCTTATAAGCACTTAGTTATGCAAGTGCATTTCTTTAGACTTTTCTTATTTACATGTTATGCACTAAAATAGTTAAGTTTTGCTCTGGATAAGCCTGTCCTTGAGGACTCAAGTCAAGAAACCTGTAAAATAAATTGTTATGTTTCTGAATAAGTGTGTCATTATGATTTATGAAAATGCTTAAACCAATTTAAGCCAAAGATGCCAAGTGACTGTTCTTCAAAGGTCTTTAGATTTCATTAAATGTATATATAGTAAAACAGGGCACATAAGTCAAGCATACCTATGACGTGTTAGTTATTTTTACAAATAGGACACTAACGTTTTGAGTCTGGAGGCATAACTTAAAACAAGGAAGGATTTGTCATTTCATTGAATTAGGTTATAACTGGGCTAAGGGACCAGAGCAATTATCAACACAGCATACATATATTTAGATTTTATGATACGCAAGGGGCATCATGCACTAGATTTTATAGAGCATAATAAATAATTACTGTATAGGCACCCAGTTAGTGTGAATTCTCTCATGACATTTTTCTGTAACATTGTATTCTCTTATCATGATGGGAGGTACCATCATATCTAGGATTCCAGTAAACAAATTCTAATATTGTTTTATGAATATAGTTGTTATATATTTGTTTCTATTGTAAACCATTTGTAAAGTAACTTTTAATAACATTTTTGGTTTTATTAACTAAAGATGCAAATATATTATATAGTATGAGCTCGAATTGATTATTTGTAGACACAGTTTAAAAATCTATTTTTTTTAATTTTATTTATGGGAATATATGAACTCCCAAATTAAAAATAAGCTTCTGGCTTTGAGCAGCCATAAGCAGAAACCTTGTTAGACATCCCACAGATCACACTCAGACAGTTTAGTAGTAATAACAGTACAGGGTACATGATTAGAAACGTTGGGGTTCAGGATAGGATAATTCAGAAGGGTCAGGATATTACACACATCCCAGTTTAAACGGTTTCTTATTTTTCTTACTGATGTCAAATAACTTTGTCAGTAATATTTATTTATACACAATTGAATTGTGATATCTAAGCTGCCTGGAGATATCCTCTGTCCTGTTATTAGTAGCAGGAAAGGAATTGTTCCAGGCCATTATATACTTTTCTATCTCACAGATTGGAGGTATTTCACTAAAAAATTCTGTCCCACCAAAAGCAGAAGTGAGGCTTGCCATGGAGGCTCAGCAGTTAACTTGACTCTACTATATCTCCATTTTCATATGCCCTCAAGGAGCTATTTTATTATCAGCAGTAACAAACTGGAGTAGCCACACAGGGCAAAAAGAAAACGCACCCTGGTTTAGACCAGATTATCAAGGAAGAAGAGAAGCTTAACTACTTGAAAAAATATATATCAATAATTTCTAGTTTGATAAAAGAAATAAATGTAACTGATGTTATGTTCTCATTATAAGTGGAACAACATTAATGTGTTATGTACGTGAGATTCAGATTGCTTAATCAAAGTTTCATAGGATCAGAGCAGTTGAACAATGTATATTTATCTGTAGCGCTTGCATGGATGTTAAAAGGGGCTATTCACTAAAGGGTAAGTTGCAGGTGAGATGAGGTGAGTTTAGGTGAGAGGAATATTTAATCTTACCAATCTAGCTATACACTGTACAGAAACAATCCTGCTTAGCTGGTGACACTCACCAGGTTTGTGCCGTCACAATGTATAGTTAAAATTGTGAGATGGAATATCATCTCACCTCATCTCAACTCAACTCACCTGAAACTTACCTCTTAGTGAATAGATCCCACAGAGAAATTAAAACAAAGTCCTAATAAGAATGGTTATTTTGTAATTTCTGTTAAAAGCAAATATAGCAGAATGCCTTGGGACCCAGACCATGTAATTTGTTTTAAAAATAAGATGGGGATTGGCAAAAACATAACAAATACACAGTCCAAAGATAATAAGCTGTTTATTATTTTCAAGATTTATTTAACTAACCCATGCCACCTACTCAGCATAATGTGCATTAACCACTTAACGCATATGGACGTATATATACGTCCTGAAACGCATGGTCCTTAAGGACCATGAGGACGTATATATACGTCCTCAGTTTTCATGTAGTGTTGCCCTCCTTAGCGCAACACTACATGTCTGCAGCTACTCTCAGAGGCTGCTTCGGATCCGAAGCAGCCACTGAGAGTGCCTTCAGCCCCCCCCTCGCCCCCCCACGCGCATACGATCACCGCGAATGTGATCGTATGCGCGTTACACACATAGGCAGTGAAAGCTGATCACTGCCTATGTGTGTAAAGTGTTGCAATGATGCCTCGATTGAGGCATCATGCAACACCTGATGAGCCCCCCTGGGCACCGCGATCACCCGGTGATCGCAGGTGTGTGCTGTATCGGAGGAGCATGCTCCTCCGATACAGCGTGCCCAGAGGAGAGCGATGGAAGAGAGAAAAAAAAATTCTCTTCCGTCGTCCTGAAACCGCTACTTGACTGCCCTTACAGGCAGTTAAGTATATTACAGTAAAAAATAGAAAATAAATAAATAAAATAAATAAATAAATGGAAAAAGCTAAGATTAAGGGGTGGGGGTAGATTTAGGGATAGAGTAAATTTAGAGTTTGGGTAAATTTAGGGTTGGGGTTAAAAAGTCACTGTAGAAGAAAATGGTTAGAAAACCAAAAAAACACTAATATTGTTTATTGCCCTATTACGTGAAATAAAACATAGACAAACAAGGAAACATTGGTATTAACTAACTCAGGACAAATATTACAAATATATAGACAGGGTCTTTTTTACCATTTGTAATTGTGTAAAAAAAAAATCAGGTCAAAGTTAGAAAAAGTGTTTTTTATGGCATATTTTCATCATATTTTATATTTTTTTAATAGTAAATAATATCATATGATGAAAATAATAGTATCAAATGAAAGCCCTATCCGTCCTTTAAAAAATTATATATAATTTGTGTGGGTGGACTGAACACAAAGAAAGAAATTCACAGTTCAGTAAACATTAGACATAAATAATGGAATTCTGGTCTTCAAGGCACATCAAATGCAGCATAGCACTCGGTCACTAAGGGGTTAATAGATGCCCAGGTGCTTTGCATTGCATTATAAGCCTAAAAAAAGTATTTTTTTTATCATGTATAGGAATGACTTCAATGCAGTAAGTTCACTGAGAATAGCTTTTTCTATTGTACTAAAGTGGTGATAATAATAATAAGTCAAAATAGCAGCATTTTTTTTTTTATAACACTGTAGCCCTCAACTGTCTCGATTTGGGACTGCTATCCCTGTGTTATGATTTGGAGAAATATACATTTCATTTGCATATTTGTTTAATAGAAGAATCTGAGTACAAGTTAACCCTTCTTGAGCTGAGTTTATGTGTGTGTTTATTGACATTACATTTTTGGAGCATCTGTAAATAGGTCTATTGCATGTATTGATTTTCTGTTTATATAATATGCACTTATGAATAAAGTATAAAGACCCCAAGAAGAATATTTGCCTTCAAATTTAAAAGATTATATTGTTACCTTTGTTTTACAATATGTTTGCACTGAGTGTGTTTTTACACCTCGATTTTTATTCACCTTTGTGGGGTTTTTTTTATTCTAGTTTTTATCTTAGGTTTCAAACACATAAGGTAAAGTAGCAGAACAGAGATTTTAGAGTTCCCCTGAAAATGTTTCAGTCTATTTATAATAATGGAATGCCCATCTGTTTATATAAGGCTTTAGTGGCATAGCATCCCTGTTGAGCTAGAGGTTGGAGGCCAAAATCTGTGCACATAATTCTGTTGTAAAACACTGCATGTTGAATGTGAAGCAGAGCAAGCTGGGACAGCATGTCATATTCAGGCATGTAGAAATATTTTGAAGATAGCACCCACATGTGCAAGCATAGCTATGATAATTATGTAGTGATAGTTTGGTGTCCTTGTAAGACCTTGGGCCGATGCCTTCAGCACTACAATATTATACTTGTTGTGGTCTTCACTACACCTTTAACATATGTAATATACATACAAACTGTGATGTACAAAATAGCTAGGCTAAATGAAGTGTGAACCTTCTATTTTTGTTAATAAAACTGAACAGTGGAAGAGGGGTGAATTGACTTCCAACAGAAGTAAAGTGTGTTTTTATTCATATATTAGCCCACAGCTCTTTTGTGTACTGCTTAAATTGCACTGAATCAGCTACAGAGTGGCATTCTGTCAACTAAATTATCATCATTTCCTATGGCTGATCCCTATTTTTTTAATTGGGTGTTTCGGGGGGAACAAAATGATTCAAACAAGTTATTAGTATTTGCTGATCAGCACAAAAGCATTCACATATTTTGTGACCTTTACAAAATGAAGAATATTATTTGAAATCTTGTAAATAAACGCAAGTTTCCAAAAATATGTATTTAGACTTCTAAAAGCCATTGACAAAATAAGACCTGCATACTAAAGCTCCGACAGTTTATTTCAAAGCATAAAGGTCAGCTGCTAATTGCAGTATACAATGTGTATTTTTCTTTATATTGCAAAAGAGGTATAAGAAAATGCATGAGTATGTGTAATTAAACTGGTGATTGAACTACCGTTTTTGCTTGAATATAAGACAAGTTTTTTTCAGAGCAAATGCTTTGAAAAAGCCCCCTCGTCTTATATTCGCGGTCGTCTTACAATCTGACATCAAATCGAGGTCAGACTATAAGACAGGGATCCAGGTCCCCTGCAGAGCTGCAGGGGACCTGGATCCACCTCTAAAGCAGCCGGGGGATGTCTGCGCGATGCGCACATTCATCTCCCCTACCACCCGGCATGACCGCCGGGACTTCTATGATGAAGCCGGGTCCTTCCGGCTTCATCATAAAAGTCCCGGCGGAAGTGCCGGGCAGCAGCGGAGGATGTCTGTGCGTATCGTGCAGACGTCCTCCGGCTGCCTCCACTAGCCACCAGGGATATCTGGGCAGCTGGGGGATGTATACACGATAGTGAAGACATCCTCCATGCTGCCCTACACTTCTGTCTATTATGACGGAATGGCTGTCCATCATAATGGATGGAAGTGTCGGGCAGCATGGAGGATGTCTGCACGTATCGTGCAGACATCCCCCGGCTGCCCCCACTAGCCACCAGGGAGCAAGAAACAAGGTGGGGGGGGGGGGCAGAGAGATACAAGCGGAGGGAGGGGGGAAGAGAAAGACAAGGGGGGAGGGGGGGAGAGAAAGACAAGGGGGGAGAGAGTGAAAAGTTTGAGGGGAGGGAGAGACAATGTGGGAGGGGAGAGAGATAACACTGGGGAGAGAGACAACACATGGGGGGAGAGAGAGGCAGCATTGGCACATAAAAGGAAAAAAAACAAGAAATGCATTTGTTTAATATCATCATTTTTATTAAATATTAAAAAGCAATTTACACGTGAATATGTACAAGTTAAACTTTTTTTTCCTATAGGGTAGTCTTATATTCAGGCTTTTAGTTTTTTTCCTAAAGGAATATCCAAAGTTTGGAGGGTCATCATATAATCAGGGTAGTCTTATATTCGAGCAAATACAGTAATTGAAAAAGAGTCCTTGCATGTCAGGTCTTTATGCTTTGAGCCTGTAGGCCGGTGATGGCCAACTTTGGTACTGCAGATGTTTGTTTGTATTAAAACCAAAACTTGGAGGCTTACTTTATAACGTTGTGAGCTTATAACTAAAGGTTATCACAAAAAACCCATGCACCAATCACCAAGAAGACCTTCTCGAAAAGGTGTTATCCCCCGTCTATGCCAAGGATCCATCATGATGTCTGGCAGTTCTCAGGAGACTCTTTGCTTTATTTTTAGAAAATAAATCTGAAGAAACCCTGTAAAACATAACATATAAAGTGACAATTGCAGGGAATTGAGATGGAAATTTCAAACTTTAGGCCAAAGTAGCTGAGTTGAAAAAATTCTCCAATACAGGTCCAATAATACTTTGGGCTTACAAGTAAAACAAATTAAAGTGTAGGAGCTACTAAAACAAATATATATAAAAATATAGCAAACAAAGTGACAGTGTGCTAAAGTACTAGTAGAGTGAAAGTGTAAGTTGATATATATCCAAATTATATATAGCCTTCTTAGGTATACTTCAAAAGATTGCAAGGTATACAGAAACCGGTAGCAATACATAGTAAATATTAATGTGACACTAATCCATGTATATAGGACACAAAACATAAAGATCTTTCTGGGTCTTTATCTTTTCATATGACCTCCAAATAATTAGGAGATATACATATCACAATAAACAGTATTTATCAAAAAACATTAAAATATCTTACACTTAAAGTGTCAGGAATAAAGCAGAATCAATTTGTTCTGGCTGGTAGGAGCACACAAAAGGTCTGAATCCAGTGTTGTCCGTTTTAACCAGCTCAACGGGCTTTCTTAGAACCTGGTAGACAAAGCCATATAAATACACTGAAAAATTAAGTCGAGAATGTCTTCTTCCGGGGTATTGTCAATCCACAACGTCACTTCCGGCGCGACTCTGTGGACCCGATCATTCTATCCATACACGATTCTCTATGGTGGATCTCTATCCCCAAATAGTTATCTATGGTAGCATTTGTGTATTTGGCTCTTTTCGTCTATGTGGAGATGTAAAGAATAAATACAATATTTTCAGTGCAATGGATAAAGTACAATCTTGATAAGCCATGTGTATGTTTTCCAAAGTTTTTCAAGAATCTTATAAAAATGTTTGTATTACAAAAATATATAAAAAATATATAAAAAAAATACTGTAGCAGTGTACTTCTCCCGGTTTCTGTATACCTTGCAATCTTCTGAAGTATACCTAAGAAGGCTATATACAATTTGGATATATATCAACTTACACTTTCACTCTACTAGTACTGTAGCGCACTGTCACTTTGTTTGTTGTTTTTTTTCTGTATTTTATTGGGCACTGAGGGGTAGTTGCAGTCTGCAGCTTGTGCAAAATGAAAACAAGCGCCACTATACCTCATAAACCAATCACTTTTATGTATAAAAATATATCAAAAGCTGCTCTATAGTTGGAAGTAACAACCTAATTATTACTTCTAAGATGAAAAATAAGAGAATAAAACAACTGGAGAACTACACTAATACACCAAATAAGTGAGAAGTTAAACATTAAACCCTTAGTGACATGACTTTTTGACCTGGTCTTTCCATTGGTGACATGGGCTGTTTCTGGGATGTTTGTGTTTAGCTGTCATTTTCTTCTTTCACACATACTGTACCCAAATTAGATAATGTTTTTATCTCCATAAAAATGGATTTCTGTTAGATACCATTATGTTCATCATATCTTATAAATTACTACAAAAAAATCATAAAATATAAAAAACTTTTTTTTAACTTTTGACCTAAAAAATAATTTACATATGTATTGCAAAAAAGACCCATCTAAATAGTTTCTTAATTTTGTCACGAGTTTAGAAATATGAAGATTTTTTTATGCTGTTTTTTGTGAGTTATAGGGAAATAACCAAAAATAGTGTTTTTTTGTTTTATAACCATTTTTACCTACAGTGAAGTTTTGACCACAACCCAAACCTAAATATAACCTAAAAAAACATAAATTTAACCCTAACCCTAAATAAAACCATTAATCTAACCCTTATGCTAACCCTTAATTTATTCTAATTTTAATTGAATTGTTACCCTAACCCTTATGCTAACTCTAATTTAATTGTAACCCTAACCATTATTTTAACCCAGCATCAGAGCGATGGAAATTACATTTGTTTCACTTTTGACTGCTTTCCCATAAGAGGGCAGCAGCCATATTGGAGGAGCATTTTGAGGACCGATGGCGGGTGCCCTGGAAAATAAATGTTGGTGTTGCCTAATGCCTCAACATTGAGGCATTAGAGCAGCATGACCAGAGTGTTTTTCTCAATCGCTGATTACAAAAACGGCTCGTTCCACCGCAGGACATGTCAAGCACTGAAAGGTATTACACAGTGTGTGGCACATTTAGAGTCCCATTATAAAATCTTATACCATTGGTACCTTGGTTGGAGGGGGGTGTGGAGAAAGGGGATCTTTGTGTCACATGCTGTGGTCGTGCTCCAAAATTAGACCTTATTGGAATTCGATACATAAATTCATTAAAAATGTTGACAATTCAATTGATAGTTTGACACCAGAGATCTCTTCAAGAAAATTCCCATAAATTTATCAAATTATAATAAAATTATACTAGGCCATATTCTAATTTCTGCAACGACAATTATCATCCGACACTGGAACGATAATAAATCACCACATATAAATGAGGTCATACAATATATATTTGAAAATAGAAGTTAAGGAACATGATCGATAATTCTATTCTGAATATTTAAGATTTGTTTTAATTTTAGCCAATAATGACCCATGTTTTCTATGATCTTAGATTTAATGATCTTAAATGTCGATACTTTCTGGTTAATTTTCCAGAAGTATTCTAGGAGTTGATCTTTTCTTGCTGATTCTATTGAATACTACCCCTCTTCAGTTGCAGTTTTTTTTAAGGTAATGCATAGGTGAGATATATGCATCATGGATCGTTGCTATATTAGGAAATCCTAGACCACCTTTCCATGATTTTCAAAATAAATTTAATAAAGGCAGATTGTATCAACATTAGCCAGGGGTTTGGGACTTTCAGCGACAACATACTGAATAGGTAGCTCCATTTATGTATGCTTGGAGGACATTTATCCATAATATCCAGTCGATTTCTGAATTTTTTAGATCTTGTAGTTTTTTTTATGGATGTATGTTAACAGAGGCAAAATATTGTCTTCGACAATCCTATATGGGTTTTTAGTAATTTTGACTCCCAAGTATTGAAATTCTCTGCTAGCCCATGAGAAACCATAGTTATCATTAATGGGGGGTTTTCTCTGTTTATCTAAGTTTTTACTCAGAACAATTGACTTGTCGATGTTCAGTTCATAATTTGAGTAGGAACTATAGCAGTCTGACTTTTCTTTTTTTGACACTCAGATTTAGAGATTATGAACTTGTCACATTTTAGTCTTGTGTGTCATCATTGTGTCAATTCTTCAGTGATAAAATAAGTTATTCAAATATTTATGATGCTGAAGGGAATTGATCAAAAAGCGTAGAGAAATTAAAGTTATGGTTTTATTTACTGTGAGCTTTGTTCTTTTTACTCACTCCTTACCCGTTTCCCCCCTCTTTTTCCCCTCTTCCCCTCAGCTTCCTTTCCCTTTCCATTATACAAAACTTATTTTAATCTAATATGGTGTTAAAGTGTAATTCTGTTAAAAGGGTTTATTGCAAATACACTGACGTAGAAAATCAAACTACATTCACACAACCAATCATACCTGTCCCGGCGTGAGAGTGGAGGTGTTAGTTGGAAGGAATCTCAGGCAAGTCCGTAACCGGAGGCCAGGGTCTCCAACTGTCATTGTATAACCCCAAGTTCTCAAGGCTAACATATACAGCTTTCTCCATGAATCTCTGGTAGTTAATCTGTGAGACAATTTCAATCCACTTAGGGATCACCTCAGATCTCCATTTTCTCGCCAAACTGATTTTGGTGGCCATTAATATATGTACAATTAGCCTTTTTGTTTCTTCTTTCAATCTAGGGAAATCCAAATGGAACAAAAAAAGTTGGGGTGTCAGTTCAATATGGGACCGTGTTTCATTTTCTAACTTGACCTTCAAAGGTAATAGGCAGGTACATTCCCACCATATATGCCACATAGTTCCAGTTTCCCTCTCGCATCTCCAACAAAGATCACTTATGTTGGATTGAAACTTACTGAACCTGTCTGGTGTCAGATACCATCTGTGTAAAATTTTAAGATAATTTTTATATCTGTTTTGCTCGTATACAATAATTCTCTAATCTTGGAAGACAAATTGGAGCCATTGTCTAAGTCATAGAGTTTGTCCAGTTTATTACTGCTCTTAATTTCTCTATTTTTTAATAAGTTATTTAACTTAAAGTAAGTATGGTATTCTTTGCAGGAAATTCCATGATTTGTACATAGAGAAATAAATGGTCTAAAAAGCACTCCGTCAAATAAGTCTCTGATATATACAATGCCAGAATTGACCCAACTCCTTATATTTATATCATCAAGAAATAGGGAAAAAGCTTCTATAGGGGCATCCAAGGAGATACATTCTTTACTATTATATTTCCGTCTTACCAGATGGGAACGATGATAAATTTCACCCAAGACTTTATTTTCCACATTAAGTCATTTTATTGCCAAGTTATCTGCCCAAAGCAAGAGAAAAGGGTTCTTGTTGGATAAAACTTGTCTTTCATAACCTAACCACAAACAGTTTTCTGGGTCCTTAAATTTACATTTGGTCAAATGGGATAGCATTATGGAGTCATAAATCAAGCATACATCGGGGAGAGATGTGCCCCCATCTTTTAATTTGCGACACAAATACTGACGAGGAAATTCTGGGTCTGTCCATACAAACTTAATAAATAACTCCTTTAATTCGTGAAGCTTCCGTTTGGGTACTCTCATAGGAAGGGTTCTTAATAGGTATTCCAGTTTGGGCACTAAATAAGATCGTACTGCGTTTATTCTCCCAAGCCAAGATATGTATAAATTCCCCCATTTTTTTATGGTAAGTTTTAAGTCCTGATATAAGTTGTTATAATTATTGTTTATTATCATGAACCAATTGAAACATAGTGCAATCCCCAGATAAAGCATTTCATTCCTGAACCAATTAAATGGGTAGGAATCTCCCAGTCTTTGTAGTTGGTCAATTGGTACACAAGAATGAATTACTTGTGTCTTTTTTAAATTTAATTTCTAGTTAGATATTCTACCAAAATCGTGAATGCATTTCAGTGCTGCAAACAGAGATGTTTCTGGATTGGAAAGTGTCAGAACTACGTCATCAGCATATAACATGATCTTTGAAGTCTGATCGCCATAGCGAATTCCCATGATTTCTTCCTACTGTCTTATATAAGCTGTCTAGGGTTCTATTGAAAGTGCATACAACATTGGAGCCAATGGGCACCCTGTCTCGTCCCATTAGCTACCCCAAACCATTCTGATTTGAACCAGTTTCCTGAGACCCTGACAGATGGAGCAGTGTAAAGACTCATAATCCTATCCAGTATAGGCCCTGTGACTCCGAACACCTCCAGGACATTCGACAGATACCGCCAGCTTACTCTGTCAAAGGCCTTTTCCACGTCCAGAGCCACAAAGGCCACCGGGCAGGAAGTAGATTTGCAGATATGGATCAGGTGTAACAGTTTGCGAATGTTATCGCCTCCCTCA
The DNA here is from genome assembly GCA_036172795.1 of Pelodytes ibericus. Classification (NCBI taxonomy): domain Eukaryota; kingdom Metazoa; phylum Chordata; class Amphibia; order Anura; family Pelodytidae; genus Pelodytes; species Pelodytes ibericus. The sequence goes on along the minus strand of CM069858.1, from coordinate 96,780,952 downwards.
CGGTCCTTAACAAAGCCTGTTTGATCTGGATGAACTAATTTGGGAATGAAATCCTTTAATCTCTCCACCAGGAGAGAAAATATTTTAATATCAGTATTCAACAGGGATATGGGGCGATAGTTCATGACAAAATTATGATCTTTGTCTGGTTTAGGAATTGGGGTTATACAGGCTTGTAGCATCTCCAATATGAATGGGCAGCCCTTTTCTATTTCTCCAAATACTTTGAGTAAGATTGGAGTTATGGTAGGCTCCATTATCTTGTAGAAACACTCTGTGTAACCGTCCAGCCCTGGAGATTTTCCTTCCTTAAGGTCTTTTATAGATTTAGAGATCTCATCCAGAGTCAGAGGAGAACTCAATTTCTTCAAATCTTCCTCGCCCAATCTTGGTAATTTTAGTTTTTTGAGGAACTTGTGGCTTGCTTCTGAGGTTGCCTGTTCTGATGGGAGATTATACAGAGCCTTATAATATGAGGCAAAAGCTTTACCTATATCTGATGGGGAGATATTAACTTTATCGGCCTTGATTATCTTCCTAATTATTTGACTTCTTTTTTTAAACTTAAGTTTGTCCGAGAAATGCCTGCTCACTCTATTATCCCCATGCTACCAACGTTGGTTCAGTTTTATGGCGTTGTTTATTTTTATTTCTAATTTATTTCTTATTTCCAATTGGGTCTCCCTGATTAGAGCTGATCTCAGATCTGTAACCATTTTTCTATTTTCCTGTTCCAATTTAGCTAAAACAATATACAAATCATTTAAATCTTTCTTGCGTTGGTCACCCAGCTTAATTAGAATACCTCGCATGAAGCTTTTGAAGGCACACCATAGTGTACCTCCACTAATCTCATTATTGTCATTATTCAAAAATAATTCTGCAGCCTGTCTTAGCAGATACTTCAGAGTTTCTTCTGAATGTATAAGTTCTTCATTCACCCTCCAAGAAGTCCTGCCCTCCCTCGGCCCATTTTCCACTATCTGTACAAGTATTGGGGCATGATCAGACCAGGTAATTATATCAATTTTTGATTTACGGAATTCAACCAGGTTACAGCTTTTAGTTAAAAATTGATCAATTCTTGAATAAGATTTGTGAACTTTTTAAAAAAAAATTAAATCGCGATCGTTAGGGTGTTGTGCCCTCTAGCTGTCAAATAGGCCGAATTCATGAAGGACTTCCTGGAAGGAAATACTATTCCTTTTACTCCCCCTTTCTGACTCCATCGTGCAAAATGTAAATGTTTTATCTGCTTTTATATCCGGTACCATATTCATGTCCCCAGCAATCAACAGGATTCTTTTTTTGATCTGATCTATTTTAAAAAATATTTTTTTAAAGAACTTTTGAGAGTATATGTTTGGAGAGTAAACATTAACAAGGGTGTAACAGATGTAATTCATATTACATACCAATATCAAGTATCTTCCTTCGAGATCTTTTAATTCTACAATCAGCTCAAATTTAACCATTCTGCAAAAATAATTTCGACTCCTCTTTTCTTTTTATTTGGAAGGATATCTTGTAAAACACCATTGGTATGCTCCACCAGTCTTCCAATGGGTCTCCTGCACAAAAGCATAAGTCTGATTTGTTTTTTACTATAGAGTCATATAAATAGCCTATTTTTTGAGGTGTATTGAGACCCTGTGCGTTGATTGAAAAGACTTTTAATGTCATCTATACAGAGCCTGCAGAAGTCCCCCCTGCCGACGCCTCACACAACTGGGACAAGACATACACACAACAGACAATCTTGCATTCATTCTTACTGCCTTACGACAATGTCTAGATAGACAGAATCCTAGCCTATATTCCTATCTAGGCTAAGTCACAGTTGCTGACAGGATCGGGGTAAAAGGTGGAGTCTAATGCAGTAAATAAATTAAAAAAAACAACAATATTTCTCCCTTTGCAAATTTCTTACATTTTCTTAAATTGTCATTTTCCTCTTCATAGGTTTAAGTAAAAATCCCTCATACTCTCTCTCTCTCTCACCAATATTTCCTATAGCAAACTTACTTTTTCTTAGATTTTGTGTTATTTATTCTTAACTGTATAAAGTGCTTTTCAAACATTCATTCTAAGTACTAAATTAACAATTTCTTCTTAAATAGAGAATCCCTCATATTCTCTCACCAATATTTTTACTCTTTTCTTATGTGCGATAAATTATTTGCCTCATAAAGTGCATTCCAAAACTATGATTCTGAGTGCTATATCTAAATACGTGTTAAATGCTAATTTAGTCATTGTGCAAAAAGTGCCATTTCCTATTCCATTGTCCTTCTTTACATTATTATTTAGGCTTGCAAAAATATTTTAAGGTACATTCCTTCTGAGTAATAGGTTTGTGCTAGTTTTGTGCTAGTGCTAGTTTCTGTTAGTCCTTGTTGCCAGTGAAAGATCAGGAAAGACAGAGAGGGTTACAAATTTAGAATCCCTTGGCTTAGCGTACCAAGCCTTCCTTATGAAAGAGTCTTTTAAGGCACAATTCAAAAAACGGACGATTACGTCTTGTGGTTTGATAGAACTAATATTTGCTGGCTTCCTTAATCTGTGGCATCTCTCAAAGGGCATGCAACCAATGTCTTGCTCAGTAAAGAATTGCCCCAGGTATTCCTTTAAATAACCTTCCAAATTGTCTTGTGAGATATCTTCCGGTATCCCTTTCACCCGCAGATTGTTCCAAACAGATTCCTTAGTATTGCCAGTTAGATGGCCTATTAACTATGCCACACACAGGAGCCCCATAACTATGACACACACATCAGCCCCATAAATGATGCCACACCAGAGCCCCACTATTTATGCCTCACCTCTGTCCAATTAATTATGCCACACACACACAAGTGCCCCATAATCATGCCACACCAGAGCCCTATAATTTATGCCATCACCAAAGCACCACTATTTATGCCTCACATCTTCCCAATTAATTATGCCACACACACAGGAGCCCCATAAATTATGCCACACCAGAGCCCCATAAATTATGCCACACCAGAGCCCCACTATTTATGCCTCACCTCTGCCCAATTAAATATGCCACACACACAGGTACCCCATAATTATGCCACACACACAGAGGTGCCCCATTATTATGCCACAAAAAAGAGTCCCTTAATTGTGCCACACATGGGGCCCAATAAATATACCACACACAAGAGCCCCATAATTATGCCAGACATGGGACCGCCATTAATTATGTAACACACAGGAGCCCCACGAGGTGACAATTGTACAATTCTAAAACAATACATATCTATACATACAGATATCTCTCTCTATATAACAGCCAATTTGCCCAATTATATGCCAGTATTATTGTGCCATTAAGAAGCCAATACCATTGTGCCATTAAGATGCCAGTATTATTGTGCCATTCAGATGCCAATACCATTGTGCCATTAAGATGCCAGTAGTATTGTGCCATTGATATGCCGGTAATATTGTGCCATTCAGATACCAGTACTATTGTGCCATTCAAATGCCAGTAACATTGTGTCATTCAGAGCCCAGTAATATTGTGCCAGTTAGAGCCCAGTAATATTGTGCCAGTCAGAGCCCAGTAATATTGTGCCATTCAGATACCAGTAATATTGTGCCATTCAGACCCCAGTAATATTGTGCCATTCAGAGCCCAGTAATATTGTGCCATTCAGAGCCCAGTAATATTGTGCCACTCAGAGCCCAGTGATATTGTGCCAGTCAGATACCAGTAATATTGTGCCAGTCAGAAACCAGTAATATTGTGCCACTTAGAGCCCAGTGATATTCTGTCAGTCAGATACTAGTAATATTGTGCCAGTCAGAAACCAGTAATATTGTGCCACTCAGAGCCCAGTAATATTGTGCCATTCAGAGCCCAGTAATATTTTGCCAGTCAGATACCAGTAATATTGTGCCACTCAGAGCCCAGTAATATTGTGCCAGTCAGATACCAGTAATATTGTGCCATTCAGATGCCCCAGCCAATTTGCCCATTCCTCCCTCCTACCCCTGTCCCCAGTACTTACCGCCTTGCTGCCGTAACGTCTCATCCGGTCGCGGTGATTTAAAAAAAAAAAAAAATAACTTTTTTTTTACGGCGGATGCGGCTGCCAGAAAAAAAAAGTTAAGCAATGCTTAACTTCGCTGCGGGGGGATTCTGGCAGCACAGGTGTCACCCCCACTGGAGGTGTCACCTGGTGCGGTCCGCACCCCTCGCTCCCCCCTCGGGACGCCACTGATTCCAGGTCCTTTGTTTGATTAGGTGTATTATAGAGATCCTGATAGAAGGTATTAAAACCATTCCCAATTTCCCTGAGTGTGGCTACTTTTAGATTTTCCGTTTTAATTTTGTGGATGGCATTTGCTAATTTTTTACCTTTTTTTTTTTTTTAGCTTGTTCGCTTTTAATAAATATCACTGATCTTTTGAATGAGCTGTTCATACCTTGAACATTCAAGGGCAGGAATATAATCATTTTCAAACTGGAAATCTTTGGTCCTGTTTCCACTCTCCTCTGCTCTCCTATTCTGACAGACACACAAACAGACAGTAAAAAATGGGAAAAAAACTCTTCTTTTACACACCAACTCTGAAATTCTTTATCAGAGATGGAGTCACAAAATCAGTGGCAAAGAAAGTTTGCCACAATCTTCATTACTATTATGAAGTTATTTCCGACACTTCCCCGCAGGAGACTATGTCTATTACTGTGCAGTGCTTAAGAGGAAGGGATCAAAGAACAAAGAGAGAGAGAAAAAAGCCCCTCTTCTGAGGCTTCTCTTTGGTTCTCCTATACCTTATTTCCCAGTGTCAAACTATTATTATAAGCTGTGGGCATAAAGCTACCAATAATAGCTAACTATTTTGAAAGTTGGCTTGTGATAGGAAAAGGGATATCCAGATTTCATTCTCTTTATCTATGTAAGTGCCCTCAGACTATGAACTCATAAAAAAGGGGAGAAAAAAAGTGAGAGAAAAGAGTTTGGGCATTCTGTATTTATTTTGCCCATACATTCTCAGTGTTATCTAGGTGCAAATCTATAATTCATTAAAAAAAAAACACGTGCATTCTATATCTCCACAATAGCAAATGATCTTTTTTTCTTTCTCGTTTGATATGATAGATCTGGGAAAATTTTGATCTGTTCAAATTCTCTGTTCAGCGTTGTTTGCCTTGAGGCTTTCAAGATATTTTCTTTCATTGTAAAAGAGTGGCAGCATACTAATACATCTCATCAGATCTTTAGCTGTATTTTTGGTTTTTATCAGTCTATGATATCTTTCTAGAAAATTATCTTTTTCATCCACCTTTAAACCAAACTCTTCAAAAAGTTTTCCCAGGAATTGTATCAATTTATCTAGCGTCACATCGATCGATTCTTCATTTCTGTTATGTTTGCATGTAGATCCTGTATTTGTTGTTGTTGTTTCTTAATTGTATCTTGTTGGTCTGCTAAGGTTAGTTCAATGTTGTCTAGTCTTTCCTCATTGGTATCCAATCTCTGATTGAACTCTTTAAGTCCTTCCTAAATTCATTTGTGCTATTTCAGCTTTGATAGACTTAATAGATGGTCAAGGCAGTTTTCCTGGATATCCATGGCAGCATTACATATGGGTAGCTCCTCCCTCTCAGCTGATAGGACAGGAAACAAACTCACACATAATACAAATAGGCCCCTTATCACTTCAACCATCAGAAGCCTCAAGTCATATATTAAGAGAATGGCAGATTGGAGGAAGTCTGACGGGCTCTTGTTCTTCCTTCAGGATTCTGTAAGGGGCATATGACCTTCTCTACTCTGATCAGGTAGTTGGTGTAGACAATTTCTAAAACCTATGACTCTCGAGGAGTTCAAGGTTCTTTCTTGTTTGCATGAAGCTCAGGTTTCCTCGAATCTATCTGCAGAGCAGCAACATGGTCATCACTTTCAATATAGTACAATGGATATCCATGCAGCTTCTGAAGGGAGTCCTGGATGAGGCTTCTTAATGTCTCTGTCTTAATAAATGTTGGTGATAATTTGCAGTATCTCTTTTCTTTTTTTTTTCTTTCTTTTTTTTTATGCCCACCCTTTGTTTATATTGCTTGGGTATTACCCATACGTAATTTATTTATTTATTTAGAAAGTGTTTTACCAGGAAGAATACATTGAGATTTCTCTCGTTTTCAAGTGTGCCCTGGGGACCCAGTCCAGAATGGAGTTACACAGAGTTACACATTTAACAGTAGATACAAAATAAATAGATACATACATATATTAAACAAGTTGGAAGGAGAAAATACAGGGTAAATCATTACTGATACAAAAAAGGAACAACATGTACAGTATACAAAGGAGTTTATAAACTAATAACAGGTACAATGTGTTTTGAGGATTTGGGAGACACTCACTTTCATGGATTTCATTTTTATGGGATCGCTAGTGAAGGGTTGTTGCAGGATCTGAGATTGTAAGATGTGCAGGGAGTAAGAGCGGGGATGCAGCTCAGGGAGGGGGGAGTTTTCCAGAGAAGTGGTTATGCACTAAGCAAGCTAGGTGGAGAGTGCGCCTGGAGGCAAGCGTCAATGCTGCCATGGATAGCCAGGAAAGGATAACATTTTTTTCATACTTACTGTAATTTTCTTTTCCTGGCTAAGATCCATGGCAGCATGGAATTCCCTCCCTTGGGACTGATTGCTTGTTTACAAGACTGATGGTTGAGGTGAAAAGGGGCCTATTTCTATAATGTGTGAGTTTTTTCCTGTCCAATCAGCTGAGAGGGAGGAGCTACCACATGTAATGCTGCCATGGATCTTTGCCAGGAAAAGAAAATTACGGTAGGAATTTTCCCCTTAGATAGATTGCCGTGATTGTTTGGCTTTCGCCCTCTTTGGCTCAGCTTGAGTACCTTCCTCCTGTTCATGACTTTTTGGAGGTCAGTTCACATGCTGAGGACTCATTAAGGCTTTTATCAGCTTGTATTGGGAAGAAATTTGACAGCCTCTTTTCCTGCTTTTGTTTTCTTTTTTTCTTTCTTCTCTTTTTCTTTATTGGCAGATTATTTTTGATCTGCCCCTCTTCTGTTTGACATTCTGTACAGGTTCCAAAATCTACTTAAATAGTTTCTCTCATCAGGCTTCTGCTCCTTTAAATCCCAGCATAACTATATGCTCACCATAAGTTCACAGAAGTTATTTAACTATGGATTAAAGATATGTCACTATTAATGGCAGTATGTGAGAGGCTTGTCACTCTTTAACTCTTCAATTAGTCCATTTGAATCATTTAACTTCTTTTTATCAAGCTTTACACAGGGCAAAGTTGAGTTATAAAAGTTTCTCCCCTCTTTTGCTGTGTTCCCCAAACAAATGTATCTTCCATAGGGTTTCAGTCATAGGGGTGAACATTTTTTTTAATTAGCAATTGGCAGTTTTTATATTCTAGCAGAGTTCCTTCAACAACGCTTGAGTTGTTAGTAGAGCTGGGGAAGGATCTCCTTGGTACCTTTCTCTGCTGCTGTGAAAGTGCTCCATAATCTCACATATCATACAAAGTTCAGTCCATCCTCCTCAATCTTTCTGTACTTGAGTCTGATTGCATACAAAGAGTACTACTGTTTTTTCCATGCTTGCAACCATAGTTATGATTGATCATATTTCTCCACTGCTACATCAGTTACTCTCCAGTCCTGGCAGGTAGCGTCAGCGTTCACAAACGTAGTGTCACCACACTACATCATCTCTTCCCACTGACGAGATACATGTGATTTTTAATGCCACGTGTATGCACTTTTTTTGCCATGCATATAAAGACTATAAATAAAGACGAATCACTATTATTCATATTGAATGTCAAGTGTGAAAATAAAAATAATATGAGATGATAGCGCTGTTTTATTTTTATTTTCACACTTGATTATCACATTCAATATGAATAATAATGATTCCTCACATTATCTCCTAGTAACCACACTGAGTTTCACACTCACTTACACTCTCACAAACACACACACACACACACACACACACACACTTGCAAACTGCCACTCACACAGAAACACTCTGCAACTCATGATTTTCTCATACATACTCTCTTTTCCCATCACCCCATTACATGCCTTCATTGCCCCTTTACATGTCACCATCACCCCCATTACATGGCCCATTACCCTATTACATGTGCCCCTCACCCCATTACATGCCATCATCACCCCAATACATTCCCCCATCATCCCCATGACATGCTCCATTATCCCATCACATGCCCCATCACTCCATCACATGCCACCATCATCCTCATTACCTGCCCCATCACCCCTTTCCCATGATCTTCTCTTTCCTTCCTGCTGCTGATCTGAGTCATGTGGAGCCTCCTTCCAGCACAGACACAGACACACTGACACTGCATGAAAGCTCATTGGCTGGTAGAGCTATGTGCTAGCCTATTATTGCAGGGCTTTTCTGCAGCATATTGTCTGTGAGCTGCACAGAGGAGCCAGTCAGAAAGATTGATAAGCTGGAGGGGGTTGAGCTGAATGTGAGGGGTGGAGCCTTATGCTGGACTTTCGGTGATGCGTCCTTGTCAGACAGAGCGCCTCGGCACAGTGTACCCTGTGCACCCGCCTGAATCGGCCCTGATGTAGATTATTGTTATGATCCATGTTTATCTGCCTGTGATGTATTACAGTGGGAAATAATGGAAAAGTGGACAACACTCAAAATAAAAATATAAATATATGCATAATATAGAAATAATATATAAATAAGAAACAAACACAAGTAATATCGAAAAATACAAATAATTTTAATATACAATAAAGCAATAGATAATTAGTACAGATATGTCAAAAGATAAAATCTGAATTCAAAAAAAGAAAGCACGTATGGGTCAGAATAATAACTAGATTAAAGTCTTAGTTCCCCCACAAAATTGCATATGGATCAACGTGTAAGGTTCAATGGAAAGAAATTTCCAAAAACACAAATAGATAAAATAAAATAGCACATATATATATCTTGTAACAGACATAAACAAGAAGACCCGGCCGGGAAAATATGGTGATAATGTAAAGTGCAACGCGTTTTGGATAGCCCTTTCTCAAGCAGAGAGCGTCTCCTCCAAATGTCTGTATTTGTCCCTGCAGACATTTGGAGGAGCTATCCACTTTTCCATTTTTTACTTGCTTTATGTGCTCAGATCACTTATAAATATTTCACTTTGTTTGTTTTGTACCCATTTAAAGGAGATACACCACATTTTCTGATCACTTACTCCAAGGATAAGATGCCAATTTTGCTGTTCTCACTTTATTCCCTTAAACCATATGCATTTGATTCAAGGGGTTTGTATAATTAATTAATTATTCTTATTTTATTCTGTAATATCAGCACTGTATCTTTTCCTTTGACAATGGGATTTGAACTTATGGTCCTCAGAATGTGATTCCAGCAGCTTAACCATCCCACCAGCTACAAAGTGCTTATGGTTTTGGGACCATGCTCTACCAGTGCTTGGAGTTATCTATGGATCAACTGCCAGTTGTCCTAGCAACTTAACATATGCGATCTGTTCACATGACCTCCATGTTTGTCATTACCATGTTTGTCATTAAGCTGCTGCAACTACTTAGCAGGCTATACAAACAAACTTTCACTTCTAGTTCAGTTTTGGCCTTGGCTACTTGCTGGAGGGTGAATAACTCCATTCTGGTTCTTAGAAATTACCTGGTATCCCTGTTATCATATCTCCACTCCTGGATTCTGTTTCTGCACACAGAGCATTATAATTATGCTCATATAACACTAAATAAAACATCCAGACACAAAAAATTATACTAATCTCTTAGCAGATACATTTATCCCATAAACGGTAGCCTTGTCACTGAAAGATAACTTTGTATGGTCGCTATGCATTCTCTGGTCCTGAACACCATAGAATGAAAATCAAGACCATGGCATATTGATGCAGAATCAGAAATAAACCACTTAACGCTGTAAGTGGGATATTTGGAGTGCATGCTCATCCTCTGTTGCTCAGTTGGGCCTCTTCACGAAACCTAGTTTTCTAAAATATGTAATAAAATCAAAAAATATTAAAAGATTTCTTAAACAAACGCAGTAATAATACACCTTTTGATGCATTTCTCATCCATTTATTCATCTTAAATTTTAGAAAACCTGCTGTAGCACATGGCTTGGCAATAATCCTATTGTGAAACAATCATTTTTCATTATAAGTTAGCTTTATTAACACTTCACATAGCCTAAATAGTATATGATTGATTTATTATTAGATTTTACTTTTCTTATATTGAAGCTGTAAACTGTCCCTTGACATATTCTTACCCAGTATAGCATTTCTGTAATGTTACATTTTAATTTCAGCACTACTCTGCAGTATTATGTTATTTGAAACTCTGAAAACTAGATTATATTTGAAATGAATAATTGATATACAAATAATAATTCACTTGATAAAAATGAAATAACAAAAAAAAACACTTACTGTACGTGATGCCAGGCGCCTCTAAAATATCAAGATAATTTCACCTAGGATAGTCAAATAGAAAGAAAACGGAGTCAAGACATTAGACTCAAATAGAGAGAATTTTAGGAAATTGAGATGAGAACTACAAATTTTAGGCCAATGTAGCAGAGTTCGAAAAATTATCCAATGCAGATGACTGGGAGAAATTTTCAACACTTAGGTTTCTTCATTGACACTTAATAAGAATCCAAATGTATAGATGAGCTTGTGGTTGAGGCTGAGGGGAAGCAAGAGGGAGGCATAGGAGGCATTTAGTATCCCTGCAGTTTAATGTGGTCCAGATAATATTTGAAATTATTGCCAGGAGACATAAAATGAAAGAAAGTTATAAAGAAGTATTGCAGTGAGAGAAAAGAATAAAAAAGGTTAGGGGGGTTGGGAGCAATACAGAAATACCGACAGAAGATTATAGGTAAGGGGAAAGCTTATATATATCAAGCCCCACGTTATCTGATGTTAGCTAGTGATCAAAGTATTTTTATAATAAAGATATAGTTTACCATTGACATAGAAACATAGAAACATAGAAACATAGAAACATAGAATGTGTCGGCAGATAAGAACCATTCGGTCCATCTAGTCTGCCCAATTTTTTTTTTTTTGAGTACTTTTATTAGTCCCCCATTCCTGGTCTTATAGCTAGGATAGCCTTGTGTCTATCCCACGCATGCTTAAAATCCTTGACTGTGTTTACCTCTACCACTTCTGCTGGCAGGCTATTCCATACATCCACTACCCTCTCAGTAAAGTAATACTTCCTGATATTACTTTTAAATCGTTGCCCCTCTAATTTAAGACTATGTCCTCTAGTTGTGGTAGTTTTTCTTCTTTTAAATATACTCTCTTCCTTTACTGTGTTGATTCCCTTTATGTATTTAAATGTTTCTATCATATCCCCCCTGTTACGTCTTTCCTCCAAGCTATACATGTTAAGATGCTTTAACCTTTCCTGGTAAGTTTTATCCTTCAACCCATGAACCAGTTTAGTAGCCCTTCTCTGAACTCTCTCCAAAGTATCAATATCCTTCTGGAGATACGGTCTCCAGTACTGCGTACAATACTCCAAGTGAGGTCTCACCAGTGCTCTGTACAATGGCATGAGCACTTCCCTCTTCCTACTGCTAATACCTCTCCCTATTCAACCAAGCCTTCTGCTAGCATTTCCTGCTGCTCTATTGCATTGCCTACCTACCTTCAAGTCCTCTGAAATTATTACTCCTAAATCTCTTTCCTCAGATGTTGAGGTTAGGACTGTACCAAATAGTCTATATTCTGCTTTTGGGTTTTTAAGCCCAAGGTGCATAATCTTGCACTTGTCCACATTAAATGCCAGTTGCCACTGCTCTGACCATTATTCTAGTTTATCTAAATCATTTGCCATTTGGCTTATCCCTCCATGAATATCAACCCTGCTGCAAATCTTTGTATCATCAGCAAAAAGACATACTTTGCCAACAAGACCTTCTGCAATATCGCTAATAAAAATATTAAAGAGAATGGGTCCAAGAACAGATCCCTGAGGTACCCCATTAGTAACAAGACCTTGCATCAAATATACCCCATTGACTACAACCCTCTGTTGCCTGTCACTCAGCCATTGTCTAATCCATTCAACAATATTGAAATCCAAACTCAAAGATTTCAGTTTATTGATAAGCCTTCTATGTGCGACAGTGTCAAAAGCCTTACTGAAATCTAGGTAAGCAATGTCTACTGCACCACCCTAATCTATTATTTTAGTTACCCAATCAAAAAAATCAATAAGATTAGTTTGGCATGATCTCCCTGAAGTAAACCCATGCTGTCTCTGATCTTGAAGTCAAAGCGACTTTAGATGTTCAACAATCCTATTCTTTAACAAGGTTTCCATTATTTTGCATGCATCATATAGTTACTCAAGGTATTAGCTACCGGAGCAATTCTCTCCCTATGTTTAGCCCTATCACATTCACACTCAAAGGATTAAAGATATTTATCATATATTAAGCAAAACCAAAAACCATCTGGTACAAAATGTCAGTCTGTAATATAAAATCTGAATAAATATTTAAATCAGCTGATGGCACTGCTCACTGTAATATTTTAACGGAAAAAGCAACTATTCTTTTTCATGGTCACTTTAAAAATATTTATTGTCTGTATTATATTGTGAGGACCATATTAAACACAAGGTGACTGCTGAACATACAAAAAGAAAAGAGGAAAGTGCACCAGTCCACAATAATTTTATATCTGGGGCATGTTTCTCTTTGAGTTAAGATATGTTCTAACTCATCAACTTCTGTCAGGAAAAAGAAATCAGCGACTGCATGTTTTTGAGGTCTGATTAAAAGAGCTGATGTGGTGAACTGGAATACAATCCGAAATTTGACTTGTTTACATATTCATTTCTGTGGCAGGGACTTCAGGGTAAATAAGTGTCAAGAGGAAGGAGCGCTACTTAAGGTTCTTTGGTTTGTAAAGAATGTACAATGCACTTTTTACCAACCAATCAAATTTGTTATTTCTTTTCACCCATGGATATGGTTTTAAGCAAAGCATAAGGGTTAGAATTGCTGTGAAGTAGAATATATCAATTTGAAATAATCCCTTAGCTGTTTTTGTTCTGTAGACATTTTAAACTCAATGTAAATAGTCCACTGGGTAATAATATTAGAGCAGAATACATACTTTTATAAGAACTTTTATTTAGATAATGCCTGTGCGGTATTTTTCCGTTTTGTTTGTTTTTTTGTTTTGTTTCTTTTTTTTTTTGTAACAAAATCTAAATCTAAAAGACAGCTTCTTTTGGTAGATGATTCACTAAGAAATAAGTATTTTGCAGTATGATTCAGATCTGATGTAATGTATTGCCCAGAAGCACTCAACAGCTTTATATAATACTAGACCTTAAGCCCGTTAAATTAACGGGCGCTAGAACATATGTGGTCAAACATTTGTAAAAACAGACTTGTTCCAGTACAAAAAAAAGTGGACAACCATGCAGTTGATTTCTATCTTATCGTATTTATTTTTTAGAAATGTTAAAGAAGAATAATGTGAAAAATGTCACTTTTCTAATTTTTTTTTGATGTAGTTAACAAAAACAATTAAGGTACGGTAAATGTTGCTTAAGTGCAAACCTTTTCAAACAATTGTAAATATACAAAATCAGTAGAGTTTTTTTTAAAATATTTGTTCTTGGTTTTTTTTGGGGGGGGGGTTATGTAGAATTTCTATAAAATTTCTTTATAGACAACATTCCTTGTGAATATTCTGTCACAGTTTTCCAACAGTTTGCTTGGTCAGGACCTTCTACGACCTTCACCATGACATCAGTAAAACTCCTTACTCTTGATAATGCAACATATAGCTGACCATGGCTGAATACCGGATCTGGCAAGTAAATTCCAACTTTTTCCAAGGTTTGCCCCTGAGCTTTGTTAATTGTCATGGCAAAGGCTAATGTTACTGGAAATTGTCGTCTTCGTAAGATAAACGGTAAATCAGTTGTTGATGGAGCCAAATCCATACGGGGAATAAAGACTATGTTTCCTTCCGCTGAACCTGTTATTACTTGAGCAATGATGAGGTTGTTCTTAAGTTGTTTGACGATGAGACGGGTGCCATTGCACAATCCTTTTTGAGTGTTTAGGTTTCTAAGGAGCATAATTATAGAGCCCTCTTTAAGGTTGAGTTTATGCTTAGGCATACCTGTTGGGGTTAATTCATTGAGGAACTCAACTGGATAGTTTTGAATATCTTCCTCACTTGAGTCATCAATTGAGTTTGAGCTGAGGTATGTCACTCCTTGTAAAATGTTAAGCACCTCTTCATTTATGGAGTTTACATCACAGTTCTTTGGACAAAGAATAGATTTTTTTTGCTAAGTTTGGGACATCTGTAACAGGAATTTTGTCTCCAAAAAAGTATTTTACAATATCTCCTGTGCATAAAATTTGGGAAGGTATTTCAATTACATCTTCAGGCAAACCGTCAATGTGTGGTGTATCACCACTGTCAACTTTGATCAGCCAATTGTTGAAATCAGTGTCAACTGAGCGTATATTGTTTTTAAGTTTAAGTTCTTGGAAATTAGTCCACAGTCTATTATTCTTAACACAGGCCTCAACAATTTTTGTCCGGTCACCGTGAGGTACCACGGGAAGTGTTTTCCTGAAATCTCCTCCAAGTAAGAATACTTTTCCTCCAAACGTTTTGTTGTTGTCCATTATTTCTTGGAGCAGTCTGCTAACCACTGCAAGAGCTACAGAGGGGGCCATAGTACATTCATCCTAAATTACTATTTTTGAATTTCTTAAACGTTCAGCATCAACAGAATTGAGTCGTATATTTGATGTTGTATTCTCAACTATAGGCACAGGTAACTTGAATTGGGAGTGGTATGTTCATCCATCCTCAAGAAGATTGGCTGCTATACCTGTGGAGGCTACAGGTAGTGCAATATTTCCTGTCCACGAACTGTGCTGAGCAGGGTCCTGTAAAGATATGTTTTACCACTACCTCCTGGGCCATCTATGAAAAAACAATGGTTGCTAAGGTTGTCATTTTCAGTTGCTTGCAATATTGTTTGTAAAGCTGTTTTTTGTTCTTTGTTTAATGTACTTGTCATTTCTTCTGCTTTTTGTTTTTCAAAGACTTGGTTGTAGTTATCTGCAAGTAAGTCTGAATTTGGTAGTATAGGTGGTAATCCAAAATCTTCACATTTTTTCCCATGGAGTAGTAGAATGTTACATATTTCCTGTAACGTGATAGAACAGCATATTGTGCATTCATGGTTGTGATGGATATGTTTTTGAATGATATCTTCGGTGAGGTACTGTTCATATTTTACAAAAAGATCGTTCATGTTCTGTAGGGAGGCAAATACACAAATGTACACAAATAACTCTCTTAGTTGTTTTGGCATGCTGTATTGGATAGCATCTTCCAAAGTGTTCTCCCACACTTTCTCATCATTGATGAGGCCTCTGTCTTTCGCAGCATCTTGGAAACTGGGATAGATATTTCCATTGACAGTTCTCAGATCTTCAAATGATATTGCACCGGGAACATGTAGCAATAGGAGACGCATGCAGTAGCGTTCTGGATCCGATGATAAATTGACAGAATACATTCGTCCAGTGATTTTTTCTGCACCCCGCTGTCGTAATTTCCATGTACAGGTTTCAGAGTCAAATACATAGTGTATAGGAATGTCTGAATATAAAATATTTCTTGCTTGCTCTTGATTTAATTTAAACCAAGCCGTCAATTGAGTATTTCTTGCTGAAGCTCTCTGGGCCGCTGTATTGATGTCATTTGGATTGAAAAATACAGATTGTTCATCAGGCAGAGGCACTGCTAACCTATGTTTGGTATGTGATTGGTAATGCATTTCAAACCCATTTAAACGCCATTTAAAATCCATGAAGGTCTTAATTTCATCATGATTTAAAGTGCCTTGTTCTTGAATCACAACATTTGCACAATCATGACCTTTGTACACATATTTAAAAAGGTATTTGACACTTTTTATGGAAGCCCAGACTTCAACATTAATGTGGCAATTGTACTTAAGGGCAAGATGTGGATTATATGGTATAACCCAATGTTTATCTATTGTCCTGCCATTCACAATTAAAGTTTGGTTTGTGTTTCTTCTTCTATATTTTGGATAACCATTTGTATTTACTGATGTTTTTTCCTTGAATGGTTTTGGAAATTCCTTAGTGCATTTGTCATTTGACATACATGGTGAATTAGGATTGAGTGGTCCACATGGTCCATGAATCATATGTTTTGTAACAATTGCATGTAAGCGAGGAGTGTTGGTTATATTTGGAATTTCAGCAGATACAATTTTGTCTATCAGTTCTTCCGTTTTGGGTTTGCAGTCATCTTTAAGAATAAGTAGTATGTGAGCATGTGGTAAACCCCTCTTCTGAAATTCTATTACGTAGACAATAGCTTTTGGTACTCCAAAAATATGTTTTTTTTAGAGATCATCAATTAAATCTTTCAGTTTTAGATTAAATACTCTTGCAACTAAATCAGGTCGAGCATCAGTAGTTTGGCCATGTTGTAGGTTTTCAACAATCTCTTCCCATTTGGGGTTGCAGGTCATTGTAATAAAAAGATCAGGTTTGCCATATTTTCTAACAATTGCCATTGCATCTTGATAATTTTGAAGCATGTTTCTTGGGCTACCTGCAAATGAGGAAGGTAAAATATATGTTTTTCCAGGAATCAGGCCTTTCTGATTGGATTCATTAATTAAGTGGTCCATCAATCCTAAGTATTTTTCAACTCGCAATTTTGGCTGATTTTGTCGTACATAGTTGAGTCTGTTGGATTCAGTTTTGACATATGCATCAACTATATACTGTTGTGTAAGGTGGCCAGCATTTAAGAAGGGGTTAAAATCATCTCTGATGGAATGACGATACCCGTAATATTGCATTTGTGTAACTCGAATTCTAGGATTTTGTGTTTGATTTGTTAAACTTTCTAACGCTTGAGGTCTGTGTTGCAAAGGTATATCTACGAGCTGTGATCACCATAAGGGAAGAGTAATGGATAAACCATGAGTTCCAGATTGGGGTCAAGGACACTAATCCTTTGTGTTTTTCTTTGATTTATATCATCTGTACTTGCTTTGCAGTGTATTAGAAGATCTCTTTCTAGTGGAGGTTCGCCATCATCATTTTGAAAAATAAAAGCAACCTCATTATGTTTTGGTGCATTATAGCGTCTTTGGTCATTTCTACGATCTTGCACTATTGTCATGGACACTTCCTTAATAATGTTTCCAGTTGTTGCAGCATCCTCCTCATATTCTTTTTCAACTTGGTACAACATTTTGCAGGCCTCTGCAAACGGATTTGTTTGAGCAATGAGTGTGCTTAGTATTTTCATAAGTTCTGGATTTATTCCAGTATTTGCTGAATTTTGCATTCTTTGCTCTGCTGCTTCAGAAGGATCTAAAATATATAATTGAGCAAACTGTCTGTTTTGTCCCTGTTCTGGGTGCAGTGTGCCTGCTCTGTGACAAATTGATCCGTGGATCCGGAAACAATATGGGCCATTGCCAGGTGGTGGAGTACTGTTTGCTCCCATGGAGGCAAATGCTAATGCACTATTTATAGATCTAATATTGTTGAAGAAATTGTTGCTGTAGTAATGCTGTCCAGTCATGAGCTGCTGGATTAATGGATTTGTACTAACTGAGGGAAGATTTACTTTTCCTTTTGAACAACATTGTGAAAATTTTCATCAGAAGGTCTTCCAGCTTCAAAATGTTTTGCACCACAAAAGTGGCATATCTGATCTAAATATCCACACGTGTGTGTTTTAATGATGTCCTCATTAAAGTTGTTCATTTCATTCATAAGTGTCATTGTTAGTATTGCAGGCCTTGACTTTTGGTTTTGTATTATTTCCCTGTCTATGTTTTTCCTTTGTCGTAATTCTCTTTTCCTCTGTGTTAATTGTTGTTTCCGTAATTGGTGTTCATCTGGAGGCAGATGTGCTAACCTTTCTCTTTCTAGTGTGGCATGTCGTTGACATTGAATTTTTCCTTCCTCTGGAGTTCTATTTGCTCTCCTTGCTATTTGTCTTTCAGCATCTTGCTGTCGTTTTTGAATTTCTTTTTTATCATTTCTTTTTTTCTCTATAGAAATTGATTGGTTTTTTTTTTTGTGAGTAAGTGTCTTTGCATCTTCATGTAAATTTCTTTTATCTGTTATCCTGTCAAACTTGTTTGTGTTTTGTTCCTGATGTAGAGGTTGTTGGTCATCATGAGTTAAAGTTGCTTTTTTAGCTTTTTTTCTTTCAGTGTTTTTCTTTTGATCTTTTACCTTTTCTTCAATAGATCTATTTACTCGTCTTTTTCTTTCTCTTTCGGTGTTTTGCTGACGTATTGTTAGTCGTTCATCTGGGGTTTGACTTGCTCTCTTAGCTCTGCGTCTTTCTGTGTTTTTATTTCTCTCATTTTCTTTTTTTGATTTTTTTGCTCGTCTTTGTCTTTCACTTTCTGCATTTTATTGTCGTAAAGATTTTAGTTCTTCAGGAGTCAGATTTTTTCCTCTTTGTTTTACATTTAACATTATTTTTTTATGTTAATTTTCCTGTTATTTAATAGATCTATTTTCTATTCCTTGTCTTTTGTCCTTTGTACTGTTTAACTCGTTATAGCCTCTGTCACTTTTTTTTAAACTTTATTTTTCATTTTTTTTTTTTATGTTAATTTTCCTGTTATTTAATAGATCTATTTTCTATTCTTTGTCTTTTGGCCTTTGTACTGTTTAACTCGTTATAGCCCCTGTCATTTTTTTTTAAACTTTATTTTTCATTTTTTTTTAAAGTATATGCGCATGTCCCCGACGTTGCTAGGGCAACAGGGACGCTATAGTATGATGTGTCTCTGCGTCCAGTCACTGTGTCCTTGAGCGTCCCTATTGCCCTAGCAACGTAGACAACAGGGACGCTCACGGACACAGGGACTGGACGCAGAGATACATCACACCATAGCGTCCCCGTAGCGTCCCTGTTGCCCTAGCAACGTCGGGGACATGTGCAGACCCGCCGCTTCAAAGGCCGGGCGAAACTTGAAGCGGCGGGTCTGCACATGTCCCCGACGTTGCTAGGGCAACAGGGACGCTATAGTATGATGTGTCTCTGCGTCCAGTCCCTGTGTCCGTGAGCGTCCCTGTTGCCCTAGCAACGTAGACAACAGGTACGCTCATGGACACAGGGACTGGACGCAGAGATACATCCCACCATAGCATCCCCGTAGTGTCCCTGTTGCCCTAGCAACGTCGGGGACATGCGCAGACCCGCCGCTTCAAAGGCCGGGCGAAACTTGAAGTGGCGGGTCTGCGCATGAACCCCGACGTTGCTAGGTCAACAGGGACGCTATGGTGTGGTGTCCCTGCGTCCAGTCCCTGTGTCCGTGAGAGTCCCTGTTGCCCTAGCAACGGCTGTCCGTGATGCACATGCGCAGTAGCGCAATCCCACGAACACAGGGACTGAACGCAGAGACACTTGAGGATTATTATAGAGGACAGGGGCGCTATAGTATGATGTGTCTCTGCGTCCAGTCCCTGTGTCCGTGAGCGTCCCTGTTGCCCTAGCAACGTAGACTCTACGGGGACGCTACGGGGACGCTATGGTGTGATGTATCTCTGCGTCCAGTCCCTGTGTCCGTGAGCGTCCCTGTTGTCTACGTTGCTAGGGCAACAGGGACGCTCACGGACACAGGGACTGGACGCAGAGATACATCACACCATAGCGTCCCCGTAGCGTCCCCGTAGCGTCTACGTTGCTAGGGCAACGTCTGGGACATGCGCAGACCCGCCGCCTCAAAGGCCGGGCGAAACTTGAAGAGGCGGGTCTGCGCATGTCACCGACGTTGCTAGGGCAACAGGGATGCTATGGTGTGGTGTCTGTGCGTCCAGTCCCTGTGTCCGTGAGCGTCCCTGTTGCCCTAGCAACGGCAGTCCGTGGGGCACATGCACAGTAGCGCAATCCCACGGACACAGGGACTGGACGCAGATACACTTGAGGATTATTATAGAGGATAGGACTTCCCAGTCATAAAGATGGAAGTTACCTCATATCTGTAACAGTGTAAACATTTCTCGTCTTGTGTGTGTGACTGAAAATGTTTGAAGTCATTTTGAGACTAAGTCAAATTTGGCACCCTTAGAAAAAAAAAACAGGTTCAAATCTTCCCCAGTGAAAGCAATGGGAGGCAAAATGATTGAAGCTTTGAGACAACTCAGGCGCCTCACATGGAGGTGTCGCACCCACCCGCCGCTCATGGGTGGGGACCGGGGGGGGGGCTCATTATTATTATTAGGGTACCCACCTGCCGGCAATGGGTGGGGACCAGGGGGGTGGACACTAGGTCCCCCCTCATTATTATTATTAGGGTCCCCACCAGCCGGCAATGGGTGAGGACAAGGGGGGTAGACACTAGGTCCCCCCCTCATTATTATTAGGGTCCCCACCCGCCGCTCAAGGGTGGGGATCGGGGGGACGCTAGGCCCCCCTTATTATTAGGGTCCCCACCCACCGGCAATGGGTGGGGACCGAGGGGGACACTAGGTCCCCCCCTCATTATTATTATTAGGGTCCCCACCCACCTCTCATGGGTGGGGACCAGGGGGGGTACTAGGTCCCCCCTCATTACCCTAGGAGGTTCGGGTTCAGGGTCAAGTTTGCCCTTTCCATTACTTTTTTAGAGGCATTTTAGTGGCCAAAAGTTCAGAAAACTAGAAATTATATAACTTATTTCCTTAGCCACATTTGCTTGCAGGGCACTTGTCCTAATCTTACCACCATTTTACCTCCTTTTGCAGCCCTCTAGCCCTTTCCATGACTTTTTTAGAGGCATTTTAGTGGCCAAAAGTTTGTGTCCCCATTGACTTCAATGGGGTTCGGTTCGTGATCAAGTTCGGTGTCAAGTTCGAACATGGACCCGGACATTTTTTCGAAGTTCGGCCGAACCTGTGAACCTGAACATCCAAGTGTCCGCTCAACTCTAGTGTTGATCAGACTATTGTTATATCATTTTTGCTTGATATAAGCCAAGGTTTTCATTCAGAGAAAATGGTCTGAAAAATGCTTGTCTTGTAATCAGATCTCAAATGAGCTCTTATTACAAGACTAGGATTCAAGTCACCCACAGAGCTGCAGGGCACCTATATCCTCCTCGAATGCAGCTAAAGAAAGTCTGTGCGATGCACACAGACATCCTCCAGGAGGAGCAAATACGCAGGGCCACAGTGTACAAAACAAATACAAAAAACTCTAATGAATACTTGAAGTGTCCACTGAATGCAGACAGCTGAAAATAAAACAAACACAGACAGCTTCCAACTGTGTGATCAAAGAGCAAACAAAAATTATTTTTTCAGCGCTCACTGTATAGACACTTAAATGCAAAGATTATAGAAATGCCCTTATGGTAGCTAATAATAATAAGTGACAGTAACTGTGATAATGCTATAATATGTTACCCACACAGTAGTGGTATGGATGTAGATTACAACAATGTACTAGCAATCAGCAGTGAAATAAGAAATGCAGTGAAATTAGACACACATGCCTGAAGGACTCAGTGCCTCACAGTTTCGTGGTTTCATCACCAAGCCTTTTGGCTGCAATGGCAAATCCTTTGGGTGAATGGAAACTTTGTTGGGTACAAATTCAAGTCAGTGGGTGCAATGGCAAGTGATTTGTGTGCAAAGGCAGGTCTTTTGTGTGCAATGACAAGTAATGTGGTTGCAATAGCAGATCCTTTGGGTGAATGGAAACTTTGTTGGGTACAAATGCAAGCCAGTGGGTTCAATGGCAAGTGATTTGTGTGCAATGGCAGGTCTTTTGTATGCAATGACAAGTCATGTGGTTGCAATAGCAGATCCAGTGGGTGCAGTAGTAGTTCTAGTGGGCACAGGAGCAAGGCCAGTGGGTGCTGTAATGTGGAGAAGACACAAGTATGTTGGTGAAATATGTTGCTGTTTGGTAATAATTACAGGTGAGCAAAATAACTCAAATAAAGGGAGACAAAGGAAGGAAATAAAAACAAGAAATGCATTTTTTCAATAACATTTGAAAAACAATATACATGTGAAGGAATATTTACTAGAACATTTTTTTTTCCTATAGGGTAGCTTTTTATTCAGTAATATTTCTTTTTTAATTATGATACAACATTTGGGTGGGGCATCATCTTTTAATTAGGATAACTTTTTATTCAAGCAAATAGGGTAATTGCCTGTACTTTTATACAAATTTTGAAAACCAAAATTATACTTTTCCTTTTTAACCACTAAATCCTGGAAATGACTTGTATGCACAAAACGTAGA
This sequence comes from Pelodytes ibericus, assembly GCA_036172795.1. Lineage (NCBI taxonomy): Eukaryota > Metazoa > Chordata > Amphibia > Anura > Pelodytidae > Pelodytes > Pelodytes ibericus. The sequence continues at coordinate 96,758,576 of CM069858.1, read as the reverse complement.
GAAAACACAGTATTTGCTTGAGTACAGTAAGAACACATCAAGCATAATACATTCCGTTCATGTCATTTCTAAGTTCATCAATCAAATTAATTGAGGTCTATTCAATAACCTGACTTATCATAGTCTTTCTTATCTCATTTTTCTTTTGTATCCATGAACTATTCAGCATATACCGAAATGTGGGTCCCTAGCTTTTTGTACCCTGAGGGACATCAGCCATACCGCCATGTAAAGGAATATCAGGGCCAATAGTGTTCCTTCTTGATACGGACCACTTTACATGTAGGAGCAGTCTGATGTAGTGGTACAAGAGAGCAACAATACTAGTGAGTTCTGGGTACCATACCATAGGTTGTTTTAGCTTTGTCCTGTCCTTATTTTAGCTGATCTCATGCACCTCTTTTATTTATTTCTTTATTTAATTTTTTTTTTCTTTATTTTAATTTTTTTTTTTAATACATCAAATAAGACCAAACATAGGAAAAAAGAAAACAATTACAGACATAGACAACCTCCCAAAATGTTACACATATGACTTCTACACATATATAAGAGGGTATGTCGGTTGGGAGGGTGTGAATGATTATCAGGGTTCCGGGGCAGTTTCATAGATTGTATTGTATGGGGAATTCAGTTGTTATTACTCTATAGAACGATAAATCCCTTCTCCCCAAAACCTCGTTGTGTCCAAACTAGATGGTTTATAGTAACATCATCCCCGGGTCTGAGGGCTTATTTATATCAAGTTGCTTGTTTCCTGCCGCTCTTTTTCATTTTATTTCATTCCCCTATCCTAGTGAACGGCAGTTGTCCCCTCTCCCTTCAACCCCCCTGCTCCTAATTCCCCTTCTAATTAGTTGGGAGAGAACATATGGCTTGAAAGGCAAAAACACTTTACACATTAAACATTACACTTTACACATTATACAATACACTATACACTGTACCCAAGAGGATCTATAGGGAGTAAGAGGGGGGGGGGTTGGGTCGACCGTATCTACAATCTCCTTAACGTCCGTTTATCCTCTTTCCTTATCTCTCTTTCCCTTCCATTCGATCCAGGACGTGTAATTGTCCTTAAGTATATGTCCTTCTGTGTCACTCAGGGTCTAATTATTTTAATTTTTTTTGCTTATCCATTTATATAATTATTCCAAATCTCCCACGCCATTTTTTGAATTGTTTTCCCCCTATCTTCCATCTGAAGTTGGTATGTTATCTGCTTTTCCAATTGCTCCCAATTAGGGATTTCCATTTTCTTCCAGTTTCTAGCAATTAGGATCTTTGTAGCAATTAATACATGTGTAATTATATATCTGTTTTCTTTCCCTTTCGTAGCTAGATCCAGGTGCAGAAGAGCCATCTTTGGAGTTAATATTGTGTCTATTTTAACCAAGTCCCTCAAGATTTCAAAGGTTATGTTCCATAATTTTGGGATTTTATTACATGTCCACCATATGTGTAAGTAAGAGCCTAATTGGTTTTTGCATCGCCAGCAAAGTGGATCTTGATTGGGGTACAGGTTGCTAAGTTTTAATGGGACCAAATACGTTTTGTTCATTAGTTTATATTGCATTTCAATAAGATTCAGACAGTGTACATTTTCTTTAATACTTGGAATTATTTTTAGCCAGTGATCTGTTTCGATTTTATCTGCTAGTTCCTGCTCCCATCTTTTTAAGGTTTGGTTTAGGTCCTCGTATATCTCTCTTTTTGAGCTCGTGAAAAGTGGATTTTTTAAATATGTGCTTATTTTACAATTTTGGGTATAGATTAAGTTAAATTCTGTTATCTCCTCGTCATATTTACTATTCTTTATTTTGGCCATTATATAATTTTTAATTCTGATTTTTAAGATCTGATCCCCCCCCCCCCCCCCACTATGCTGGCAGATGGGGCCGTATATAGTATTTTTTTTGCTGTTTCCATCCAACTTCCTAGACCAAAAGTCCTTAACACACTAAACAAAAAACTCCAGTTAACCCGGTCAAAGGCTTTTTCTGCGTCTAAGGATAATATAATTGTTGGATTATTATTTCTAGTGGTTAAATCTATAAGATTTATTAGCGTTCTTATATTATTTGCGGCTTTCCTCCCCGGTATAAAACCGGTTTGTTGTCCGTGAATTATAGAGGGGATACAGTCCCTAATTCTTTCGGCCAATATCGCCGAGGAGATTTTAATATCTTCATTAATCAGCAATATTGGGCTATAGTTCTCGATAAAAGTTGGATTTTTATTTGGTTTTAAAATCGGGATGATGTTTGCTTTAAGTGTTTCTAGATCGTTGTTACCTTTGTCCACTAGGTCATTAAACCAGGCTGTCATATGTTTACTGATGTTGGCCTTCATAATTTAATAAAAACTGCCTGTAAAGCCGTCTGGGCCTGGAGTCTTGTTTAGTTTTATTTTATCTATTGCTTGAATTATTTCTTTTTCAGAAAAGGGTTGGTTTAAGCCAGCCAATTGCTGTTGTGTTATCTTAGGGAGGAGACATGTCTCCAAGTAACTCTGTATTTGTTGATCTTTATTTCAACTCTGTAAGTTGTAAATGGATTGGTAAAAATCTGCAAAGGCTTTACCTATCTCGTCGGGATCATACATCGTCTTATTTTTATATATAATCTTAAATATTCTTTGAGATGCGTTCTTATTCTTTAATTTGGCCGTAAGAATTTTGTCTGCTCTATTGCCTTTTGAGTCGTAAAGTTGATTCAGCTTACTTAAGTTATCCTTGACTATTTCTATTAGTTTTTTGTTTATTAAGGATTTGGTTTCTTTTATTTTTATTATTAAGCTTGTTGTGGGAGAGTCTTTATTTTTATCTGTTAGATTTCCCAATTCCATGTATAGGTCTGCCAAGGGTAATCCTTCTGCTTTTTTTTTTCTGCACCAAGTTTAATTAAATGTCCTCTGATCATGCATTTGTAGGCTGCCCAGATTTTGTCCATTGTTATGTCTATGGTCATGTTTTCTTTGAAAAAGCACTCAGTAATTTCTTGTAAATATTTCAAATTTTCCTCTGATTCCAATAATTTATTATTTAGTCTCCACGATGTACGTGCGCCACCATCCCCAAGTTCTTGAATTTCCCATTTGACTGCATTGTGGTCAGACCATGGTAATTCTATTATCATTATTTTTTTATAAGAGACCAGATCTATTCTTGAATAAGAGTTATGAGTTTGAGACCAGTGCGTAAAATCTTTGAGGTCGGGATGAAAGGTGCGCCAGACATCGTGGAGAGAGTTTTTTTTTATGAATGTTTTAAAGTTTTGGGCCTGTTTAATTAAAAATTTTGAAAATGTGTTCCCCTTTGGGATACTTTTATCCATTGCTGGTTCTGTTATTAAATTGAAATCTCCTTCCCAGATAAGTGGGCCTTTTTTGATCACATCAATCCTATCTTTTATTGTATTAAGGGTCGCCATTTGGTTTTTATTCGGGGCGTACATGTTAATTATAGAGTATATTATATGGTTGATCTTACAAATTAAGATGTTATATCTTGCTTCTTTATCATTTAATGACCATATTACATCAATTGCTATTTTATTTGATACTATTATTGCAGTGCCTCTCTTTTTTTCCTTTTCTAAATCAGCGCTGGAAATAATTTTATAGCCCTGGAATCTCATTTTTTGTACGTCACCTGTTTTCCAGTGGGTTTCCTGCAGTAAACATAGATCTATTCTCTCTTGCTTCAGGAATTTAATCAATAGTCCTCTTTTATTTGGGGAATTCAGACCCTGAGTGTTTAGTGACACAGATCTAACCATTATCCCAAACGGTCTTCGTCCTCCCTCCCCGCTCCTCCCCCCGATCCCCCCGGGTTACACAAATCACGTACACATAGAAACAACAAAATATAACATTAAACACATGCAATTGCAGGGTATATCCCCCCTCCAAATTGCCTCCACTTATGCTATGCTTCCCCTGGGGAATGCATATTCTCAAAGACAGACAAGCTTGCTGGCTCGGAGAGGACTTTTCTCTAATAAATGTTATCTTATTTATCCCTTATAATTATTTGTTTAACCTAATAAAATGTCATTTAAACTAATTTGCTTCAGAGAGGTGTGAGTTCAATCTTTTTTTTTTTTTTATTGGAAAATTAGAAAATACAAAACATACACAATACATGTTAAACTAACATACACAGACATAGCAGCGGATAGATTCGGCCCCAATGATAATGGGGTTTCAATTTCTATATAGGTGGTAGCGGGGTTTACTTTAAAGTGCATCTTGTTGGATATAATTATGTCCCCATAACTCCCTTTACATAAGGAGGATTTTAGTAATATTATCCACATATTCAAAAGGGCCAAAGCTAGACAAACACAGTTATATAAACAAACACATATGTTTGTAAACCAATATCTAAAACATTCTTTGAGGGCTCCTCGAGGGCATCTTTCTGGTGACATATCCTGATATTTATAAAAAAAAAAAAAAATTTGTATTATAACGTCCTTTATGGGTTTTTCTAATTAAGTGACTTATTAGATCTTTCGATCCTATTTCTTACTTATCTCTTACTATAGTTATTGCATCTCTCTGTTGCTTCATGTCTACTTTGTACTGTAATTTTGAGTCCATATTTGCCAGGCCTCTTCTGATATGTGTGCCCTTTTGCCTTGGCTTAGGCCTCTTTCCATTTGTAGTTGGAAGTTAATTTGGGTTTTGACCTGTTCCCAACCCGGAATCTTTGTTTGTTTCCAGAGTCTCGCCAGTAAAATTTTGGCTGCTATGAGGATATGTGTGGCTAGATATTCTTTTGTAGGGGAGGACTTGGGCCATTTTAAATGCAGTACAAAGTTCTCTAGTTTTGGGGAGCCTATGTCTATTTCAAGGTTCACTAATGTATCTGTGACTAATCTCCATAGGTCTTTGAGAGCATCGCAACTCCACCATATATGCATATATGTGCCGGTCTCTCTTAGACACCTCCAACAGGCGTCCGAGGGTGACTGGTACATCTTTTTAAGTTTTTCTGGGACTAAATGCCATCTGTTATTTATTTTATATTGGAGTTCTACCAGGTTTGCACAATGGCATACCTTGGTTAGACGCGGCATGATTGAGGTCCAATCTTTTATTGTAATCTCTTTAGCTATATCCCTTTCCCAATTATTTTTTGCTAAGAAGTTATTGTTTTGCTCCTTTTTCTTTATCAAATCCGAGTTCTTAATCTTTGATAAGGTTGGGTTGGATGATAGGAGAATTTGTAATTCTGGTTGTAATAATATCTGATTATTTTTGTTATTTTTTAATACTGATTGTATATATCCCTTTATTCTGAGATATTTAAAGATATCTTTATTTGACAGACCAAATTCTGCTATCAATTGTGCCAAGGGTTTTAACTTATTTTCTTCTATCAGTTGGCCAAATGTAAAGAGGCCCTTTTCTTGCCAATCTCCTACTTTTATGTCTCTTATGTTCTGTTCCAGAAAACTAATCGGGGTATCTGTTAAGGCTATTCCTTGCATCTCTTCTTTTTTTTTAAACTTCCGCCAAAATTCTAATAGTCCCAAAGTCATTCTATTTGTGATTCTGTTTTTATACCAGTTTCCCTTATTCTCTATCCACATCATGCTCACGAGGCTTTCTATTTTTATATCTTCTTTCTCCAGCTGGTACCATGCCTCTTTCTCTGCTGAGGGTGTGTACCATTTGGACAGATGCATTAACATGGCGGAGTCGTGGTATTTATATATATTCGGGAATCCCATTCCCCCTTCTTTTGTATTTTTCTGTAAGATATTAATTCCAATTCTTGGTTTTTTATCTAGCCATACATATCTTGTGAATGATTGATGGATCTTTTTAAGCCAACATTTTTTAAAAGGATGTGGGATCAGTCTCCAAACGTAAATCCATTTAGGTAAGATATATGATTTGATGACATTAAGACGCCCCAACCACGATATCTCTAATCTGCTCCAGGTTTTCAGGTAGGTCAATGTATGTTGAAGAATGGATTTGTAGTTTACTTCCAATGTCTTTTCAGGGTTGGTTGTTAGAGTTATGCCTAGATATTCTACCTGTTTTTTAGACCAATCGAATTTATATTCTGTGTTCAATTTTTGTCTCATTATTTTTGAGATGTTCTTAACTATTGCTGTTGTTTTACTTATATTCAGCTTATAATTAGAGACTCTACTATATTTTCCAATTTCCTGCATAAGGTGTGGAAGGGAATTGATTGGGTCCTTAATCGTAATTGCGATATCATCCGCATACATGCCTATTTTTATCTTTTTTTCTTCCTGTAGCAGACCAGAGATATCCCTGTTGTTCCGAATCCTTTCAGCCAAGGGCTCCAGTGACATAATATACAAAAGTGGGGATAACGGACAGCCTTGCCTTGTTCCATTTTTGACTTGGAACCATGGGGATGAAATTCCAGATCCCACTATCCTGGCAGAGGGAAAAGAATACAAAGCCATAACTGAATCCAAGAATCTTCCCTGAATACCAAATTTCTTGATTGCCAAATGCATATATTCCCACCCCACTCTATCAAATGCTTTTTCAGCATCCAAAAATAGTGACATCATTGGGAACCCTTTACGTTCTACAAGATCTATCGCATTTAATAGCCTTCGAACACTATCTGAGGAGGATCTCCCTGCTACAAAACCAACCTGGTCAGGGTTTATCAAAAAGGGTATTACTTCTTTAAGCCTCTCCGCCAGTATAGAAGCATATAGTTTTGAATCAGTGTTTATCAATGAGATGGGTCTATAATTGGTGATTAGGGAAGCATCTTTGTTAGGTTTAAGTATGGGTACTATATTAGCGCAGAGCATTTCTTCCGGGAAAGCTTGTTTCTCTCCAATCTCGTTAAATATCTCTGTCAATTTTGGAACCAATATATCTTTCAGGGTTTTATAAAATATGTTTGTATAGCCATCTGGCCCTGGTGCAATTTTGTATTTAAGTTTGTCTATTGCCGCTTGCACTTCTCTTTCTGAGAATGGTTGGTTCAGATTATTTAATTGATCTCGTGTGACTGCTGGGAGTTCTATAGAATTTAAATACTTTTTTTGTGACGTTATGTCCGCTGTTGTCTGTATGTTGTATAATCTTCTATAGAACCCTGCAAAAGCCTTTCCTATTTCTTCAGGTTTATAGTATGTTATATTGTCTTCTTCTATTTTATATATCCTTTGGGAAGCTGTTTTCTTCTTTAGTTTAGCTGTAAGGAGTCTGTCTGCTTTGTTGCTTTTATAGTACCATGTTTGCCTCATCCTACCCAGATTTTCCTTTATATTTTTGATTAAATGCTCATTGACTTTATTCTGCGTGTCTTTTATCTGTTTCGCTACTTCCGGAGAAGGGCTATCTTTATTTATGGCTGCTAGCCGGTTTAGTTTCAAATATAGCTCCGGAAGGGGGAGATCTCTTTTTTTCCTTTCTTGTGCTTCTAGGTTAATAAAATATCCTCTAATTACGCACTTATATGCGCACCAGATATTTACATTAGAGGATAATTTCGCTTTATTTTCTTCAAAGAAAAAGTTGGACATTTCTTTTATATATTTTTGATTTTGTTCTGAGCTTAATAACCTATCGTCTAGTCGCCAGTCTCTTCGCATAAAATCCTTACATCCTGTCTCTAAGTGCCATATTACTGCGTTATGATCTGTCCAGGTCATATCTTTAATATATATTTTTTTAGTTTGTTTAATTGCCTTCGTGTTGCTCAGAAAAAGATCCAGTCTTGAGTATGAGCAATGCACATGTGAGAAGTGCGTGAAATCTTTATGGTTGGGGTTAAATAGACGCCATATATCGTATAAATTGTTCTCTTTTAGAATTTGACAGAATCTTTTAGCCTGCTGGTCAGTTGCTTTTGTATGCTTTTTCCCTTTTTGTAGGCATTTGTCTATAATTGGATCTAAGATCATGTTGAAATCGCCTGCTATAATCAATTGACCTTGCTGGATCTCAGGAAGTCTTTGGATCACAGAAATAATTGTAGAGAGCGGGTTGTGGTTGGATGCATATATGTTCACTAATGTATATTTTACTCCATTCAGGAGACAAACTAATATCATGTATCTTGCCTCTCTGTCTGTTTCACTATACACATATTCATATTTGAATTTGTCAGATATGAGAAATGCCACCCCTCTTTTTTTTTATCTGTTAGTGAAGCTTCCAATATAATAGAATATCCTTTAAAAGAGATCTTCTTAACTGAATCCCTTTTCCAGTGTGTCTCTTGTAACATACCAATATCAATGTGTTCTTTTAACATCAGATTGTTTAGCAGGGATCTTTTATATACCGTATTTAACCCTTGGACGTTTAATGTCATCCACTTAACCATTTAAGTTCATATGAGGGGGGGAAATCCCCTCTCTTTTTCCTTTTTGTCCTCGAGGAGACCTCATGTTTACATTTATTACACAAAAACCAACAACATATAACAAAAATTTCTCTAAGTTTTGGGAACCCATTCCCTTGGCTCAGAGATCGTGTCATTCTAACCCTATTGGACACGATTATATTGGATCTCTGTATCTAGATCCAAAGTCTCGGCTCACCATTCTGTCTAATTATTGTATTACATACTTCCCAAAAAAATATCTTTTTCCCAGTAAAGAAAAACATATATACCTTTTTTTTTTTTTTTTCTTTTTTCCCCCTTCCCTTCTTATATATACGAATCCCTTTTACAGAATAAATTGCCCAACTGATTTAAGAAAGGGAAATAGGGGATAAATAGCTCTTTTTATTAGGTGTTCTATTTCAGCTTAATTACTCTCTTTATTTTATAGTTCTTTTAATAACTTGAGGTTAAGGCTTGAGTATTATTATTTTTTTTTTATTTTTTTTTTATTTTTTTTTTCCTTATCCCACCCTAGGGAGGAGTTGTATTTTCCTATTAGAACTTTTTGGAAGAAGAAGAGAGTTTTTCAGGGGTTGGGGAAAAGGTGTATATCTATATGTGTTGTGTGTCTATTATTGTCACGGACTGAGTAGGATCAGAAGACTGGATCCGCGATGCGAAGACCTGGTATCTTACGGCAACAGGTTTGGAGGCAGGACAGTGTCTATTCACCTGAATGGTATTATACCCTACGGTTGAGCCTCAGGTAAATGACCACCCAGGACTTGGAACACTGACTGCAACCGCACACTGAAGCAGGGATACGCAGGAATTACTGGATAAACGGATAGTCAGCAAGCCGGGTCAAACACAACAGGAGCAACGGTACAAGACGGTATGGAGGAGGCAAGGTCAAAAACAGGCAAAAGGATCAGGGCAGGCAGCAAACGGAGAAGTCAGAAGTCACAGCAGGAGTCAAAAACCGAAGAATCAAGAATAAACGCTAGATCAAGCCACAAGGAACTATCTCAGGCAAGGTCTGAGTAGCAACTGAAGGTTTAAATACAATTTGGGCGGTAAAACCCGCCCCTAATAGGTCCCCAAAAAAGTATAAGTATAGCCCTTTAAGGCTATGTTAATTTTCTGTGTGTAGCGGTACTGCGCACGCGCGCAGTTTCGGTTTGCTGCGCGTTCGTCGAGGGGAAGCGGTGAGCGCGTCTGCAGCCCTGGAGGGCTGAGACGCCGAACGGAGCCCTCGCTGTCCGTCCACCCTGCCTGCAGGGGCAGCGGCAGCGGAGGCACGGACCTCGCGGCGGCAGGTAAGTTTCTTTTTTATTACACTACCCCCCTCTTTACGAACGCCGTACCGGCGTTCAGGACCTGGTTTGAGAGGAAATCTACGATGAAATAAGGAAACTTTGGACGGAGCATGAACATCGGATGCTGGTACCCAAGATCTCTCCTCCGGACCGTAACCTTGCCAATGGACAAAATACTGCAAAAGACCACGGCGCAGCCGAGAATCCAAAATAGATTGTACCAAATACTCCTCATGCCCTTGAACGAGGACAGGTTTGGGAACCGTATGGGCGTCAGAGAAACGATTAGTTACAACTGGTTTGAGGAGGGACACATGGAAGGAGTTGTGGATGCGCATACTGGAAGGGAGGCGTAGGGTATAGGACACATCGTTGATTTTGGACAAGATCACGTAAGGACCGATATATTTGGGACCTAAAGTCCTGGAGGAATGACGAAGTTGGAGATACTTGGTAGAAAGCCATACTTTGTCACCAGGAAGAAGTACGGGGGCAGGAGAACGATGTTTGTCGGCAAATCTTTTCTGCAACACCTTGGCCCTGGATAGTTGCGAAGAAACAGAAGCCCAGTGAGATTTGAGATCCTGGACCTGACGGTCAGCAGCCGGTACTTCCGAAGGCAATCCCAAGTCCGGCCAAAGAGTAGGCTCGTAGCCAAAGGCTGCACAAAACGGGGATTTCTGCAAGGACTCATGAAAGGAGCTGTTATATGACAATTCAGCGAGATGGAGGAGAGAAGACCAAGTAGATTGATCCTCATCAACATATAACCGTAGATATTGTTTCAGAACCTGATTGGTCCTCTCCGTCTGACCATTGGTTTGCGGATGATGAGAGGAAGAAAATTTTAGAGAAATACCCAGCTGAGCACAAAGTGATCTCCAGAACCGGGACACAAACTGAGAACCGCGGTCAGAAACAATGCTTTGGGGTACCCCATGTAGACGAATGATTTCCTTCATGACAACAGTTGCAAGCTGAGATGCTGAGGGCAGTTTGGGAAGAGCAACAAAATGAGCCTGTTTGGAGAATAGATCGACTACTACAAGTATGGTCGTGAACCCTCGAGACAAGGGAAGATCTGTGACGAAATCCATGGCAATATTCGTCCAAGGTCTCTTAGGGACAGGAAGAGGGCATAACAGGCCTGCAGGGTTACGTTTCGGAGTTTTGTATCTAGCACAGACGGTGCAGGCGCGAACAAAATCCTGAACGTCAGATTGCAAGGAAGGCCACCAAAATTTCCGGTCAATGAGAAACTTAGTGTTGCGTACACCACGGTGACCCGCGACAGAGGAAGCATGAGCCCAGGACAAGACTTGTCTCCGAAGGTTGGATTGAACAAAGTAACGACCGACAGGAGGGCGACAATTGGTGGGTCTAGGGAACTGGGATCTGGTAATTTTCCACAGGAGGGAGGTGGACACCGAGGCAATGATCCGAGAGGCCGGTATAATGGAATCAACCACAGGAGGAGCCGTTTCAATGTCAAAACGTCTAGACAGAGCATCCGCCTTGCCATTTTTCGACCCGGGCCGGTATGTGATGGAAAAATTAAAACGGGTAAAAAATAAGGCCCATCTGGCCTGTCTGGGATTCAATCTCTTAGCTTTTTCTATGTATAACAAATTTTTGTGGTCGGTGAGAATCGTGATAGGAATTTGAGTACCCTCTAAGAGATGACGCCATTCGTCAAGAGCCATCTTGATGGCCAACAATTCGCGGTTGCCTACATCGTAGTTGCATTCCGCTGAGGTAAATGTCTTAGAGAAATATGAACATGGATGGACTCTGTTGGAGATTTGGTCTCTTTGAGATAAAATAGCCCCAGCGCCAGATTCAGAAGCATCAACCTCCAAAATGAATGGTTGAGCTGGATTGGGTCTGCGAAGAATGGGTGCAGAGATGAAGGCATGTTTCAAGAACTGGAAGGCTTGGAGAGCCTGGGTAGACCATTTAGCCGGATCACTTCCCTTCTTAGTGAGAGCAGAAATGGGTGCAGTGACTTTAGAGAAATTCCTGATAAATCTTCTATAGTAATTAGCAAAGCCCAAAAACCTTTGTATCCCTTTGAGGTTGAGTGGTATTTGCCAGTCTTGGATAGCAGAAACTTTGTCAGGATCCATCTCTAGGCCGTCAGAGGAGATAATATAACCCAGGAATTTGATTTTTGAGCATTCGAATTCACATTTTTCGGCCTTAGCAAAGAGGTGATTTTCTCGAAGACGACGTAATACCTGTTGAACGTGCTTTCTATGATCGGAGATATTCTTGGAATATATAAGGATATCGTCCAAATAGACCATGACATGAGATAACAACATGTCCCGGAAAACGTCGTTAACAAAACTCTGGAAGACTGCTGGTGCATTACATAATCCGAAAGGCATAACTAGGTATTCGTAATGCCCATATCTGGTATTGAAGGCCGATTTCCACTCATCACCCTCTCGTATGCGGACCAAATTATATGCACCACGTAAGTCTAGTTTGGTGAATATCTTGGCATCTTGTAGTTGGTCGTATAGTTCAGTGATGAGTGGTAGTGGATAACGGTTCTTTATAGTGATTTTGTTCAGTCCCCTGTAGTCTATGCAAGGCCTTAAGGTACCGTCCTTTTTGGCTACAAAAAAGAATCCAGCGCCTGCTGGAGAGGAAGATGGTCGGATGAATCCCCTCTGAAGATTATCCTTTATGTACAAAGCGAGTGCTTGATTCTCAGGTGCCGAGAGAGGATAAGTATGCCCCACCGGAGGGGAGGAACCAGGTAATAGGTCGATGGCGCAATCGTAGCTCCTATGAGGAGGAAGAATCTCGGCCTTGGTCTTAGAGAATACGTCTAGGAAGTTCCAATATAACTGTGGAACCCGGGAACGAGGATCCTCAGGAGGAAGAGTACTAACTGAATTGAGTGTAGGCAGATTGTCATTAAGGTCCTGACCATCTAGACCCCACGAATCAACTTGTCCCAAACACCAGTCAATGGAAGGGTTATTCTTTTTCAACCATGGTAGCCCCAATATGATGGAGATGTGGGGACTGGAAAGGACGTCAAAGCTTAATTCTTCGTAATGGTTGTGACCGATCTTTAAACCCAAAGGTATGGTTTCCTTGGAAATTATACCAGTGCCTACAGGGGTACCATCCAAGGCAGACACAGAAATAGGCAGGGCTTTAGACTTCAGAGGAATATTTTGTTGAATTACCCAAGATTGGTCTACGAAATTTCCAGCTGCTCCGGAATCTATGAAGGCTTGGGTGGCCACTTGGTGGCCTGTCCACTGGAGCAAGACCGGTATTAAAAGTCTCTGATTAGAAGGAGAATTAATGATGTTAACGCTCAGTGGGACTCCTTCTTTTTCCACTAAGCGTTGGCGTTTCCCGATTTCTGGGGACATTTCAGAGCAAAATGACCCCTTTGACCACAGTACAGGCATAGATTTAATCTCCTGCGACGAGATTTTTCTTCGTCAGAAAGTCGTAGTATAGGACCAATTTCCATAGGTTCACTAGTTTGATTGGTCTCAGGCTCTGGAGTTTTGGTAGCTTGATAGTATTTAGGTTGGAAGTGTCTTGGGTTCTTATCACGATCCAACCTCCTTTCTTGGCCACGAGCATCGAGTTTAAGACACAATGTAATAAGTGATTCCAGGTCCTCGGGAAGATCTCTATAGGTTAAAGCATCTTTAAGAGTGTCATTAAGACCTCTACGAAATGCCGCCTTTAATGCGCTCTGGTTCCACTCTGTCTCATATGCCAAGGTACGAAACTCTATGGCATACTGACCCACTGATCTTTTGCCTTGTTGCAACTCCATTAGTTGAGTCTCTGCAGACTCCCTTCTTCCTGGAGCATCGAAGACGGATTTGAAGGCTGAAATAAATGCGTCAGCATCTTCTAACAGGGGAGAGTTCTGTTCCAGCAAAGGGGATGCCCAGTTCAAGGCCTCTCCTTTCAGGAGATTAACTATGAACGCCACTTTTGCGGTGGATGAGGAGAAAGCGTCAGGTTGTGTGCGAAAATGTAGTAGACACTGGTTTAGGAACCCTCTACATTCACGTGGAGAACCGGAAAACTTTTCCGGTATGGGCATCTTAGGTGGTCTTGAAGAACTACGAGCCCCCATGACAGAGAACCCTTGATCAGACATGGTAGGAGCGGTCGAGACTGGATTCATATGAGTGGTGAGTGACCGTAATAGTTCGGTAACAGTATCCAGTTTATGTTCAAGGGATTGAAGATGTGAAGCGTGCGTGGTCAGGATCTTGTCATGGCATTCCTGTCTGGCCGAGACTCGGGCCAGGTCCGCGGGATCCATAAATATGGCCTGAGATAATGTCACGGACTGAGTAGGATCAGAAGACTGGATCCGCGATGCGAAGACCTGGTATCTTACTGCAACAGGTTTGGAGGCAGGACAGTGTCTATTCACCTGAATGGTATTATACCCTACGGTTGAGCCTCAGGTAAATGACCACCCAGGACTTGGAACACTGACTGCAACCGCACACTGAAGCAGGGATACGCAGGAATTACTGGATAAACGGATAGTCAGCAAGCCGGGTCAAACACAACAGGAGCAACGGTACAAGACGGTATGGAGGAGGCAAGGTCAAAAACAGGCAAAAGGATCAGGGCAGGCAGCAAACGGAGAAGTCAGAAGTCACAGCAGGAGTCAAAAACCGAAGAATCAAGAATCAAGAATAAACGCTAGATCAAGCCACAAGGAACTATCTCAGGCAAGGTCTGAGTAGAAACTGAAGGTTTAAATACAATTTGGGCGGTAAAACCCGCCCCTAATAGGTCCCCAAAAAAGTATAAGTATAGCCCTTTAAGGCTATGCTAATTTTCTGTGTGTAGCGGTACTGCGCACGCGCGCAGTTTCGGTTTGCTGCGCGTTCGTCGAGGGGAAGCGGTGAGCGCGTCTGCAGCCCTGGAGGGCTGAGACGCCGAACGGAGCCCTCGCTGTCCGTCCACCCTCCCTGCAGGGGCAGCGGCAGCGGAGGCACGGACCTCGCGGCGGCAGGTAAGTTTCTTTTTTATTACAATTATTTACTTCTTTATATTTTTATTTCTAATAGGGCTTTTACCCTTCCTTATCTTATTCTAATCATTACTAACTATCACCTGTGAATCTTTATCTGTGAATTACTTGCAAGTTTTATCTTACTATTCTCTGCTACCTTTTTATGTGTTAGGATATTAATTAATTTGTATACGTGTGTGAACATACTGTGAATTTTATAGTAATTTCCTCCATCTACCTTAGTCTCTTCTCTTTGTCCTTTATATAAGTGATTTTTCCCTAATTATCTGTCTATTTCTTTATAACTTTTAAAGTGATCTATGCTTTTACTTTCTAACTTCACCTCTTCAATTACTGTGTCTTCTGTATATAAATATATTTTGTCATGTGTGTCTCTTTTCTGATGACATTATCTTTCTCTTTTAAACCTCTCCTATTCCCCCCTTGTGAGTTGAGATTTATCGATCTCCATTATTTATTTTCTTTCTAGCTAAGTCCCTCTATCCCCCCTTTCTCTTCCTCTCATATGTTATTTTTGGACAGCCACTCCTTTGCTGCTGATGGGGTTTTCAAAACTACCCTTTTTCCTTCTTGAACTATTATGATGCTGGTTGGAAACCCCCATTTATACATCACGTTTCTGTCTCTCATACATTTGGTCACATCCCCAAAAGTTCTTCGACTTTGTCTAGTTTGGAAAGAAAGGTCCTGAAAAACTTTTATGTCCCCGAATCTTCCCATATCCTTTGGAGGACTTCTGGCAGCTTGGGTTACGCTTTCTTTAGTTCTGAAGGATTGGAAAAAAACAATTACGTCTCTTGGGCTGAGGGATGTGACTGTATTAGGTTTGTGTATCCTGTGACATCTTTCTATTGCCTTTATCATGGTTTGAGAGTCCAATCCAAGGGAAGCAAAGTAATCGGATAAATATTGTTCTAACATTTCCATTTTTATTTCTACTGGGATGTTTCTTATACGGAGATTTTGTCTTCGGGATCTGTCTTCCATTTCACTAATCTTTTGTTCTAACGTAGCGACCTTAGCCTCCATGATATTAGCCTGGTCTTGAGTTTTTTCTGTTGTCACACCTAGATGGCTGATTCTCTCTTCAATTAGGCCTATTTTATCTTTAATAGCTGAAATTTCTTGTTTTAGGTCTCTGGTTCCTTGTTGGATTTCTTTTTTAATCTGCTCCAGCATATTTTGCATCCCGCTGTTGAAGTCCTGTATTGAAATACCTGGAGATTTCCCATCTTCCTTATGCTGTGTTACTGCCTCCTCTGGGTTCGAATATTCCGTATTATTTGATATATCCAGTTTTTTAGTAGTATTTAAAGATGATTCTGCTTGACTGCGTTGACTAATTGGGGAGAAGAAGGCAGATGGATTCTTTTTGTTTTTTTTCTGATCTCCCTCCTTCTCCATTTTTTTGTCCTTTTTTATGGGATTTTTTGTATCTGAGGCTTTTCTGTTGGCCATCCCAAAATTTTTGTTTTCTTGTATCAGTTTGTTTTTCTTAGCCTAAGACGGACTAAATCTTTTCTTAATACAGTGCTCCTTTTTAGATTAATTCTGTAATTTTCTTTCTTTAGTGGGGCTGATACTTTACTTCAGGGGTATCCGCCAGGCAATGTGAGATTCTGTATATATATGGAGCCGCAGTTACCCCACGTCTTGTAAGCCTTCTGATATAAATAGAAAGATTACCACTTTACATAATTTAGACGTTCTATTCCAGAGATTTGTTCTAAGTCTTGTCTTACTTCTAGCCTTGTTGAGGCATAAGGATTTTTATGTTGTTTATTATGACTCTGTAATATCAATAGATCCCAGTTTTGTTTTAGTTTCCGTATATCTCTTTTTTCTCTCGGAGGAAGTTAACGGGTTTTCTAAATTGCAGAATATTTTAGAACATTGTTACCTAATCAGACAGTGGTCTTATGCAGCTTTTTGGATATACATGCAGCCTTGGTTTTAGTTTTTTTTTTTTTTTTTCCTTGTTTTGTATTATAGAGGCAGATTTTTGCTGCTTAAGCAGCGACAGTAGTTTCCAGTCTTTCTTTAAACTATGTTATCACATTTATCGGTCAACTTTCTAAATATCCTTGCAGTTTTAACTTTTTTGTTTTACAGAAACAATTTATGGACATATAGGCAGTAATAACATCTTCTTTTTTTTTTTTTTTTTTTTTTTTTTACAAAGACCTTTTTAGTTATGCCACAACAGTAACAATTTCAAGCTTTTACTAATCACAGTGATATCTGATTTGCCAGTTGTTTAGATAAGCAGTAGTCTTATGCAGCTTCTCGGGAATACATATAGCCCTTATTTTTTCCCCTCTTACTGGGACATATATTCATGCAGGATCGGTCTTGTGCCTTGCGGCCCCCACTCTGGCACTCTCAGTGTTAGATGGCAGTTTATATTTCAGTTTCCCGATTTTTCTGTGGGCTAGCCGGTGAAAATATGCCCATATGGTTAGTGCTTTTGATGTTCTGTTGCTTAAGGCTGTAAGCTATATAGACCTAATACATTTTTAACTTTGTATTTTGCCACTCAGCCTGCTTCTTCCTGCTTATCTCCCAAAAAAGTATAAATGCCGCTTTTTTTTTTGTATTTTACACATATGTGTGGGAGACTTTCTCCTTAGGGCTTAATGCAAACCTCAAATAAAGTCAGTAAAGAGGCAACACAAAATGAATTCTGTGCACTTATCTGTCTCCGTTTATCCGGGGTTGTAAGCTGGCGTTATGTTTGCATTTAACTGTTTCCCGCCATCTCAAATCAGTCTTTCTCTCTCAGTTTGTCCTCTCTTCTCTCCTTTCAGATGGGGTTACAGGAGATCTCTCTCTCCACTTTCTGCTGAAAAAGGGTCTCTGCTGGAAGCTGGGGAGTGTTATCGAGCTGCAGACTTTTTCATTCCCGGTGCTGTGGAAGTGCGGTGCAGGTGAGCCTTCGACTATCGGAGCGACCAGGCGTGCACGTCACGTCACGTCATCGCTCCACCCCCTCGTGAGTTCAATCTTTAAATAAATATTTTACTCTAAGAGATATGTGGGGGAGACAGCCTATTATAGTGCTCTGTGGGATTTTCTTTAATTTCTTTCTCTTTTCTTATATTTGAGGCGTTGATTTTACTCCTGAAAAGTGTATTAACTTATTCCTTCTATTTCCCCTGTATCTAATTAATATATTACCGTGTTGTGTTCTTATTTCTAATTAGTGATTTAATATCTCTTTTAAAATATTAAGTAGTGACTCACAATGTATGCAAGAGTGGGTCATATATCTTAATGTATATTTAGAAATGTGCTTATTATAGTGCTCCGTGAGATTTTCTTTATTTTCTTTCTCTTTTCTTATGTTTGAAGCTTTGGTTTTACTCCTGAAAAGTGTATTAACTTATGCCTTCTATTTCCCCTGTGTCTTATTAATATAATACCGTGTCGTGTTCTTATTTCTAATAGTGATTTAATATCTCTTTTAAAATATTAAGTAGTGACTCACAGTGTTTGCAAGAGTGAATCATTTATCTTAATGTATACTTGGAAATGTGCTTACAATAACTCCATTGTTGATTAAAAATAGTTAGATTCTATCCTCCTTTTTTTTTTTTTCCTTTCTCCCCTTTCACATTCTCTTCTCATCCTATCCTCCCCCAATTCGTTTCAAATATAATTCCCACCCGTCTATCTTATTCCTAATGTCTACCCATTGCTCCATATCTCTGATTCTTTAAATTATTCCATATTCCCTCTAACTTTTCAAGTTTTCCAACCATTTGGTTGCCTCTTCTTTGGTTTTTAACACATGTTTAAGTCCCTCTATATAAATGATCATGCAAGGTGGGAACCCCCATGAATATTTTATACCTTTTTCTCTTAGGGCCATAGTAACCTGACCGAAAATTTTCCTTACTGTTCTAGTATGGTAGGACATATCCTGGAATATCTTAATCTTTTCATATTCCTTATATAAATGCAGACATGATTTTCCTTTTTATTTTATATGATGCTAGGGCCACTATTACATCCCGGGGCATTTCATCCGAAATCCCTCTCGGTCTAGCTAATCGGTGGCATCTCTCTATGGAGTCTGAGATGGACTTGGATGCCCCTATCAACCCGAATAGGTTCAGTAGGTAGTTTTCAAATTTTTCCTGGTGCTCAGTTTCAGGAATGTTTCGAAAACGTAAATTATTCCTATGTGACCTATCTTCTAAATCTGCTAATTTTTCTTGTAGAGTTTAGACTTTTTTAGATAGAGCTTCCTGTCTTCCTTGAGTATTTATCTCATTGATCTTGATCGTTTCCATCTTTTCCTTCATGTCTTTAACTCTATTGCCTAATGCTTTAATGTAATTTTTGATCTCTGTCTTTGTATCTCTTGCGTTTTGTTGAATTTCTGTTTTTATTAGCTCCCATTGGGCTTCTAATGATGTTTTCAATAATTCTGGGGTGATCATCTGCTCTTGTTCCCCTGAGGAGTCTAAGGTCCGGGTCAATCTTGTTTTCCCCATCATAGTAAATGCAGTATTAGGGGAGGTTGAGCTAGTTTCTGAGGTGCTTACATTTTTCTATTGGGTTGGGGCAAAGAATTCTCCAATATGCTTATCTTTTGGGTCAGCCGTTTTTTTGTCTCTTTTGGGGGGGATTTTAGTTTTATCTTTATTCACCATTTTCAACTCAATTCCCTCTGCCAGTTTCCCCTTCACCCGCCCACCTTCTTTCTTATTTTTTTCTTTTCCCCCTTATTGCTATTCTTTCAGTTATTTAAGTGTTTTATGCCTCCCCGTCGGGATTGGCACCCAGATGTCTATTTAGACTAAATTGTTAAGGGTAGTTATTATAAGGTTCTATATCTACTGCAGATTAGCCCCTGTGTAACTTTCAACAGCAAAGTGGGCTGTAACTAACTTACTCCATTTATTATTAGATTACCTGTAGATAAGCCCCCTTGAATAATTTCCACTAGTTCCCAATTAAATCAATGGGGTATTCAACATATTTATAGATATTAATTTCCATGGTTCCGTTTCCACCCATTCAGGACCGCAATAGTGTAAGAAAACCTGTGACCGACTTGGAATGCACTAAACTTCCACAGGGATGCAGATTAAACAGCAATTGAAAGCAATAACAAAGTACAACAGTCAAGTTACCATTGATATTGTGCCAAGACCATTCCCCCAGGATGCTATTATCATAAAATTTCAATTGCATTAAAGTATATATATATATATATTTTTTTTTTTAAAGTAAACAGTTCCAAATGGTTGCAGACCTATGTAAACTAAGTTTATCTAGTATAGTTGGTTTAATTAGATAGGTCTGACTAATTCCTTTTATCCTTTTGGGCGGCTTCTATTTGTCTTATACATTCATTCAATAAGCAGCTATAAACTTATCTAGCTCCAACCATATCCTCGTAATGTAATGGTTTAGGGATACTAAACCTTGAGCTGAGCAGGGTTTTTTTTTTTTTTTTAATTTAAGAACACCCAAGGATATGTTTTAGAGAGACATTTAGGGGCGCTTCCTTTAGGTTGCCCTGGGCCTATAGGTAGGTCATCCTCAGAGATTTACAAAGATTGCTATCAAATACACTAATGTACTAACAATATGCTAACAACTTGTGTGGGAAAGAAGCATAATAAGGAGAGCGTCCGCAGAGATTTACAAATTGGGCTGACAGATATGCAGCAGAATAGAGTACAATGATTAAGTTTCCATTGGCATTATCGAGTCCTCCTTTGCCTATAAATAGGAATTTGGCCACAGTACGATTAAATTAAGGTTCAATATGAAGAGGACCAGAGGGTTCCAGTTCCCTGGGAATCTCCGGAGTTATATAATATAGGGTAGATCTAGTCAAAACCAACACCTTTGAAACATCCAACGGGGGGCAGTTTACTGTGGACCACGTGCCCTCAACAGTTGCAATTAACACTCCTCGCCTTTAGTGAAAAATACAGGAAGGGACCGTCTATTTCCTTCAGGAATAATTCGTAATAATAATGTCCCTAAAAATGTGTTTCCATTTAGCCTAAGCCAAGAGACTTGATTACTTTACTTGGCTTAACGTGGCATCCAAATATTCACTTCCTGCGCAGAACGAGCACATATCATCAGTATGAAAAAGTTTTACTTATCATGACCGCAGCCTCATCTGGAATATCCGATTTAGGAACCACTCCACGCTTCTGCGGCAGCTCCGTTTCCGGATCTTCTCCGAGCGCTCTTTCTTGCGGTTTTATTATTCCGATGTCCAGAATCTTAAAGGTTTATGCTGCGCAGGGTGGCTCTCAGCCTACTGAACTTCAATATGCAAAAACAATGGTTTGGACAGCACCCCAGAACCGGCATATGTTGCACAGAGCACCACTAAGGCGACCACAATTTTTACAATAAAGGCAATAAATGCAGTGTGCACCCATACAACATATAATCTTAATAATTTTAAACATTTTTAATAACTTTTAAATATTTTTAAAAGCACCTAGCTTAGATGAAAAAATATTTTGTGGTGGGCTAAGCAAAATATGGCCATATATTGTGACTAAATCTCCAATATTTTTTCATCTAAGCTAGGTGCTTTTAAAAATATTTAAAAATTATTAAAAATGTTTAAAATTATTAAGATTATATGTTGTATGGGTGCACAGTGCATTTATTGCCTTTATTGTAAAAATTGTGGTCGCCTTAGTGGTGCTCTGTGCAACATATGCCGGTTCTGGGGTGCTGTCCAAACCATTGTTTTTGCATATTTATGAAGCCTGACCAGCTTTTGGGCGTGCACTCCACCCACTCACAGGTGCTCTGTGTATGGTGTCCAGTGAGATTTGTATAAATTCTAGTTCAAGACAGATTGTCAGAGAGATTCATTCCATGTAAGTAGATAGAGATAGGACTCACCAACTTTGGAGTACTTTGGCGTAGTGGTGGGCTAAGCAAAATATGGCCATATATTGTGACTAAATCTCCAATATTTTTTCATCTAAGCTAGGTGCTTTTAAAAATATTTAAAAATTATTAAAAATGTTTAAAATTATTAAGATTATATGTTGTATGGGTGCACACTGCATTTATTGCCTTTACTGAACTTCAAGGCAGCCACGCCGTCGCCCACTTTTCGGTTCCCTCAGTCATCGTCCTAGCAGCGCGTCAGGAGGATCCTCCGCCCCTCCGTCTGCGATAACGAGACGATCCACCAGGCAACTTGGAGAGCTTATCAGCGGGTCTTACGGCAGCAGGTCTGCGGCATCAATATATTTCTCGTTGACATCCAGGGACGTTTTCTCTGATGGGATAACACTAACCGGGATTCTAGTTTTCTTGTCCCCCTCTCCTGGCGCCAACAAGCTGAGCGCGCGTGATCACGTCATCACGTCATCGCGCCTCCCCCCTCTTTTATTTATTTCAATGTTTTAATTATATTCTATGGCATTCGATAACCAGGGATTTATCAGGTAATTGAATACTGCCTAATCTTTGTAAAGTAAAAAACGTTTCTAAAGGTCAGGTTAATTCTGTTATGATTCTTTTTATATGAAATTATTATTTTTTATTTTTTATTTTTTTTACACTCAGATATTGGGGCATAATATTTTAAATTTATTGAGTCTCACATCATTATGCCTTCAATTCATCCTTGTGTTTTCCCTTTCTATATTATATTTTGTCTTAACTCTTATCCCCTCTTTCTCTGTTCCTTATCTCTCTTATCCTTCTTTTATTTATCTTCTTTCCTTACTCTTTTTTTTTTTTTTTTTGAATACAGAAAGACAATATATAACACTCACACAAAGACACACAAAACAATATGCTACAGGAGCCTTCTTGGGCAATATAAGTACTGGGAGGACCTTTATCCCTTGTCCTTCTCCTTAACATACCAAAAAAAAAAAAAAATTGCCCCATCTTTTATGTTTTCTGCTTACCAGTCAGGGTGGGGGGAGGGGAGGAAGTCTGCTATTCTATCCATCTGTCTTGTAGGCCAGGATATGTAAAACGCGTTTCAGGGACTCGTGTATTTCAGAAACTCATGCAAAAATGCCTAACTCTCTTTCCCATGCTTCCCAGATTTTTTGCTTTCTCATGCTATGTATGGCCCAGCTAATCTCTTTTTCCATTTGGGCTTGGAACAAGATTTGAGAGGTAACTACTGTCCAGTAGATTTCACCCTGCTTCTTCCAGTTACGAGCAATGGAGATCTTTACTGCCATATATATATGTGTAATAATCAAACGTTCTGCTTGGCGTAATTTCGGCCAATTGAGATGCCATAGGGCCACACTAGGCTTCTTTGGCATTTTTATCTTTGTGAGGGATTCAATTAAGGTAAAGGCCTTACACCACATATCCTGTATGTCCCTGCAGCTCCACCATATATGGAGATGAGAACCCACTTCCTGGAGACATCTCCAACAGACCGGCAGGGAGGAGGGAAACATTTTAGATATAGTTGTTGGAACAAGATACCATCTATTGGCAATTTTATACTGTGTTTCGACTAAGCTTAAGCTTTTGATATCTTTTGAAGCTCTCACGATTGCGTCATACCATTCTCTAGCCTCTATTTTCATCCCTAACTCCTTTTCCCACGCCAGTATAGCTGGAGGGATTATGGTTTGTTCCTGTGTTCTTAAAAGTTTGGACGCTTTTGCCAGTACCTTATGTGTTTCCAGCCCGTCCAAGAAATGATTTATAGAATTCAGGATATTACTCTCCTTAATCAAATTATTATCAATAAAATTTCTGATCCTCAGGTAGCTAAATATCTCTCTATCCGGAAGCTCAAATTGTTCCTTGATATGGACAAAAGAATTTATCTTTTCTGCTATTAGTAATTGATGTACAGAATTAATTCCGCAGGATTTCCACACTTTTAAATTTAAGTTATCCAATTGAGATTCCAGATAGTCAAGACTTAAATTGGACGGTATATTATCTCCAACTATTCTTAGGAATTTCTTTATCTTAAACCATTCTGGTATTAGCTGTCTGTGAATCAGCAATGGAGATGTTATTGTTTTATTTCGTGTCTGCCAAATTAGACTATTTAGGTCCTTTAGGTCGCATGCCGCGGTCTCCATGGCAAACCATCCTTCCTCTTTATTTTTGTTTACTTGGGTCTCGTGGATGTGGCATAGTGTAGTGGCGTAGTAAAGTTTCTTAATATCTGGGGACCCTAGCCCTCCCTTGCTCGGCCTTTGCGATAGCAATTTGTTTCTTATTCTTGGTTTTTTGCCTCTCCATATAAAACTTGTTATACTAGTCTGGAGCATATCCAGCCATGCTTGAGGGATACTGAGGGGAACCATTCTCATCATATAAGACCATTTCGGGAGGAGATACGAATTTACTGAATTCATTCTGCCCCACCAGGATATTTCAACATTTTTTCTCTCTTTTAGCCAGGCATGTGAAAACTTGAGTAACGATAAGAAATTTACCTCCATTAGTTTATAAATATCTCTACTAATTTTAATGCCCAGGTATTCTATGTGGCCTTTAATCCACTCAAATTCATAGGTCTGTTGTATCTCATTAATGGAGGTGGGATCTATATTAATGTCGAGAATAGTGGATTTGTTAATATTTATTTTATAATTAGATATTATGCTGTACTCTTTAATCATATACATGAGATTTTTCAATGACTGAGAAGGGTTCGTCATAGTGATCAATATGTCGTCAGCATAGAGAGATATTTTCATTTCTTTATCTTTAGCTCTCCAGCCCGAGATATTAGTGTTATTCCTAACATTTATTGCAAAGGGTTCCAACGCTATAACGTAGAGCAAGGGAGACAGCGGGCATCCCTGTCTTGTTCCATTACCTAGTCGGAACCAGTCTGATATTGTATTCGGGCCAATAGTTCTCGCTGTTGGTCTATGGTAAAGAGCCATAATGGCCTCAATGATCCACCCCGTCATCCCAAATGCCTCCAGTGTGGATCTCATGTACTTCCAGCTGACCCTGTCGAACGCTTTCTCTGCATCGATCGACAGGGTCAGCAGGGGTATCCCTTTCATAGAAGCCTCATCTATTATGTTTATTAATCTTCTCAAGTTATTTGTTGAGGATCTCTTGGGTATGAATCCCACTTGGTCTGGATGGATGATCGAGGCCAGAATGCCCTTCATCCTAAGAGATAAGATCTTAGAGAACAGTTTTACGTCCACGTTGATCAGCGAAATTGGCCTATACTTTTTTACATCTGTGGGGTTCTTATTATCTTTTAGAATTGGGAGGATATTTGCTCTCAGCATTTCATCTGGGAATTTTCCCCTTTTAACTGCTTCATTCAAGGATTCAGTTAGGCATAATTTTATCTGATTTTTGAATACTTTAAAGAAAGAATTTCCAAAACCATCCGGACCTGGAGTTTTTGCCTTCTCTAGGCACTCTATAGCGGCGTCTACTTCTAATTGTGTAATAGGAGTGTTCAATAGCTCTCTCTGATCCTTGGATAATCTCGGAATTTCAGTAGAATTCAAGTAGTGAGTTATTTCATTTATATCTGGTTGGGGAGATATGTTATATAACTGTTTGTAATATTCATTGAATTTATTCCCAATTTCTTTAGGCAGCATATAGGTTCTGTCCCGCTCTATTAACTTGTGTATTCTATTTTGAGCGGATTTTCTCTTCAGTTGGTTTGACATTATTTTATTTACTCTGTTACCCTTTTCGTAGTATTTCCTTTTCATCTTATGCAGATTAAGGATAATTTTTTCTTTTAACTTCTGATTTATTTTTCCTTGTATCTCTCTTAATTCTGTGTAGGTAGAGTATGTTGGGCTATTTTTATTCTTTTCCGCTATTTTATCCATTTGTACATAAAGGGCGGCCAGACCCGCTCCTTGTTTCTTTTTCCATTGGGCTTCTAATTTAATGAAATATCCTCTTATGACTGCCTTAAAGGCACACCAGTTGTTCAAATGGGATGTCTCCACTGGGTTATTCTCTAGAAAAAATAGATCAATCCCCATTCTCATATCTTCTTTATTTTTATTATTTTGTAAGATATAGTCTTTCATTCTCCATGTTACATTCGGGGATTTGTCACAAGGAGTCATTTCCCAGTATATTAGGCTATGGTCTGACCAGGAGTTTTCTATTATATGGATTTTGGAGATTTTATGTACTAATTTTATGTCCCCCCAAACCATATAAATTCTGGAATATGTAGAGTGGACCTTCGAGAGATGAGTATAATTCCCTTGGATGGTTTATTCTCCATATATCATATAGTCCATACTTATTTTTAATATTATTTAAGGTTTGTGCTTGTTTAATGATGGATTTATTTATTTTATCTCCCCTCTTTAGTTTTTTATCCATTTCTGGATCCAGAACTGAATTAAAGTCTCCTGCATATATACTGCATCCCATCTTAAATTTGTCTGTTTCTTCCATAATTGATTTTAGGAGTTTTGTAGGATGCGTATTTGGCAAGTATACATTTACTAGTGTATATGTCTCCTCATTTATTTTACAGATGACTATCAAGTACCTGCCATCGGGATCCCTGATTCGGTGGAGTACGTCTATATGGAGGGAACTTGAAAATACTATCGCTACTCCGCATTTTTTTTTATCTTTGTTAGATGCCTGCTCAATAATATACTTTCTACCTCCCCATGTCTGTTTAGCCTTCTGTGTCCAGTGGGTCTCTTGTAAAAATGCCACTTGAATTTTATTCTTTTGTAAATAATTGTATATCACTGATCTTTTAAAAGGTGTATTGAGCCCCTGCACGTTTACCGAAACTATCCTAACCATCCTGGTGCCCCCCTCCTCTCTCCACGACCGGCCAATATTCTCCTGCAGCAAAGACAAACAAACATAAATACATAAAAAGGAGTTTTACTCCCTGATTTAGTGGAGGCCTGGGACATTCCCTGGACTCCCTTATAGGGTAGTTGTACCCTATCCTATACCTGTGTCTTTTGGACACACGGTAGAGGGTTGTGTCATCCTTTGCTGTGCTCTTTCCTTTTCTATACCTCTCTCCTTTCCCCTTCCCGTCCTCTCTCCCCCCCCCCTCTTCCCCTCTTCCCCTCCCCTCTCTCATCCCCTCTCCCCCTCCTTGCTTTTGAGGTTTCTGTTATTGGCTCTCTCTTTTTCCCCAGTACCTTCTTAGGTCTTTTTGTGAGAATCTGGCTGTTCTGTATTTCTCTATTGCTCCTCCTTATTGCCTCCCTCCAATCCTTCCATCTTCCTTCTCCCCTTTCCCTTCCTTCCCCGCTTCTTCATACCCTTCACTTTATCTCTCCTATAATTAATATTGCTTCTCTTAGCCTCCTCCCTCTCTTCTCTTCCAGATTCTTCTCACCACCAATCCCTCTCTATTCATTTCCTACTACTCTTATATTTCTCCTTCTATCTTGTATCCCCCCCCCCCCCCTCTGTGAAACCTGTCTCTTGTGCTAATTATATACATTTACATCATGTCGGTATGGAATTGGCCTTAATTATTAATCGGCCCCCCCTTTATCCTGACTTCTCTCTCCCCTACTATAGAGGGAGCGAGTCAAAAATTGCTACCATTTGTGAAATAATAGTGAATTATAGTCTTAACCTCGTGTGTCTTGTCATCCCTTCTCCTATTCTCCCCTCTCTCTGGAGGAGGAGGAGAAAAAAAAAAAAAATGCAGCTTTAGATTCATTGATTTGCTGTTTTTTTCCCCTCCTCCCTCACATAAGATTAAGACAAGACACAGGGTGTTAAAATAGTATTAAGCTAAACCCCACAATATTGATGGATGAAGGCCAAGTTATGAACCACTCACAGAGCGTAAAATACAGAAGGATTACTAATAAGAGCACTTTTGAATTTGTGTCCTCTCCCATCTCTATACCAAGAGAGGGTAGGGGAGAGAAATAGAGGCTAAACAGCAATTCAATGAATCTAAAGCTGCATTTTTTTTTTTTTCCTCCTCCCTCACATAAGATTAAGAATGAGTCAATGACAAGACACAGGGTGTTAAAATATTATTAAGCTAAACCCCACAATATTGATGGATGAAGGCCAAGTTATGAACCACTCACAGAGCGTAAAACACAGAAGGATTACTAATAAGAGCACTTTTGAATTTGTGTCCTCTCCCGTCTCTATACCAAGAGAGGGTAGGGGAGAGAAATAGAGGCTATATGAAATTATTTTACTGTTACTTTCCATGACAGAGATATCTATTACATTACATTAACATTTATTTAATGTAGCGCCAACAATTAACCTAGTGTTAGATACAGAGGATAGAAGGGAACTACATACTAAGTTAGTGTCACATTCAGGAGCGAGGTTGGAACCGCTTTGCAGAGAAATAGAGGTTAGTGCAACGAACCCCGGTAATAGAACAGAATTCTTCCGCCTGAAGGAAGTCCACCTTATGGTTGAGCCTCAGGTTTCGTTCCCCCAGGTCTTTTGCACTCTGCACTACTACCAGAGTATCGAAGCTGAAACCAAGGTACTGGACTGGAAGCTGTAACAGGACCGAAGCGGAGGTATAGGATAGGAAGCTGAAACAGGACCGAGGCGGAGGTAACAGGACTGGAAGCTGCAACAGGACCGAGGCGAAAGGTAACAGGGACACATTTCCTCATTTTGCTTTCTTCAGCTCTGCAGGTATTTTCTCTGTTTGTACGTCTGTGAATTGTTATTATTTTGCTATTTAATTTTAACACAGGGAAAGAAAGAAATAAAATAAAGTTAACACTCAAGCACAAATTTAATACCATTGGAGAGGCGCCACGGTTCCATTGTTTCTTTAAAATGGCAACTAGAAAAAAAGAGGATAATAAACAAGCATCAAAAAGGGAAAAGGAAAGAGAAAAAAAGTCAGATAAATTAGAAAAGAGACTTTCAACTTTCTTTTCACCTCAACTGGAAAAAACAGAGCATAATAGACAACCACCGGACCCACAAAAAGATACAGAGGATGGAATACAACCGGATATAAATGAAGTAACACCTGATCAATCATGGACAGATCAGCAAGCAATAACCTCGGAGCAATTACAAAGGGCTCTAGATTCTCAATTTGACAAAATCAAACAAGAAATAACGAAAAATGGTACAGAAATGAAAAAAGACATAAGGGAAGATCTGAAGATATTTGTAGAATGAATTGAAAGGCTGGAGGAAAAAATTGAACACACAATATTTCAGTAAAATTCCCAAACTGATTCAATCAAAAAATTGGAAAAAAAGATCATAACTCTCCAAGCAAAAATGGCGGATATCGAAGATCGTTCCCGTAGAAGTAAAATACGAATAAGAGGGATTCCGGAAAGTATCTCCCAACAATTATTGGAAGAATATCTGGAGAAATTTTTTACATTTCTGGGTTTGGACTCAACTCAGGGTTGTAGATATCTAGAAAGATTCCATAGGGTCTTTAAATCCCATCAGACGGCTGAATCTTTACCTAGAGATGTAATCGTCTGTTGCCATTCATACCGTTTTAAAACCCAAATTATGAATGCAATATACAAGAAGGAGCTGGGAAAGACCGAATATGAGAATTTCAAAATCTTTCAAGATCTGTCTTTCCAAACAAGAGAGATGAGAAGGTCTTTCCGCTCCCCGAATGACATTTTGAGGAAAGCGGGAATAAAATACTCCTTGAAATATCCAATCGAGATCATTCTTTACTTCCAGGGAAAAAGGGAATCCTTTGACTCTACAGAGGAGCTCCTAAATTGGATTAAGAGAAATAATGTGGAGAATATGAGTATCTGAGATCATTAAAACACTGAATTTAGTAATTTTTTGAGCAGAGGGAGAGGGACTTTTATTTTTTTTTCTCCCCCATTTTTTTTTTGGGGGGGAGTGGAAATGCAATATAAGTCAAATATTTAATCACGAAGGGAAGAGGGGGGAGGAGGAGGGCAAAACACAAAGACCAATAGTCTTACCTACACAAAAAAAAAAAAAAGGAGATAAGAATTCATAATGTATTAAATATAATGGGGCGGGTAGGGGGAAGCTTAGGATTTTAAGTTATATCAGACAGATAATTAGTGGCAGGGCAAAATAATTTACTTAGAGAATAATCACTAAGGTGGAACTTATTAGATAAAATTAGAAGATAAAACACTTAAATAGATTTACACTAACAAACGAAGAGGTAGGGAGCTAAAGGGTAATGAGGAGTGGGGTGAGGGGGGAGGGAAGGTGGGAAAAAAGGGAAGGAGATATATAATTAATAAGCACGAGAGGTTAGTTATAAGAGTTGGACAATAAAATAAAATAAAGGAATTCACTAGGAATAAGGAAACCCCTAAAAACACGTAATTAGAATAGTTAGTTAAGAGAGAAATAAGATGATTGACACTAGGAGGGGGGGGACATAGAATTAAGTGTAAGAGAAGAGATAGGTAAAAAAAAGAAATTACTAGTATTCTGACAGATTAAGGGATGTTTTGTTTTTTTTTCTCTTTTTTTTTTCCGGCTTTTCAGCATCCCATTTATCCTACTCTAGAATCGACTTAATCATGGGAAAACCTCAAATAGCCAGACTCATAAAAAAAAATCCAAATAAGCATTAATACTTGGTCAGATCACAATACTGTCATAATTGACTTAAAGGCCCCGATAAGACCGCAAAAGTCAGAATGGAGTTTAAACAGCAACCTTCTAAATAACAAAGCCAATATAGAAATTATAGAGAATATGACAGAGTTATATTTTAAAGAAAATAATAATGGAGAGGTTAAACCGTCCACTTTTTGGTGTGCGTATAAGAGTGTGATTAGGGGACATCTTATAAAAATAGCGGCCATGGGGAAAAAAAAGAGGCAAACAACTTTAGCTGAATCATATATGGAGTTAGATACTCTTACCACACTCAATAAAGAACTACCTACGCAGGATACTTCCCAAAAAATAAAACAACAGGAATTAATTATAAACAACATATTAATACAGAGAGCAAATACCACACTGGTAAAGATGAAAAGGAAATGGTATTACCAGGGAAATAGAGCCCATAAGGGCATGACAGAAAACAGATAACAGCATCTAGGACAATTTCCAAAATGAAAGAAGGGAATGAGACCTTATTGCAACCTGATAAGATAGGTACTGCCTTTCCCAAAATGTATGAGGGTTTATATAACATTCCTACATTAAATAAACCTAAAGAAATCCAAGATTACCTAGAACAGTTAGACATTCCCAAGATTACAGAATCACAATTAGAAACTTTGAACCAACCAATAACAGAGAAAGAAGTTCTGACTGTAATAGGGAAACTCAAAAAAAATAAAGCCCCAGGAACGGACGGGTTTAATAATGGGTTCTATAAAGCTTTAAAACATAAAATAAAGTCAGGTTTGACTTCGACATTTAACAACTTTTTCGAAGGAAACTATATACCTTGTGAATTAACCCAGGCATATGTTATTCCGATACCCAAATAGGGGAAAGACTTGGAAAAAACTTCAAACTACCGGCCAATAGCACTTCTGAATGTGGACATTAAATTGTAGTCATCAATCCTTGCTGACAGAATGAAACAAATAATTCCAACACTAATCCACAAGGATCAAGTGGGCTTTGTACCTGGCAGATCCGCCACTGACAGCGTCAGGCAAGTAGTAGACTCATTAGATCTGGTACGTAGAACAGGAGTGCCCATGCTGACCCTGTCTTTAGATGCGGAAAAAGCATTTGACAGGGTCAGCTGGGCCTTCATGGAAAAAACTCTCCTGGCCTGCGGGATTAAAGGAAGATTCCTGAAAGAAATTATGCTCCTATACAAAGAGCCCACAGCTAGGGTGATGGGACAAGGTTTTAGATCCGATTGGTTGGCAATAAAAAATGGAGTTCATCAGGGATGCCCTTTATCCCCGCTATTAAATCTAATCACAGTGGAAATATTAGCAATAGCTAATAGGCAAAACCAAGAAATAACAGGACTAAAAACAACAAAGAATAATTATAAAATCAACTTGTATGCAGACGACATACTACTGACTCTTCAAAACCCTAACACTTCGATGCAAGCCTTAATGTCTGAAATAAATCAATACTCAGAATATTCAGGGTATAAACTAAATCTGGACAAGACGTTTGCTTTGGCAAGTAATATCCCATATGAGACCAAGAACCTTTTATCTGAAAAATTCGGTTTTACCTGGGCGAAATCCTCAATAACATATTTGGGTATCAAGTTAGGCACAGATCCTAAAGAAATAGTCGAAATTAATTTTTTGCCTTTACTAAGACACAGACTAATAAACAATTAAAAAGATGGAAACCCATGGGGCTGTCTTGGTGGGGAAGGATAAACATAGTGAAAGCATACGTGTTACCCAAATGGACATATTTATTTAGGATGATCATACTCAAAATACCAACAGCGTGGCTAGAGTTAGTCCAAAAATCTATAAACAATTTTATCTGGCAAGGGAAAAAGGCAAGAATATCCCATAAGTGTTTAAAGAAAAACCCAAATCACGGAGGACTGGGAACCGACATACAGGAATATCATACAGCTTGTAAAATGTTGCACGCAATTAACACTCAAAAACCTAGTGCAAAAGATGAAGCATGGTATAACATTGAGAAAGAACTCCTGAATACAGAGGATCTAACGGGTCCCTTCTGGTGGGTGGGAAGAAACAAACAAAAATTAAGGGGCATAAAAAATAAATCACTAATAATGGATGAAATAGTGATACAACTGGAATAAAATGAAGAAAAAACTAGGGATTGAAAATTGTTTACTGACAGATCTGGAAACATTAAGTGATAACATAAGAGAATTGAATTTAGAAGAATGGAAACAAAGAGGTTTATATGGAATTGGTGATCTGTATATGGAGTCCAACTTCAAATCCTTTAATAAACTACACCAGCAATATGAGATTACTAATAAATCATTTTGTACTTACCTTAGGGTGTACCATTTTCAAAAGAAATTTGTAAAAATAGAGACAACGGAAATAGTCAAAGATTTAATTAAATTGATTACAGAGAAAGGAAATAAGAAGCTTCTAACCAGATGTGTGACACGTATAAGGAACAGTAGTCCTAAATTAGTTCCCAGGTCCTTAGAAAAATGGAATAGAGATCTAAATGCGAATATAACAGAAAAGGACTGGTATGAATCACTGACAAAAACGTATAAATCTGCTAGAAGCTTAAATTTGAGAGAAACACATTATAAGATTATGCACAGTTGGTACTTGACCCCGACTCGATTAAATAAAATTTACCCACAAAAATCAGACATTTGCTGGAGATGCGGAGTACACAAGGGAGATCTTCTCCACATATGGTGGAGTTGCCCACCTATCCAACTATTTTGGGAAATTATAAATTCTAAAATATACAAAATATGCGGGGTGAAGCTGAGCTTGGACCCACAGAGTCACCTTCTCCATATAAAAGACAACTCATGGCCAAAAGAAATAGATAAATTAATTATACATATCTTGTTGGCATCCAAGTTGGATATAGCAAGGAACTGGCAATCAGGAGCGGCTCCGACTTGGATCCCAATAAAAAAACAATTATTATATCAAATAAAAATGGAAGCTGGAATTGAGTGGCAGTACAGCATTGAAACAAAGAAGAACTCCAAGTGAAGAGTGGTTGTTATTACTGAACTAAACTGTCATTAAAGGGAAAGAGGAAAGAGAAGGGAAAGGAAGGGGAAGGAAGGGAAAGAAGGGAAAGGGAATGCCTAGCCAGGCCTATTGGGATTCTCCGGGCCTGGGGGGGGGGGGGAGTCGTATGCGTCATTTTGTTTTTGTTTTTATGTTTTGATGTTTGTGTAGAAGGTTTGTTTTTTTTGGCAGTAGGTTCCTGACCCTAATTTGTAAACAAAATGATACAAGTAGCAACAGGGGAACAGGGAACCCGCTTATATATTGTGTGTCTCGTTACAGGTAAGGGGGGGGCAAATTGGTACTACTCAATGCCAAATAGGCATTTGAGCGTACAGGTGGAAGAGAGGGGGGAGGGAGGGGGAGGGGGGGAAGAAATGAGAGCTACTAGATGGGAGAAAGAATTGATAAATAATTATAGACATTTACGCATTGATAAATAACTAAAGATGGCCAAAGGATGACGGAAAAGTTTAACCAAATCCTCATCTAAAAGTATTAGGTCAGTTCCTGCATGTTTGTTTTTATGTATATGTTCCCTTATCCTCTCTCCCTGAAGCACATGAGAATCTCAGCTACTCTCACCTATCCCCATGTCCATCTTGGTTCCCCTTATAAAGTGTCCGAGGATCTCAACTCATCACTCCATCCCATTAGTTATGTACTTATGTCTTATGTTTTGCCCTTCCTTGTATGCTTTAGTTCTCCTCTTGCAGCTTGCTCTACCCTGCAGCCCTGCACTCTGTATTTCTGCTCTGCTCTGCCATTGCACTTATTTTGCTCTGCTTGGCTTCTCTTTGCTATAGCCTGCTACATCCTGATAAGCTGTTCTAGTTATACTCCATGCTCGTTGCAGGATGTTTGCAGGACCACTTCAGTTATCCCCTAGGCATCACTGGATTCCACGTATGCTTCACAGGGCCTGGGAATGTGGATGCATAAACTTGGGGTCTCAAACCACCAAGGGATTGCAGTTACCCAGCACCAGGTCCAGTGTCTCCATTTCTAGTGCATTGAACTCCTGCATAGGGTGTTCAGAGTCAAATAACATCCTGGACCCATCCCTGATATATGGCTATAGGCTATAGTCAGGAGCCTGACAGTTAATTTGTGCACGGAACATTAACTTACCAGGAAAGTTCCGTACATACAATATGCAAAAGGGTAATTCAATTTTTTAAGACTAAATTGGTAAAATCACATTGCAATTGACACAGAACCCAATTAAAAAAAGATCATAATGTAATTTGGCCTGAAGCTGTCAAATTGTGAATTTTGGCTCTGATGCCTGACACTAGTAACAATAGCAGCTGTGCAGCAAATAAAGCCAGAGGGCATTTACTTTCTAAATTGCTTGCAGGAATAAAGTCTCGCAAAAAGCTAAACACGCATTAGATATGACAGATCTGAAGAAAAAAAAAAAAAGCTTTATAATGCTTCAGCTTTTGCTTACAAGAAAATGTCCCAATCGAGAGGACCAGTGATGCAATCATCCAAAGAGCCAGACTGGACTTCAGAGAGGTTGATCAGGTGGTCTTCACTCTTGCTATTGAGAACCACATGGTTGAGCCTCAGGCATAGGTAGAAAAAAGCTGATTCAGCACAAAGGTCCATATTCCATGGTTTGGTGCCAAAAGTCCAAAGGCTGACAGATGAAAACCAATAGGTTGAAAGGTGAAGTAGTGCTGGATTACATATGAAAGATTATAAACATAAATAAAATGATAGTGTAACAAGTATAACACAAAGTAATATTTTGTAAAGTACAGTATCACACTCACAAACATAGGCTAATGTCAGGCCTCAATAGGCCTGTATTAGCCATTTCTCCTGAGGAAGCCGAGACTGTGCTTGGCGAAACGCATAGAGAGGCTTGTTTTTATTATTGTATGTACCCTGCTTTGGACTAATTCTCCAGACCTTGATTATGCTGCTTAGACCATTCACTGGGCACATCTATCTTGTAAGTTGTTCCAATAAAGAAGGTGTTTTTTTTGTACTACCCTATGTGCTTTTTACTTCTCTGCACAGGATAACATCTCTGAAAATCTCAACACCTCCTACTGAGGCCTTACATTCACCTGTGTTTGTGAGTGTTGTTGTCCAAAACGGTTCTACCTCTGTTTCACGCAGTCAATTATGAGACAGAGACGGAGTAGCTGGAAGCAGGAAAGTTGTCTTTATTGCGCAATCAAGGAGAGTCGACCGGGAGGTTGGAAAGCCTCTTTCAGTCAAGTCTAATTTGCATATTACACACTTCAGCATTTATACATTTTTCATCAATCAATTATTTAAACATTAATCATAAAAATAACATGTGTTCATGTGATGTTTTAAAACATTTAGGTCATGTAGGTTATTCTGACCTACCTGACCCAGATGTCTAATCACAGGCTTCTATTTACTTGTATCATTCAGTTACTTATTAGAATTTAAATCACAGAGTAAGCTAGTACGTGTAGTTGCTGGTTTGTGTCACTATCTAAATCATTATTGATTAGTGGGAGTTTTTATGCGTTATCTTGTTTAATTTAGTCAGGCCATTCCTAAGGCCATTCCTAAGTACATTTGTATTTTTAAAGCAAAATATGATTCTATAAGCAAAGCAGATATATATGATTTAAGATGTTATATATATATTTAGGTAGGATTTCTGGTGTTTAGCTCACAATCCTCCCTTTTGGACACAAATATCATGATATTTGTATGTCCACAAAAAAAACATCCTTAATTGTTGATACCCTTTACCTCGTGGGGCCCTGACGGTACCTTGGGGTTTTAGGCGATACATTTCTTAGAGGCATGGCATCATACATAGTTCTGGGACGGGAGCATAATACCTTCTTTAGATTTGGAATGCATTGTATACAGCAGCATGTTACAACCAATAATACCAAGGAGACTAGTATTCCTCCTATTAGACTTCTCAGCCATTTAGCGTTAGGTAACCATGAAAATAACCAATCACTGCCTGTCTCTTGTCTCAGGCTTTCTTGGGCCTCCTTTACATTTTCTATGTTATGTTCTATATCTACTGAATTATCCTTGATAAACACACAACACTGCTCACCAATCAGGGCACACACTCCTCCTTTAGTTGCAAGGAGATAATCTAAAGCAATGCGATTTTGTAATGCAACCATTTATTCTTCATTCAACTTTCTAAGTGTTTTGGTTGAAACATTCAGTTCATAATCTAGAATAGTAGCCATATTGTTAACCCTTCTGTATAAATCAGCCACACCAACATTTGTGAAGATTGATCCAAAAAATTCTACTCCATTTATCTGCTTTAACGCGTAGGACGGATATGTCTGACACGTCCCTGATATTTCTTATTTTACCTTCAGGTAATTTAGAAGTGATATATAGAGCAGGCACCATTTTTCCAATGTAACAACTCCCATACCATCCCCAGGGCAATATACAATAGGCCCATTTACCACATAACCAATATATACCTCTTCCTAGCGTAACATCACCACAGAGACTATGGCTAGTGGTTTGTAACCAAGAATTGGAAATCATGGACCCTAGAGCATAATAATAAGTTACGTTACTCATATCTTCAGGGACTGTGAGTTCAGTTTGTTTAACAAATGATCATCACCTCATCATTCCTCATCATTAAGAGTGATGCTAATAGGACTTTCTTCTGTGAGAAAGGTGCCTACTTTCTCAGTGACCCATGTGAATTAAAATATTTATGATACATAAGCAATATACATTTTTGGGAATACTACCTTGTCTTATCCCGGGGTCTGAGGTCCACTTAAAATATTGAGAAGGGGTTAATAGAGTACCTACTGAGGGAGATACTGATGTGTGTGGTGTGTATGCACATAACCAACAGGTACCATTTTTCTTTCTTTGCACATAGGAAACTTAAGCAAGTTTAATAAAGTGTACTCTTCTTCCCAAACTGAAAATTATTTTTCCCTGGGATATATTCCTCCCCCGTATTATTAACCTTGTATTTTCATGGCCTCCAGATATAACTGAATAGAAGGGCACACCAATAATTATTGCAATTCCAACTGAAGAAGCCACTAATGCAGCAAACAAATATGTACCAAGTGTCATCTAAACATGTGTATTTGTTAGAAAATAGTGGGTGATTCATTATTATCTTCACAAGATCTGCCATCAGCATTTCGGCTTTCCTCTGCTGGCAGGTGGTCAGGGATTATTGTGCCCATCAAAACACCTACTTGTTGTTCATGTTGTCCCTTTTGAAGAGAAGTTGGAAGTCCTTTGCTGCTTTCTGCTGTCCAGGATCTTTAAACAGTCTCTTCCTGTTGGGAAATGTCCAAAAGTGCGGCGTTAACTCTCGAATGGTGAATCCACATCTTTCCTTCCTTAAAAACAGCATTTTGCTGT
Organism: Pelodytes ibericus; assembly: GCA_036172795.1. Lineage (NCBI taxonomy): Eukaryota > Metazoa > Chordata > Amphibia > Anura > Pelodytidae > Pelodytes > Pelodytes ibericus. The sequence goes on along the minus strand of CM069858.1, from coordinate 96,720,875 downwards.
GCTGCTATCTTCTTGTCTTCTTCTGTATAAATGGGTTCTTTGGGTGGATCAAGATCTGCAGGTAGCATGACAGCTTCAGTAGCTATTGGTTGCATAGCTGCTTCTTTTGCTTTCAGATCTTGTTTCCTTGGATTATGTCAGACTCTCCTTTGAGATGTGCCCAGCAGTGTATCACTGCAACTTCCATTGGTAGGAGGACAGCGTCAAGCAATTCATTAACTTGTTTGCCATTCTGTATCTTTGTTCCTCTAGCTGTCAAAAATCCTCTTTCTTTCCAAAGTACACCGAAGGCGTGTACTACTCCAAAGGCATACTTTGAGTCTGTGTAAATGTTTACTCTTTTGTTTTTGCTGAATTTCAGGGCTGCAGTTAACACTGTCAGTTAGGCTCCCTGTGCTGACATGCAAGGAGGGAGGGGGTCCAGCTTCAATCACTCCACTCTGAGTAACAACTGTATATCCAGTCTTTTATATACCTTCTACTACACGACTGGAACCATGCACATAAAGTTCATAATCAGCACTGGGTACGGGACTATCTTTCAAGTCTGGTCTTGGCATTGTTGCCTGCTCTATGATTTCAATGCAATCATGTCCTCCATGTTGTGTAGAGTCTGGAAGAAGTGTGGCAGGGTTCAAGGGTCCGAGGAGAATAGCCTCATATTGTCCAAGTCGTGCAGGAGTAAGAAATCCGGCAGCTCCTCCATCTATCAGCTGACAGACGGCATGATTCGTAAGGACTCTGAGTGGTTGTCCAAGGGTTAACTTGTTTAAGTCTTTGATAGTAAGAACCACTGCTGCCAATGTTCTGATGCATGCTGGCCATCCTCTTACGACAGGGTCGAGTTGTTTAGAGAAGTAGGCCACTGGTCTTTGAGATCCTCCAAAAGGTTGAGTGAGGACTGCTGATGCGACCCCGTGCCTCTTATGAGTATAGAGCTGAAAAGGTTTGTTAAAGTCAGGTAAAGCATGAGCTTGGGCTTTCGTAAGAGTCTCTTTGATTTGTGTAAAGTCTTTTATTTCATCTTGCTCTCATATAAATTTTTATGGTTGTGCAAGGGTTAATTTCTCATACATTCTTTTGGTTAGAGTTCCAAAGTCCAAAATCCACAGGCGGCAAAATCCTATTATCCCCAGGAATGCTTGAAGTTCCCTTTTAGTTGTAGGGAGGGGTATCCCACATATGGCCTCAGTTCTTTTTGGTGCCAATTGTCGGGCACCTCTGGAAATTATATATCCAAGGAATTCCACTTTAGTTTGAGCGATGATAGCCTTTTCTCTTGCCACCTTATATCCACATTGATGTAGATGGTTAAGTAATGAAATAAAGCCATTGATGTTGTGTTCTTTTGTGGGGCTTGCCAGCAACAAATCATACTGGATTGGCAGTGAGTTAGATGTATGTCCCCACTGAGCCAAGTCCTTGCTCAACTGACCCCACAAGACAGAAGGAGATTCTGTAAATTGAATCCAGGTGAGCTGTTTAACTCCATTGTCAGAATTGCCCATACAAATGCAAACAGTAGCTGACTTTTTTTTTTTTTTAGCAATTGTAAAACAAAGGAAAGCATCATTTAAGTCCAGTGTAGTGACACATCCATATTGGTCACCAATGTTGGATCGGGTGGTATGAGGATTACGAACGCTGGGGTTCCTGGCTGTTAGCCCGTAAATCCTGTATCAGTCTGGATGTGGGTATGTTGGCTGTCCGTTTCTTTGCAACCAAACTTGGAGTCTTGTAGGTGGATAAAAAGTTATTTCTTGTATTACTGGCTGTAATCCTTTGCATGCCTGATGGCTTAGAGAATACTGCTAGATGTGAACTGGAGATGTACATGGCTATCATCCACCTATGTACTTGGAAGGGTCTGCTGCAGCACTTCAGGTGGGATACCTTGCAACTTTGAGTCAGTGTGTTTTCCAATCAGTGCCATGTGATATTGCAGTAGCAGACAGGTGGGAAGGGTGATTGCTTGTCTGTAAAATAAATCTTAGTACATAGTTTAGCAAGGATCTCTCTTCCCAAAACAAACCACCCAACATTCTTTTTAGAGAGTACAAATTCATTTTTTACTTTCATGCAATCAATTTCAACACTTAAGGGCTCTAGAAAGTATGTTTTAGATGGAATGCCACCTATACCAATGATTGTGGTGGTCTTTTTACTCAAATGACATTTCCAGTGATATTTGGTACCACAGAATAAATAGCTCCTGCATTTACAAGAAATGTGTTTAACTTTCCCTCACTTTCTTCTTGAGAGGAAATAGACACTGGCATTTCTGCAGAAGCGCCCTCCTAATTGCTATTAACCTCCTCTCTTACCCTCCTCTGATATGGGGTAGATTTCCCTCTTCACTCGGGGAAACATGCATTTATTCCAGCTCGTTAAAATTGCCCATATCTCTTCCTTCCCTGATGTGACACCTGTCCCTTCCTTTCTCTGCTTGGGACATACACTTGGGTCATGCATGCTTACAAATTTTATAAATGATAGTGCTACCAAAACATATACTTAAGCTGGTCAATCATTTTGGAGCAACAACCTAATTATCGCTTGTCAGACAGAAAATAACACACTCAAAAAAACAGAACTGAATCAATTAACTCAAAATAAATAATAAATATGAGGTGAGTGGACAGCATAAACAAATAATAACTTTCAAAACTTGTGTCTTTGTGATAAACCAAAACAGTATAGTGAGATGTGGGTAGAAATAATGTCAGAATAAAATTATAAATTTATACCAAATGTTTTAGCGTAAAAGTATTCATTTATTTCAACCTTCTCATTCTTTCCCCTAACTGATGTCAAATCACCAGTCATTGCACTCTGTGCTCTATCTTTCTGTCTCCCGGTACATAAACACTTTCCCGCACATATTTGCCATCTTAACTTCAGTCTTTTTGAATGTTCTTTGTATACCTGTGTAACTTTCTCCCACAATAAGAGTCATCAAAAACCTTGGATTCGTATTTGCACCGGGATCTAAACTTACATGAACCCTGTCAGTTTCCTCCAATCTATACCAAAATGCAGCTGGATTCTAATCCTTCTCCTGTCTTATCTCATATATGCTTTTGAGAAATATACAAGATGTTTACCACACTCTTGTAATGCTTTAAAAACAATATTTCTATAACCTTTCAAAAACAACCGTTTTTCATAGTTATTAAGATCCCACTGAGGGTCCTTATCAGGGAATACGTCCTCCACACCTTGATACTCCTCTCTGTCAACAATAGTCTTTCCCTTCTCCAGAACCTGTCTCATTTCCTCCGGGGTAAGGAGGCTATGCAACAGGGTCTGGACATCCCCCCCAAGTGGGTTGGAAGGATTGAAAGATTGTATGAAAGAGAGCAGTAATTCTACTAGGGTCTTTGCTATATGTGGGGTTGTTACAATCTTTCCCCTAGCATCAGTTACCATAGTATCTCTGAGGGGAGCAACCAGATCACCTTGAACAATTTTCTTTTTTGTTGCAGCTCGGGTATCCATCCCTACTTTGGATGGCTTTCATTACAATCTCAACTTACTAACGTACTCTCTCAACTCATCATCATTCATATTCTCAATATCACACGGGGCGCCTTCACCTTTCATACTCGCACCCACACCACTCTCAGCCGGCATGGGGTAGGGAGGGGGTGGTTTATACGAGACTGTAGCCATCTCTCTCCCCGAGGCCAGAATAGTTGCCTGGTTAGGTAGAAGAGGATACAGACTGGGGACCGACAAAGGGATTTCGCACGGCTCAAGATCATTCACATGTTTCAAATTCAAATTACATTTCTCATTACTAACAAACAGCACCTTATTCTTGACACGGATATTTTTATCAATCTGTTTGGCATTCATTTTGCATCCTTCAAACAAGGTTTTTCCCATATATGAAGCTTCCAACCACAAATTACTTTTATTGAAGTCTGGCTCCCAACGTCCCTGCTCCATCAATACCTTACGTAAAGACAAAATATCACCTGTCTCCAAACTGCCGACCGGTGGCCAATCGGTCCCTAATCCCGGCCAGACCACCTCGCATAAATGTACAAACATTTCCCTATCACATTCCTTTGAATACCCGGTAACTAGACTCCAGTTATCAAGTATGCATTGTTACGGGGTACATCCTGATGCTTTGCTGTGACTGAACCCCTATTAGATACCTGGACTTTCCTGCAAGAATACTGAAGTGCACCAACCTCTTGCGTCCCCTGAACTCGATCCGACACTTATAAACTTAATGATAAGTCTCCAAAGTTCCCTGAACTCGTTTTAACACTTATAAACCTAATAAGTAACAAAAGTTCATATTACCTGGCAGTTTGAAGAGCAGGTTTGCGTCAGTCAGATTACTGTCTGTTTCCTTTCCTACTTTCACTGGTCCTTTAGGCTCCGTTACCTGAGATGCAGAGTCACACAGGATCGGTGATAGCAGATATGAGGTTAGACACAACTGATCCACAAGCCGGCATTCTCACCTCTGGTTCACCGGTCCAGTATGTATCATGCAATCAGGAAAAATAAGAGTCCCACCAGAGTCGCCAATTCTGTTGTCCAAAACGGTTCTACCTCTGTTTCACGCAGTCAATTATGAGACAGAGACGGAGTAGCTGGAAGCAGGAAAGTTGTCTTTATTGCGCAATCAAGGAGAGTCGACCGGGAGGTGGGAAAGCCTCTTTCAGTCAAGTCTAATTTGCATATTACACACTTCAGTATTTATACATTTTTCATCAATCAATTATTTAAACATTAATCATAAAAATAACATGTGTTCATGTGATGTTTTAAAACATTTAGGTCATGTAGGTTATTCTGACCTACCTGACCCAGATGTCTAATCACAGGCTTCTATTTACTTGTATCATTCAGTTACTTATTAGAATTTAAATCGCAGAGTAAGCTAGTACATGTAGTTGCTGGTTTGTGTCACTATCTAAATCATTATTGATTAGGGGGAGTTTTTATGCTTTATCTTGTTTAATTTAGTCAGGCCATTCCTAAGTCCAAAGCTGACTGGACACGTTAGCAAAGAAGAGGAAAAGTTACATTTGTATTTTTAAAGCAAAATATGATTCTATAAGCAAAGAAGATATATATGATTTAAGATGTTATATATATATTTAGGTAGGATTTCTGGTGTTTAGCTCACAGTGTGATACTGCACTTTACAAAATATTATTTTGTGTTATACTTGTTACACTATTATTTTCTTTATGTTCATATTTTTTCATATGTAATCCAGCGCTACTTCATGTTTCAACCTATGTCTACATATAAGTACTGTGAGGAGTACCTTGAAGCAGCTGCGTTTTCACGGATCAATAAGTTTATTTAGTTATACAGTGGTTTCACATCAGTGTTATATATTGATGAGAACCAATACCAGTAGGACAGAGAGGGATAAAGACAATGGAGAGGTCAGGCAAGTCAAGAACCAGCAGAATTAAAGGGACTGGACACAGTCAGGAAGGTCAATACACAAGCAAAATAAACAATTCAGGGATCCAGGAATCAACAGAAACAGACACATAATGCAGACTATTAATAATATATAAGTACATTTTTCTTGAGTAAATAGTAAATATTAACAGTAAATTAATCTAACTGGCTAATTTATATGTAAGGGATAAGGTTGGTTAAAATGTCCTTTTTTTAAAGGTAAAGGCATTATTCTCTTTTTCCCAAGAGAAATATGTATGAAAATAACTGATTCTGCTTCTCTTTAGCCTCAGGTTTCTACTACAGTAATGTTTTGCTTGACTGGTGTTATTTTCTAATAATACATGCAGACACACAAGTCTTCTTATATCCAGCTTTACTTGCAACTTGTTAAACTCTAAGTTTCATGTATTATCTTACTTGCTCCTGAGCTAACACACATACTAATTTTTGAACTCAGGTGTTTAAATCAGACCTTTTGCCACATGTATGTAAAATCAAGCACCTAGCCATGCAGTCTGCTTTTACAAACAATTGTAAAAACATGGATTATTGGAACTGTGATAGGATGCCACCTTTGAAATCATTTCATGAATTTTCTTCCCTGCTAGTTGATGGTCAACTGCAAGTGGTATTGCTGGAAAGTGGAAGTATTTAGGAACAGAAGCCATTAATCAGAAGACCACATAAAGTCACAGAGCATGGTCACAGAGTGTGTGGGATATGAAAGTGATCTATGATTCCACAGCTAAAGATTTCCAAACTTCCACTGGCATTAATGTCAGCACAAAAACTGTGATACAGGAGATTCATGGAATGGGTTTGCATGGTCAGGCAGCTGCATGCAAGCCTCACATCACCAAGTAAAATACCAAACATGGGTATAAAGCACCCCCACTAGACTCTAGAGCAGTGGAAATGTGTTCTGTGGATTCTTCATTCTTTGGTAGTCTGATGGGGGAGTCTTGGTTTGGCAAATGCCAGGATAATGTTATCTATCTGACTGAATTGTGCCAACTGTAATATTGTAATATGTAATATGGAGGAAGGATAATGGTATGCGGCTGTATGTCAGGGGTTGTGCTAGACCCCTTACTTCCAGTGAAGAGAAATCTTAAAGTTTCAGCATACCAAGACATTTTGGAAAATGCTATGCTTTCAACTTTGTGAGAACAGTTTGGGTTAGTGCCTTTTTTAATATATTATGACTGTTTGCCACTGAACAAAGCAAAGTCCATAATTACATGGTTGGATGAGCTTGGTGTGAAAGAACATGACTTCAACTCCATAAAAAACCTTTGGTATGAACTGGAGCAGAGATTGTGAGCCAGGCCTTCTCGTCCAACATTAGTGCCTGACCTCGCAAATGCTCTACTGAATGAATAGACAATATTCCCACAGACATTCCCCAGAAGAGTGGAAGCTGTTTTTGCTGCAAAGGACTGGTCAACTACATGTGTCTGTATTTAGAATGCAATGTCATAAAAGTCAGTAATGGTATAATGGCCAGGTGTCAGATTACGTGTCCATTTAGTGTATATTTATTATATTTAGTAGTTCTGCATACATAGCTTATCTGATCTTAACATGACATACAAACCATATAACTTTCAGATTAGTGTCTGATTCAGCCTCCATGTTGCTATTTAGCACTCCATCAGAGTCTATACTGGAACAATTATGCTCAGGCTCTTTTAAAATATGTTTTCTATTCCATCAAAGAATTGTTTCATTCTCTGTTCAAATCATGTAAGATCTTGCTTGCACTTGTTCAGCGATAGAACCTTTCCATGACCAAGTATTGACCTTATCTTGATTCTCACTGTGTTACTCTTTTGGCATTCAGGTAGCAGTTTAGTCTTTGAGTTGAGGTGTATCTTCTGTCTCTCTTTATTATTCTCTTTACTCTACTTGTTCATATTTCTCTGGTTCTAACAGAAGTGACCATTCCTGTCTGTGTGGTACATATTTATGATGGATGCTCAGAGTATTTTTTAATGATTTTGCTGGAAAAGTTCACATCAGGCTGGTGAATGCAAGAAAAACACAGGACATAGACCTCAGGATCAATCATAATAAAAAAAAAAATGGGTCCCACTACTCTAAATCTTCATGGTGGTCAGTGACTTTTCTTGCTTCAGAGAAAGGGGAAGGTAAATATCAACCAACCCTAGCCAAGGAGGCTCCTGTATCTTACTCCATAGCTTGGCAGGCTGAAAGTAAGAAAATACCAAGAAGATGATGAGTGGCATTCACAAGTCTGAATGTATTACATTAAATTAAGTAATATGTTAGGGCTGCACCAGAAAAGTCACAGAGGGATCTACTCTAGAATTTCTTTCTACTCAGATAGCTAAATTGTACCTCTGAATACATCCACAATTTGTTTATCATAGTCGAGTCCATGAAGACACCTGCTGAAACCAAAATCAGGCATAATAAGCCTAAAAAGAATGGAATTAAAGAAGTAGCCTCTATCGTCCCTATAGACTTCCATGGGGAGGACAGTGACTCATGTCAGGGGGGGCTTTGGCTATTTTAAAAATAGCCATACTCCTCCCAAAAACAAAATAAAAACTAAATCACCTGACCTCTAAAATAATCAAAGGAGGGCTGGCAAGTAGCCCATCCTTCTAAAATTACATTTGGCTGTTCGGTATCTCTACCTGTTGCTCTAGTGATTCATAACATGGCTACTGTTCACATGACTGTTTGCTACTAAGCTGCTGCAGCTGATCATCTGGCTATTTAAACCTTCACTTGCAGGTCAGTTATACCCTCAGATGGTCTTATATTCAGGGCCTTGTGTCTGTTCATGTTGCTACTCATGATGTCAGATGCTCTACTATGTTCCTGTTCTTTGGTATTCTAACTTTGGCTATGTTCCTGGTACCGGATACCTATCTTGTGTTCTGACCCCTGTCTTATTTCCTCATATTGCTTACTTTCCAGGTTTTATCCAGTGTCCACTCTGGCAGACAAGTGTGACAGGATTCAAGTCAAATTTAAGTGACAATAGCATGGCTGGTATTGTTTTGATGAAAAGGCTGAAACCTTACTAATGCCCAACATTTAAGTCAAACCTAAGAATTGCTTCTGCTTTCGTTGTGCTAATGTATACATTTTTCACTGTGCTCTTTAATAAGAGGACTGTTCTAACATACCAGATGTAATATTAATAAGGCATAAGATTCTGTAGTAACAAAAAGTAGCAAAAAAAGAAGATGGCATGTATATTAATAAAAGTAGTTATTTCCTGTGTTTCTGTACAGTGCACTGAAAAAGAGAATGATAGTCCATTTTTCTTTATCAGCATATTCTCACTGCTGCAGAATCCAGTTGTATGATGAGTCATTTCATTTGGAAAGTGTGTGTAATGAAGTGATATTGGTTTTCCCAGCTGGATATATGAGGATACAACTTTGTTCTTTTGGCAGCAAACTGGTAGTTTATTCATTTATATGTATCATGTGTTCACAGGGGTGATAGAGCATGGTAATACTGGATGGTAAGGACAATTAAACCTGTTCCCTACTGATTAGGCATGTGTCTACATAGATTTTTTTTTTTTTTTTTTTATATGGAATGGAGAAATAATATAACAGAGTGAATTTTCTAAAAGCCCAAAGCAAAGATGAACAGATGGCTCATAAAAGTACTAAAGTGTAGGTAACTAAAAGTGCAAATTACATTATATTAGTACAAATACTATAATAGTATTTAAAGCAATCAGTGACTATATTTGTGACCATTTTAATATGTGTCTATATATTTTCAAAATTAATATATTTGTCAATATTAATCAAAACTTATGTTCTAATAAGAAATATTTTAAAGATCATTCCACCCTATAAAAGCAACAAATGAATTCACAATACGTCAATTATCTTTTAACTTATCTTGAAGATAATAATAGGACTCACCTAGAGATACATGGGAATATAGGGGATACATATAGGCAAAGTACTAAGTTGGAGTACCCAATGGTTGGATTTCACCATTACACATGCCCAGTGATTCCTACATTATATTCAATGGGTGGCATGAGGAATTCTAAGCATTTGTGGAATAATTACAGACATTGTGACAGCTTATAATGGCAGCTTTCCATGTTTTTTTATATTACCAATCCGCTGATCATCAGGGAGACAGAGCTCTAGTGAGTGAAACAGGAAAAACACAGTAGTAACTAGATAATGACAGTTAAGTTCAGTAGAGAGTGAGAGATAGATGGAACAATTTTAGGATTTTGCTAAGTCATGACGTAAAGTCATGATTTATAAATACACGGAGGCGAGTATTATGCATAACTCTTCCTTTAATTCCCTCAGCAGCAAAGTTAGAAATAACATGTAAGATATGAAAAACAAATTTAAACCAATCAGATTCCATAACGTAAACCCCTCCCTCCTAGTATAAAAACCCAATGTCCACAATAGCTCTTCCTCTTTCTTTGATGACGGTACAGCTGATATAACCGAAATCCAACTTCTAATTCATCTCGATAATCATAACGAAGTAAACTCTGAACGATGTAAATGATCGAAAAACTTTCACAGGAAACTCATCAAACTGTAGGGAAGGAAAGAAAAAACGGGTAATCTACTGTGGGTACATTGAAAATAAATACTGTATTCGATATACAGACTCAGTATAATAAATATCTATAATGTCATATTAGGGCAGGGTAAAATCATACCGGGTGGGTATAATACTCGCCTCCGTGTATTTATAAATCATGACTTTACGTCATGACTTAGCAAAATCCTAAAATTTATAAATACACGGAGGCTCCTATTATGCAATTTTAAAGCTGATTAATCACGACAGCAGAAAAATGGGTGCAAGGTTTGAAATAAAATTCTTTAAACGTTGATTCCCTGGACCAGTCAGCCGCTTTCATGATATCTTCTAATCTACACCCTAGATTAAAAGCTTTGGAAGCCATAGCTCCTCTGACTGAGTGAGGTCCAAACATACTGATATCAACACCAGATTCTTTAAGTATCCATTTTACCCATCTGGCTAAGGACCCTGTAGACACTGGGGAATGAGGATTGCGTAAAGCGAGAAACAGATCTGAATACTCTGGTCGACGCCAATGAGCGGTGCGGCATTCATACTCTTTGAGGCACAAAACTGGACATAATTGTGGGTGTAATGGAAAGGCGGGGTAGGATACTGACTTAATTGCAGTTTTAGTTCTTTTGGAAATATCAAAAAGGACCCCTTCTGGAGAAAAAGACCGTGAACTTACGTCTAATGCTCTAACATCTGCTACCCTTTTACACGAAATTAGACAAAAAAGAAAAACCAATTTTGCAGACAATTGTTTTAATGAAAGATCTTTATTGGTTGGCCAGTGTTCCAACAATTGTAGAGGTAAAGTAACATCCCAGAGATCAGAATATCTTGGTAATGGTGGTCTTGATAACCTCATACCCTTCAGTAGCCGACATATTAGTATGTGTCTGCCCGCCGGGCCAGCATCAAAGCCTTCATGTCCTGCAGAGATCGCTGAACGTAACACGTTGATTGACCTATATGCTAAGCCGCCATCGAACTTGAATGTCAAGAAATTTAATATGTCCGCTACAGGAGCTGATACGGGATCCAGGTCTCGTTCCAAGCACCAATGAGCCCATGACTTCCAGGCATTTCCATATAGTTTTCGAGTGCTTGGTGCCCAAGCTGCTGCCAGGAGTGTTTCAGTTGACAGTGAAACGTTTGGTATGCACCAGGGTCCCCTGAAAGTAACCAAGCTACCAGAATCAGGCTTTCGCTCCGAACCAATGGATGAAGATTTCCTTCCGGATCTGTCAGCAGGTGTGGAACCACCGGGAGTATGCGCGGCCAATCTATTGACATTTCCAGTAACGTCGGAAACCACGGTTGAGAATCCCACCAAGGTGTGATTAGAACCGTTGACGTCTTGGATCTGCGAAGGTGTACTAACGTCATGGCTATGAGGCAAAACGGAGGAAATGCGTAATGCCTGCTCATCGGCCAAATTTGAAGGAACGCATCCGTGGCCAGAGTTTCGGGATCCGGTCTCCAACTGTAAAATTTTGGGCATTGGGTGTTCAGCCGAGAGGCGAACAGATCGATATTCAACGGGCCCCACAATTCCTGAAGTGTCCCTGAGGTGCCGCGAACCCCAATCCGCTCCTGTATTCTCTAGACCTGGAATGTGTATCGCTTGCACTGACACGTTGTGTTCTAGGCAAAAATGCCAGAATTCCCTTGCTAGGTGTGCGAGATCCGGAGATTTCGTGCCACCCAGGTGATTGATATAACGTACTGCTGATACGTTGTCCATACACAGCAATATTGAACAATTTGTTAACTTGTGCGTAAAACTTCGCACTGCGAAGGATCCTGCCAAGAACTCCAAGCAATTGATGTGTAAATTTTGTTCCGGTCGCGACCACCGCCCTCCGGTGACCGAATAACCGCTGGTGGCACCCCATCCGTGTAGACTTGCGTCTGATGCAATCACCAAATCCGGGGATGAGCTGAATATAGCTCTGCCATTCCAGGCCTCCATGTGACGTAGCCACCATTTCAGCTCTTCTTTCGCTTCGTAGTCCAAAGGTATTGTCTGATCGTACGTCCATCCTTGGTGTAGTGAACGAATCTTGAGAAGTTGAAGTGCCCTGTAATGTAACGGGCCGGGAAATATTGCCTGTATTGAAGCTGACAATAGACCTATGACTCGAGCTAGGTGTCGAATAGTCAAACTGGGTTTTGCTAAAGCACCTTTTATTTCCTTCTTGATCGTCTTGACCTTTCCTGCTGGTAGATGCAGTGAACCGTGTACGGAATTGATCAAGAAACCTAGGAATTCTATATGTTGAGCAGGGGTTAGCATAGATTTGTCCCAATTGACGAGAAAACCCAAATCTTGTAGAAGATTTATGGTCCATGACATATGTAGACGTAATGTCTTTACATCCTGCGACATGATGAGCATGTCGTCCAGGTAAATAATGAGTCTTACACCTTTCCTGCGTAGTTGACCTACCACCGGCCTTAGTAACTTGGTGAAGCACCAAGGCGCGGAGGAGAGACCAAACGGAAGGCACACGAACTTCCATATTTTGTTGAGCCATACAAATTGGAGGTATTTTTGATGTTCTTCCGCCACCGGGACCGTCAGATATGCGTCCTGGAGGTCCAGCTTCACCATCCAGTCCCCGAGGCAAAGTAGATCTCGAATGCATTGAATTCCTTCCATTTTGAAATGCTGGTAACGCACAAATTCGTTCAGAGGCCGAAGGTTGATGACCGGGCGAGATCCACCCCCTTTCTTGGGTACCAAAAATAAATTGCTGAGGAACCCGACTTCCTCCTGATCTGCTATTACAATAGCCCCTTTTTTGAGCAAAGCCTTGACTTCTGAGTCCATGAGTTGTTGGTCCTCTTTCAATAATGTTATCTCTTTGGGGATTACTGTCTGGAAAGGGTATGTTACAAAATCTATGTAAAACCCTTTTACAGTTTGTAGTACCCAAGGATCTGAAGTGATCCTGTACCATTGGTCTGTGAAACCCGCTAATCTTCCCCCTATTATACCCTGACGGGAAAGGGGGAAAAAAGTGTGTCTTACCGTATGTCCGTCTGTGTTGCAGGGAGCCGCGGACACCTCTTGCCTGCCACGATCTACCCCTCTGGGGAAAGAACTGGGGATTAGATGTTCTAACCTCTTGGAAGACCACCGGTCTCTGTTGTGTGAGGCCTCTGGGGTAACGTGAAAATCCCCTGTCGCCACGGCCGGCCAGATGGCCTCTACCTCTGCCGGCCCTCTGAGAAACCCGAGGCTGGAACACCCTGCGCATGGTGGTCTGAGCTCTGTCTAGAGCAGAGAAAGTTTGAACAAAAGAACCAAGGTCTTTGACGAAAGTGTCGCCAAAAAGCATTCCATTGGCTTTTTGCCCCGGTTCTGAAGCAGCCATACTAATAAGTTTAGGCTCAATTTTAAGCAGGATGGCCTTCCTGCGTTCACTGGCAAGAGCCGTATTAGCGTTCCCTAAAAGGCATATAGCCCTTTGGACCCATCCTCTTAAACTTTCCGGATCTACCATAGTGCCCTGGGTAGTGGCTGTTTCGGCTAGTTCGAAAATTTTTGTCAAGGGTCCCATAACATCCAGGACCCTGTCCTGGCAGTTACGCAAGGAGTAATCTAGCCCTTTACGGGCTTTCCAGCCGGTTTTTGATAAAAACTGGGCTACCTTAGGATCGACCTCAGGGGTCTTACAGGCCAAATTAGGTACTATAGGCCTGGGGCATTCGGCCCTCAATTTATCTCTGGTGGGTTTATCTAGAGATTTGCGAATTCGAGTCGCAATATATTCAGCTACGTGGGTAGATGGCACCCAATCGGTGGATCTGGGGTGTAAAAGTTGTTCCGGATCGAATAGTGGGTTACCACTAGGATCCAACACACCACCACCAGCCTGTAAAGGGCTCGGTTCAGTCGGGGTATCCCCTTCGGAATCATAGGGCGTCTCAAAAGTTACGCCAATTTCCTCCTGGTCGGAATAACGTGACCCTTCTGAAGCCCCCTCTGAAATGGACTCTGAGTCCTCATCTTGCAGGGCTTTAGCCCTTTTCCATGATCGCATCGATTTAGCCTGATGCAAGGTTCTTTTGCGCGGTGACGCGCCATCTGTGACATGACGTACCATGTCCGGTAATAAGGGTTTGAGGGCATGTTTCACTTTGGCCGTGGCTTTGCGGCCCACTGTCTGTTTGCTGGTATCCCTATCTGACAAATCCACGTGGGATAATGGGTCCTGTGCAGCCTTAAGGACTGCAGAAATAGAAGATGCCAAACTGGCAGACATCTGACCCATTGCTGATTGAACAGCTTGGGTGACAGATTTTGCCATAGACACATCAAACAATTCCTGCAATTCCTGAGAACCCATAGGATTAGAAGATGGACCCTGTGATAATGCATCCACCATAGGGTAGGATGAAATATTTTTGTCAGAAATATTAGCAGGCTGCATAATGAAATATAACCCAGCAATAATCTAACAGTAAATATATAGTAAAAAACGGAGCTGCAGTACTACCAACCGTCACCAGTGTCCTTGGGCCCCAAAACGAGGGGCAGGAACATTGGGGGGCGGGAAAAACAACTTCCCTGCCTAGTAACATATAAATTCAATGGAGCTCCGTATGTTACATATACGGACTCCGAAAAAATGGCCGCCGCGAGCGTCGCGCATGCGCGATAGCTCACAAAGGGCTACAAAAAGATGGCCGCCGCGCTAGAACAACTAGCGCGACGGTTGAAGTAAATCACCAACGAAAAACTGTCAGGTAGTGGGAGGATAAGGTCCCCCACTAACACTGACCATCTAGTGTCCCAAAGAACACAACAAATAGGTAGAAACCAGGTACCTAAAAAACGGGAGGAGAGGGAGGGGTATATTCGCCCCAGCATGAAAATGAAAGTAAGAACATAATGTTAAAGAAAAACATAACATAACAAAGACAGTATATGGGACAAGTCCCCTGTCAAGCAGAAAATATATATAACGGAAATATAATAATTTATTCAAAATAATAATACATTAAATAATATACATTAAATAATACACATAAAAGTTCACTTAGCTGAGGGAGCAGCAAAGAAAGAGAAAGAGCTATTGTGGACATTGGGTTTTTATACTAGGAGGGAGGGGTTTACGTTATGGAATCTGATTGGTTTAAATTTGTTTTTCATATCTTACATGTTATTTCTAACTTTGCTGCTGAGGGAATTAAAGGAAGAGTTATGCATAATAGGAGCCTCCGTGTATTTATAAATTAGAATCCTTGACTCATGTCCTGCCCTATGCAAGGACACAGCACACCTGCCAAAAACAGGTGTATGTTCAGAATCTGCAATGTTTAGTTAGGGAAGGGAGCACGGTATTATTTTCTCCCACAAAAATGTAAAAACAAGGTATTGTGTGAGAATAAGGGATGCTGGCTCACCTTGGTACTGAGCACTCTGTTTTTTGCTACTAATACTTTATGGCATTGTGTGGCTCTAGATAGTAATGCCAGCCCCCTGTCACAGTAGGTAAACATGCTGGATTAGGGATGGCTTTCTCATTTACTGAAGATAGCAAACTATCTTTAGTAAAGCTGCTAAGTATATGACACACTCAATTATTGCCTGAGTATATTCTTGGCTCTGAGAGTGTGGATCCAACTGGATATTTGAGAGAGTCAATTCAAGAATGAATTATTCAGGTTGTAAAAAGGGTATTGTAGCTGAATGTCTGAGCAAAATGTTCCTGCAACCAACCTTGTAATCAGGTACCAATGTTCCAGTTTTCATCTGATTCAGAGCGCCACTGAAAGCAGCTTGCAAAGCAACAGTAGAGGATTTTACATATGGAAACTCCTAATCTGAGCATTAATGCTCCTAAGTGCACTGGCACTGATTGTTAAATTGCTCTGCTACAATGATAGATTTATTTATAAGTAAGTGTGCTGTATGTGGCAATAAAGCTAAAATGGAATCTTATGAGAAAACACATCTGTGCAAGTAGGATTTTTGTTCTCAAATGGAACTGTGCTCCCTCTCTCAATAACTTTTATCAGGAATGAGAAGGTGTGTTTAAATTTGTTTAGATCTACATCATGTGATCTAAAAATGTTATGTCACCTTCAACTTTTATATCACCAGGTGGGGATCTTGGCTAAAATATTCCCTTGATTAATGTCCTCACCATAGATAGTTAACTACATATTGTGACAATTTTGCCATCACAAACTCTGATATGGACATTACATTTGCATGCTTAAAATAGGAGCAATGTAAAAAGGAGACACACATAGTAATATCGCCTATAGTAACATTATACTTCTGTACAGAGTGTTAGATAATTAACACTAGAGAGGATTATAAAAATAGACATAGTTGTACATATCAGCTATAAGCAATGATCGAGCAACCACATTCACAGAGGATGCAGCTGAAACTGAGCCCCATTTCCATATCTGCTGGGACAGGGTACTGTTACGTGGTGGAGTGAAGCCTAAAGTGTGTTACATCACTTCATGGGACATCATGCAACATTGTGTGACCTGCACACTTTGATGGCACACAACTGCAAAAAATGGGATTGTTTACAATTATCCATTTCCTGTTGGGCTATTGTCAAAAATATCAAGGCTTACTTGCTCTTGGAGAATAGAATGAATGTAATAACATGATAACGTGATGAAAAAAATGGCTGGGTATTTCTCTCTGTTGTTTCTTGATCCATTGACCAGGAAGCAGATTAGTCGACTGTTTTTAAGGTTTAATAACAACATACACTTAAAGAAAGTATGTACAAAAATGTATAAATATGTACTTGTGGAGGTTTTTTTTTAGGAATATGTGTAATTCGTTGCTAGGTTTCTTAAGAAAATAAACCAAAAACGTTATGTAGGTAATAATACAAACACTTTGATTTTCTTCTGTTTTATGTTAATGCTACCGCATAATATGGTCTATTTTATCATGTAGCACAATCTAATTAGTGCATTTATGGCAAAAGTTTCTAATATGCATTTGAATCAGCCTAGGGTATTCTATTTCTTGTGAACTTCTGTAATTTCACATATATTACATTAAATTACACATGTCCTTGGTATTTATTTCTCAACTGAAGATCTCATTTCTGAACAATATTTAGTACATAGTCATATTATAATTTATCTTTAGCTATAGCTCCTACCCTGCATTTAAATTTTATTTATAATGGCATTTGTATTATCATTATTAATGACACATATTGCTGGTATGCAATACAACAATATAACATACATATTTATGAGGTTAGTTTTCGTCATGAAAAATACATGATATTGAAACAGGTAAATAATGGTTTGTGACAACAGCTCTGCAAGGAAATCAATTTTATTATTTTTTAATAAATATTCTAGATTGCATGTTCAACGTCATACATAGTTAGAATATTTGTAATAAAATATGTATTATTTTATTTTAAAAAGGATCATGTATTTTTTAAAGGTTTGTTTTAAATCTATATTTTGAAAGTTTGTGTGAGCTAACTGCTCCTTTATGAAAGCACAAGTGTTACCAATTGTGGCGGAACCAACCTCGCCACTATGTTCTGGACTATGGCCCCATTGTAAAAGCTTGCATTTTCCCCTGCAGAAAGGCTTGTTCGTGCCTTTCTGCCTGGGTGTTCGGTAGATTGAATCTACCGAACCAACTCACAAATGAATGGACTACCTGGGTAAGGGATGTGCCATAGCACTATACGTTAATATTGTTAGTTAGTTATATTCTGTTAGTATATTGGTTATGTGTAATGTTTAATTCTGTGAGTAGACCACTCTGAAAGTTTATAATGTTGGGCAGACTAGATGGACCGAATGGTTCTTATCTGCCGACACATTCTATGTTTCTATGTTTCTATGTGACAGTGACTCCGATAGTTTACTCCAACATCAATTGTTCTGTTTTAACTGGATTAACTGGTAAACTGATTATGTTGTGTACATTATGTTTCTTACTGTGTGTCTACTCACTGTATGGTAATTTTGTTTGCAGTCTGAATGTCTAATGTTTTCCTAGCCCCAGTTAGTTGGAGAACTATGTTTAGTTCCATCCCCCGCATTTTATACTAATGTCTGTGATGTCATGTGTATGTCTTTTATAAGTCTGTGTTGTTTGTCAAATAAAGTAGTTCAATCTTGCTGTACCTAACTGCTAGATGTTCTGTCTATTTGGGTACAAAGAGCAAGGGTCCAGGAAAGACTTGCTGGGTGTGACGGTCCGTTACATTGGTGGCAAGCGACGGGATGGTTCACACAGCCCAGAAGGACAGCTACAAGGCAACACCATTTCCTGGATTTATAATTAGACGGCAACGAATCTCTCAGTACAGCAACCCTGACAGCAGCAGGATGGAACCAGGCTGGACCCAAACAGCAGTTCCATATGAGGAGGAAGACCTGGATGGCCGGGATGCAATAAGGAAAGGCATCTGGTACCAGGCACTGGATAATGTACAATATCAGCAGGGCGAGGGACTCCCCAGCGAGTAGCAGCGACAGCAGACGCGACTTGAACTGCTGATGCCCTTCCTGGGAGAGCAGCCCCTGGAGCATTGGGTAAACGAGCTCGAGCACCGGGTATGGCAGGAGCTATGGCTAGAGGATGCCTACCAGGCACTCTGGTGGTATACAGTTCGGTATACACCCTGGACAGTGGAGCAAGAAAACCCAGAGGGAGAAGAGTTTAATGGCCCTGGCTTGCTGTGGGAGGCTTTCACAGAACCTGACTTTGGGAGCACTGACGAGACCCGGTTCCAAGAAATTTTTGACTGGAGGGAGGGTATGCAAGTCTGGGATGACCCCCACAAAGTGAGACCAGACTTGACGCACCTGGTATCCCTGGAATGGAAACTGGAGCAGGATTACAAACACCTGTTCCGCTCCATTGAGGATACCCAGCAGGGGAGCATCGCGGCAGACCCAGGTCCAGAGCCCTTCAGCTGGGAGGATATCATAGAGATGTACTGGGAGGACCTCCAGCCGGCAAGTGGAGATGGGACCGAGGTCTCTCCACTGGCCCCACAGGGAGAGGAGAGCATCGTCTCCATCCCCCAGCAGCAGTGTGATTTGCAGGGAACAGAGAGCCCAGTCTCCTTTCCCCAGCGGCAGGCTGAGTTACAGGGGGCAGAGACAGTCGGTCCTGTCCCCCAGCAGCAGAGTGTTTTATTGGTAGAGGAGAGCCTTGTCCTCCCTCCCCAGCGGCAGATAGAGCAGGGAATAGAGAGCCCAGCCTCCTTTCCCCAGCGGCAGAGTGTCCAGCAGGAAATAGAGAGCCCAGTCTCCTTTCCCCAGCAGCAGGACACTGTATTGGGAGCGGAGACAGTCGGTCTCCCTCCCCAGCGGATGGTAGTATGTATGGGAGAGGAGCTTGTTACCCTATCTCCCCAGCAACAGCTTAACGTACCAGGGGGAGACAGTAAGCCCCACAACCGTGCAGATGGGACCGTGCTCTCTGCACTTACAGCACAGGGGGTAGGGACAGTCGGTCCTGTCCCCCAGCAACAGGGCTGTTTAGCCAAAGGGGAGAAAGTCAGTCTCCCCCCACAGCAGCATGGTGGTTTGTCCAAAGGGGAGACAATCGGTCTCCCCCTCCAGCAGCAGAGCTGTGTATCCAAAGGGGAGACAGTCGGTCTCCCCCTCCAGCAACCAGGCTCCAACCAGGCTACTTCTGGTACCGCTGGTCTTCTGGTACCGCTGGTCTCTGCCCACTCAGCAACCCACCTAGGCAGCCTACCAGTCCCCCATACAGCCGTGGTGAGGCACCTGGACATAGACAAGTTTCTCCCTTACTCGGGTGTAGTAACCATTTATTGTGGGTAGGCTGTACTGCTGTTTCTGTTTTGTGGGTGGGCTGCTGGACTAACCAGGGCACTGATCAGCAGGAGGTCAGATACCCTGTTAGTCTGTTTGGAAAAGGGGAGAGATGTGGCGGAACCAACCTCGCCACTATGTTCTGGAGAAGCCTGGTTGCTCGCCTGCTGCCTCTGGACTATGGCCCCATTGTAAAAGCTTGCATTTTCCCCTGCAGAAAGGCTTGTTCGTGCCTTTCTGCCTGGGTGTTCGGTAGATTGAATCTACCGAACCAACTCACAAATGAATGGACTACCTGGGTAAGGGATGTGCCATAGCACTATACGTTAATATTGTTAGTTAGTTATATTCTGTTAGTATATTGGTTATGTGTAATGTTTAATTCTGTGAGTAGACCACTCTGAAAGTTTATAATGTGACAGTGACTCCAATAGTTTACTCCAACATCAATTGTTCTGTTTTAACTGGATTAACTGGTAAACTGATTATGTTGTGTACATTATGTTTCTTACTGTGTGTCTACTCACTGTATTGTAATTTTGTTTGCAGTCTGAATGTCTAATGTTTTCCTAGCCCCAGTTAGTTGGAGAACTATATTTAGTTCCATCCCCCGCATTTTATACTAATGTCTGTGATGTCATGTGTATGTCTTTTATAAGTCTGTGTTGTTTGTCAAATAAAGTAGTTCAATCTTGCTGTACCTAACTGCTAGATGTCCTGTCTATTTGGTTACAAAGAGCAAGGGTCCAGGAAAGACTTGCTGGGTGTGACGGTCCGTTACACCAATCATATTATCTGTACAGCTGTATACCTACAGCAGGGCCGGACTGGCCCACCGGGACACAGGGAAAAATCCCAGGGCTGCCTTCCCTTGGGCTGCTGTGGCCACTTGTGACCACAAGCGGCCGCCACCGCCATAATGAATTCGGCGGCGGCCACACCGCTTTAATTTATTTGTCCCTGCTGCCGCCGGATGTTGCAGCGACAGCATTTCGGCACGCAGGGAGGGCAGGCAGTTAAAGAGACACGGAGGAGGAAGAGAGGGCTAGGGAGAAAGATACACAGAGGAGGGCTGAGGAGAAAGAGACACAGAGGAGGGCTGGGGAGAAAGAGACACGGAGGAGGGCTGGGAAGAAGAGACACAGAGGAGGGCTGGGGGAAAGAGACACAGAGGAGGGCTGGGGGAAAGAGACACAGAGGAGGGCTGGGAGGAAGAGACATGGAGGAGGGCTGGGAGAAAGAGACACGGAGGAGGGCTGGGGGAAAGAGACACGGAGGAGGGCTGGGGAGAAAGAGACATGGAGGAGGGCTGGGGGAAAAGAGAAAGAGACACAGAGGAGGGCTGGGGAGAAAGAGACACAGGATGGCTGGGGAGAAAAAGAAAAGGAGGATGGCTGGGGAGAAAGAGACACGGAGGAGGGCTGGGGGAAAAGAGAAAGACAGAGGAGGGAAATGAGAGAGAGAGACAGACACACTACAGAAATGAGAGAGACAGATATACACTACAGAAATGAAAGAAACAGACATACACTACAGAAATGAGAGAGACATACACTACAGAAACGAGAGAGAGATATGAGAAAAATACAGACCAACATGGGCAGTTCCCCTCCTGAAAAAAAGACTATGGATTCGCTCCTGTGGTGCAATCTCAGTGGTGGGCTGGGGGTGAATCCTGTGAGTGCAATCTCACTGCTGGGGTAAGTCCTGGGGGTTGGGTCAAATCTTGTAAGTGCAATATGGGTGCTGGGTCAAATCTTGTATGTGGAATATGGGTGCTATGGCAAGTTTTGTAAGAACAATATGGGTGCTAGGTCAAGTCCTGTGAGTGCAATTTGAGGTAAGTTCTGGGTGCTGGGTACAAGCCCTTTGAGTGCAAACTGAGTGCTAGGGTACATCAATATATCCAGCCAGTATGTACATAAGGTTATGTTTTACACACTGCCCTGATATACACCTCTGCACAGGGCAATTCATATAACTTTGTGTACATACTCTTCAGATGTGCTTTTAAAATGCCTGGTTTTCCCTTTTTACGAACAAAAAATTATATTATGATATGGGGCTGGTTTAATATTGTTATGCTATGGGGCTGCTATACAATTTTTTTCCAGGGCTGGATTTTGTTCCCAGTCCGGCCCTGACCTACAGTATTTAACTTTGCTTGAACTCTACAATTGCTTTTGATATTATCCCAATGCAAAAAAGCTATTATGTGCATTCACAAAGCTTTCTTATCATAACAGTTAAGGGGACATTGATGAAACATGCATTTCTTTTATTATTTCAACATATTCTCATATAAATTAGTTTTTTTTTTTTTTTTTATTAAAATGGCTTCCAATAATTTCTTGATCCTGTTTGAAATCATTAATTTCTATCTCTTATGGAATCTGCATAGAATATGAACCCTATACATGACCAAGATGCAAACAAAGAGTCTATGGAATGCTGACTCCCTGCAGCCAATCAAAGATCAGAAACAGTTTCCACTGTGATTGGCTAATCAGAGAAGCTATCTCTCCACCTTGTGACTGGCTGTGCTGCCAACAACAAGAGAATACCTCACTCCTGTATCTGCAAAAGACATGTAAATGTATGGCTGCATGTCTGTCTATAAATATATGAGCATTCAAGTATGAATATTGTAAGGAATTTAGTTCTGCCCCTTGTAATACGACTGTCTTGGTTTGACATACTGGATCCAGGAGAGCTATCTCACAGGGAATAACTGAGACCGACACCAATGCAACTGTGAAACAACTCTGATTTTAATTGTTTAAACAAGCATATATATACGAAGATAAAAACATTAGTTACTACGATATAATTGGTAATTCTAATATTCGAATATGCAGAAAGGCGTGTTTTACAAGAAAATGCACTTAAAACGTAATATGTAAAATAGTGTTACAAAAGTCTTTCTTATGGAAAATTACAGAACTTTCAGAGACAACTTGTTGATGTTCCAGAAACCTCTGTTCTAGCCTTGGAATAGTAAGATAAGACCATTCTAATAACAATTATGCTACTGGCGTGATCTGGCCTTCCAGAAGCTGCTGCAGACATCAGCTTCTTTGACACACTGTCGGCTTTTAACCCTCACAGATCCAAATTAATCCTTTCAATCCCCTCTTAGAACCATATGATTCATATAATATGGTTCTTCCCCTTTTGCTTCTGTTTATAGATCTGTGAATACTGTTGGTATCCTTCAGGGGTATGTTGTTGGGGATCAAGGGGTAGGTTTGTTTCAATCAAAAATACCACATCCATAATAAAGCATATAATAACCGACTATGGCTGTCCTGTTTTACCGGACTGCCTCAGGACAATACTGATTAGGTTTAGACCTTTGGCGACTGTGCAGACCTTGGCTTCGCTCAGCAGAGATATTGGACTTATAATCTAAAAAATTAAAAAAGTATCTCTCTCTTAAATATGGAAGACCTGCCGTAACTATCTAAATATGTTACATAATATAACATAATGGCATGACCTGATGACCCAAAAACACATGTGGCCACAAAACTAAATTAAATATATGTTGTTCATTGCTTCTCTTACCCTGCCTAATAAAACCCCTAAGGGTATTAGTTGGCAGTTGTCTGAAACCAATAAATATATGTAAAAAATAAAACATATTATTCCGGAGTTTGCCATTCCCCAGGACTGTTGTTGACTAAATACTTTAACCCCTTAGTGACATGACTTTTTTGGCTTGTCCGACGCTTGGTGACATGGGCTGTTTTAACATTTCTGAGGTGTTTGTGTTTTGCTGTAATTTATTTCTGTCTCATTTAGTGTACCCGCACAAACTATATATAGTTTTTATCTTCATAAGAAGGGCTTTCTTTTGATACTATTATTTTGATAATAGCATATAATTTGATGTAAAAAAAATAATAAAATATGGCAAAAAAATTGAAAAAAATATTTTTTTATGACTTTTATTTGAAAAATCGTATACTCATGGACAAGAGACAACAAAAAAACACTGCTAAAAAGTTTCTAATATATGTCCTGAGTTCAGAAATAGCCCATGTTTTTATGTTTTTGTGCTTTTTTATTCATGTTACAGGGCCAGAACTATAAGTGGTGCAAAGCTATTTTAAAATCCTTTCTTTCAAAATTAGCGATAGTGACATTGTAACACTGATTTCTGTACTAAATCCATGAATGACCCCCAACATGTACATATTTTTGAAAACTAGACAACTCAGGGCATTTAACTTGGGGTATTTTGACACATTTCATGTAGCCATTTTACCACCAATCTATGCCAAAGTTTGCAGCAAAAAATCTTTTTTTTTAATTTTTCACATATATTGCAATTTAGGTAAACATTACCTTAAAATGTGAAGGGGTATTTCCAAATAACACCTCAATATGTGTTCAGCAACATCTCCTGAGTACAGGGATACCACCCATGCATAGGTTTGTTGGTTTGTTTTGGGGCTAAAAGGCCACATTTAGGGGGTGCCCATTTTGGTTTTCCAACTTGGAATTCTGACATGCAGAAAACTTGTGCCCATGTCCCATTTGGCACATTTTTGAAGCCAGAAAGTGTATTCTACCCCACAAAACCATATATTTTTTTAAACTAGACACCCTAGGGTATTTCAAATGGTAGTATTTTAACACTTTCCATGCACTAATTATACTACCAGCCTATGTCAATGTTTTGGGTAGTAATTTTTTTTCACATACATTGTACTTTGGGCATGAATTCACAGATCCTGTTATATGTCAGTGCCAAACAACACCTCAATATGTGTTCAGCAACATCTCCTGAGTACAGGGATACCCCCCATGTATAGGTTGGTTAGGTTATTTGGGGGTTAAAAGGCCACATTTGAGAGGTGCACTTTTTGGTTTTCCAACTTGGAATTCTGACGTGCAGAAAACCTGCGCCCATGTCCCATTTGGGACATTTTTGAAGCCAAAAAGTGTATTCTACCCCACAAAACCATATATTTTTGAAAACTAGACACCCTAGGGTATTTCAAATGGTAGTATTTTAACACTTTTCATGCACTAATTCTACCACCAGCCTATGTCAATGTTATGGATAGTAATTTGTTTTTCACATTCATTGTACATCGGGCATGAATTCACAGATCCTATTATGTGTCAGTGCCAAACAACACCTTAATATGTGTTCAGCAACATCTCCTGAGTACAGGGATACCACCCATGTGTAGGTTAGTTAGATTATCTGGGGGCTAAAAGGCCACGTTTAGGGGGGGTGCATTTCCAACTTGGAATTTTGACATGTAGTCAGCCTGCGCCCATGTTCCATTTGGGACACTTTTGAAGCCTGTCAAAGTATTTTACCCCATAAAACCATATATTTTGGAAAACTAGACATCCTAGGGTATTTAAAATTGTGGTATTTTAACACTTTCCAAGTGCTAATTCTACCACCAACCTATGTCAAAGGGTTGGGATGTCATTTTTTCCCCACACACATTGTAGTTCAGGCAGGAATTTTCAGATTCTGGTATTTGCCACTGCAAACCAACACCTCAATATGTGTTCAGCAACATCTCCTGAGTACAGGGATATCCCCCATGCATAGGTTTGTTGGTTTGTATTGGGTCTAAAATTCCACATTTAGGGGGTGCGCAATTCCAACCTGGAATTTTGACATGTAGTCAGCCTGCGCCCATGTTCCATTTGGAACATTTTTGAAGCCGTCCAATGAATTTTACCCCATCAAACCATATATTTTTGGAAAATAGACATCCTAAGGTATTTCAAATGGTGGTATTTTAATACTGTATAGGTACTAATTATACCACCAGCCTTTGTAAAAGTTTGTGGTAGTACTTTTTTGGGAGTTTTTTTTCCACATGCATTGTACTTCAGGCTTGAATTCACAGATTCTGGTATATGTCACTGCCAAACAACAACCCAATATGTGTTCAGCAATATCTCCCGAGTACAGGGATAGCACCCATGCATAGGTTTGTTGGTTTGTTTTTGGCTAGAAGGCAACATTTGTGAGATGCGCATCTCAAAATTCCAACTTGGAATTTTGACATGTAGTCAACCTGCGTCCGTGTCCTTTATGGGATATATCTTTGAAGCCAGCCAATGTAATTTACCCCCACCAAACCATATATTTTTTTATCGGTAGACCCCCATCACTACTTGTGGCAAGGGCTCAGCAGCCACCGATACATCGCTAGATGATGTATCAGAAAGCTGAATAGGGTCAAAATCGAACCCTGAGTCCGCGGCCTCAGAATCAGTGCGTAAGCAGTGATCTCGAGCAAAGAAGGGGTTAATAGCTCTTAGAAGAGCCTATCTAGTACTGTAATACATTACAGTACAAAGAAATTAATCCATAAAACAGTGCAGACAGCAAAACATACTGTTGCTGTGGAAGATTACTGCTTACACAGTGATGAATGGCAGGGAAGGGGTTAATACACAGTGAAAGACTTTCATAAAACCTGACAATTTTATAAAATGTTATTTTATATCACTAATACTGATCTGTCTCTTTCCGTCACAAAAATGTAAGTGAGGAGAGGGAGGCAGATCAATATTTGTGAATATTGATCCGATTAATTTTGATCTGACCAGGGCGAATGGTGAGCTTAATTGAGAAATCACCAAACCGCCTTTGCCACTAATTCGCTGTTACTGATCGCTATGCGCTCAGGCAGCTTAAAAAAAAAAATCTCAAATATTTTTACTTTACATGTAATCCCCTAGCGGGTATGTGTAAAAAAAAAAAAAATAAATAAAATATGCAGACAGATAAAAATTGCTTTGGCGTCAATATCATTGCGTAAGCAGTGATCGACGGCAAATAAGGGGTTAATAACTCTTAGAAGAGCCTTTTTAGTACTGTAATAAATTACAGTACAAAAAAAATTAACCCCTAAAAAATGCACAAACAGCAAAAATAAATGCGCTGATGTGCACGATCACTGCTTATGCAAGATCAGTGGCAGGGAAGGGGTTAAACGCAGGGAATTGCTTTAATAAAATTTTTTTTATTGTTTTATTATTTGTGTGTTGTGTGTTTATTGTTTTTTTTAACTTTTACTTACTTTTAGAACTTTGATCTGTCTCTCTTCCTCACTAAAAAAAATGTGAGGAGAGGGAGGCAGATCATAACTGGTCAGATCAATATAGAGTTAATATTGATCTGACCAGTCAGTGGGGATGTTCAGGAGAGCATCCCCACTGCCTGTCAGTGTGCCTGGCAGTCACTGTTTGCCTCTGTGAAGAGGCAATCGTGTGACAGCCAGAGAGCACAGGAAGCAGGTACTTCCTGCCTCCTGTGCTCTTGCCCTTAGAAGGGCAGCGCCATCTTGGTCACTGAGTGACCAAGATCGTGAATTTTTTTTTTGTGTTTCTGATTGCCTCGACTTGCGAGGCAATCAGAAACACTTTCTGAGCATAGGAAGCGAAAGATTCGCTTCCTATGCTCATTTTTGAAATGCCCGCGTTTTAAAGGCACTGTGCCTTTAAAACCGGCATTTCGATCGCTCTCCGGAGCGATCGAAATGCCGACGGGCATTTTTTTTTTTAGCATTGTACGATGCTTCCACACGAAGCATCGTTACAATGCGGCTTGAGCACTGAAAGCGGAAAAACTCCGCTTTCAGTGCTCGTTTTGACACTGGACGGACTAGGTCCGTCCTGTGTCACTAACGCCTCGGCACACAGGACGGACCTAGTCCGTCCTGTGTCGCCAAGGGGTTAAAGTGACTTGGAGCAAAGCTGAACATGCATTCAGAACACACAAAATGGCATACATTCAGAACATAAAGCGTCAGTCAGACAAAATGGCAGCGGACAAAACAATATGGTCTCCCATCCACGACGTGACTCCAGAGGCCCCTACAGTCCATATAATATTCATACTCTTCTCCCCTTTTATTCTTAGAAATTGACATTGTTTGTTTTTAAGGATAACCATCAGGAGTTGCCTGGTCAACATAATCATTGTATCCAAGGTGATAAGGCACACTTCCTCGATTTCACACATTGGTAGGTCATCCAGCTTAGTTGCACTGTAAGCTTCCATAATGGGGAATATTTGAGCAGTGTCTTCCAGTCTTCACGTAGGGGCATGATGTCAGTAGTCAGGATCCACTTGAGGATGAGACCCTTGAAACAAACATAAACACAGACAATTAGCAACACTGATCTCACACATGCCAAACCACTTACAAGTTTCGCTCCAAGTGATCCTAGCCAATTTCCCAGTCCCAGGGGATCTCACGGATTACCTGTGAACACTTTTTAACCTACTACTTAAATCCATAATCCAAACTTTTTTTTTATCTGAAAAAAACTTCCTAACATTCTCTATATAAAATTCTGCAAAAATACTATAACAATAAAATTTCTTTATAGGTCAATGCTGTTTGTTAGAGTCGGTCTAATTGTTAAATTTCAAAATTTCACTATACTCTAAACATACCCATAATATCACAATTAAACAAATCTTTACGACAAAGATTACAAATCATCAATAATAATTTTATACATATATACGCAATGAAAATATACTTCCCAACAATGATGATCTGTCGTAGACTGTTGTATCTGTTGCAGACTCCTGGGTGATTTGTTTACGAGTTTCCCTAGGGTGACGACTCGGCTTATGTTGGCTAGTGGTCAGGGATTATTATGCCCATCAAGACACTAAATTGCTGCTCCTTTGTTGGCCTGTTTGTCAGTACAGGAATGTGCTTTACGTAAATAACGTGGATCCAGGAGTTGATTTGAACAATATATTCCGATAAATTTGGTGAGAATCCTGTTACATGAATTGGAAAACTTTTTCTTCTTTTAAAAATAAACTTTTCTTTAGAAATAATTATGATCAGCATTAAATTCGTTGGTGCACTTTGAACTTTTCTTTTGTTGGCTGTACAGCTTTAATCTATATGAAAATAAAACTCGAAAAAATTCCAGTTAGTAACATGCAATATTTCACTAAACATCTTATTAATCTTCACATTAAAATATAATTAAAACATATTATTACTGCTAGTCTGTGTTGTAAAAACTTGTCAAGCTGAACCATTCTTTGTTCTTGAAATATTATTACCATCTTATAATCATAGTTGAATCAATTGATAATGTGAGAATATGTTCTCATACATAATAATTATGTATCGCTTTTACAATTAGGACAAATACTATCATGATTAGACTATATAACCATAGCACATAACACACAGAACTTCTCAATAACTAACAGTAACAGTAATTCTGGCCCGTTCTCCCCCTCCCATCACAAAAAGAAAAAATAATAATTTTGCAGCTGCAGCTACAATTCTCTTATCTGCAAATAGACTGTCAGAGAGAAGGGGGGCTTCTGGGGAAGCTTTCTCTCAACTTCACTATTAACTCCTACAACTCTTACAACACAACACAACTTGTCACATAACATGACACTCGCTAATTCTTTCCACTTATCACTGACATATGTACATTCTCATATATCATATTAAAAACTTGTCTTGCATCTAAAACTTTAAACAACATCTCAATATTCTCTCACCATGTATCACCATATTTCACATTATTATTTATATCTTCCTTTAAATTAATATTCACTTTAAAATCCTAACTGTCATATTCTTAGACCATAACATCTTCTCTTTGTACATATTTGCAACATGACCTCTCACCTTCTACAACATACAAAAACCTTTTATGTCCAGCAATTGACATTTCCATGGCCCACAAAGCCTTCAACAGTTTATCTTTACAACACAAAATTCACACCTTAACCTTTATTACGAATAAACGTTACTCAAGTCTTTCTCTAGTACCAACTCTGAAATTCTGCTTAAATCTCAAACACATCTGTATATGTGCATCTGTGCATACAAATACAACCTTACAATGAAGGCATCTTCACTTATCTAATTACTTTATCTAGAGTATTGGAAAATGTGATATCTTATCTTGGTAAAAATCTAAATTAAAAGCTTAAAACACAAAAATCCTTCTAAACTACAAAAAATTTTAATACTTGTCAAGATACCCAAATACAAAAAGGAAGAATGTACCATAAACAAATAAACATTTCTAATATGTAACATGTAAAACCTGTTAAAAACAGTCTGTGTCTTTAAATTAGCATCATGCAAGTTTTAGATTGTTTTTGCCAGAACATAAAACTGGCTGGATAGATTTTAAAATATTTTATAGCTGTTATACTATCCAATGGATTGATCACGTATATTTAACATGATGTCCAAGAGATACCTTGGACACTATATGACTCTTGCTGTTTTACACACAAATATTTCTATTTTACTTACTTACAGCAACAAATTAATTCAAAACTTGTCTTGCATACACTATTAAAATTACTTACTATGAAACTTCTCATCACACTGATGAATATAGCTCAGAAGACCGTTACTCAAAAATCATTAAAAAATTATTATACTAGCGGCAGAACGTGCCTATTTTTTTTCATTGAGCGCTCGATTTTGATTGATTCAGGAGATATGTCCTCTCTACTCCACTAAATATAAAACACTTACCACCTATAAGAGAATACAGTAAATACAGTAAATTTCCTTAGACGTACACTTACCACCCGTCTATGGTTTCTTATGACTTTATAATTAACCTTATATATGAACACAAATATACAATTAATATGTCAAACCAAGAATAGTCTAGTCTCCCTGAGACTGTAAATTTGAGTTCATAATACCCCTGGTATTAATACTAAGGATCTCCCTTAGATCTGTGAATGTGTCCCAGACACGTAAAAATAAGGATCTCCCTGAGACCTGTGTATGTGTCCCAGACACGTGAATATAAGGATCTCCCTGAGATCTGTGTATGTGTCCCAGACACGTGAATATAAGGATCTCCCTGAGATCTGTGTATGTGTCACAGACACGTGAATGTAAGTATCTCCTGAGATCTGTGTATGTGTCCCAGACACGTGAATATAAGGATCTCCCTGAGATCTGTAAGTTAGCCTCCCTGAGACAGTGAGTTAGCCTCCCTGAGACTGTGAGTTAGCCTCCCTGAGACTGTGAGTTAGCCTCCCTGAGACTGTAAGTTAGCCTCCCTGAGACTGTGAGTTAGCCTCCCTGAGACTGTGAGTTAGCCTCCCTGAGACTGTAAGTATAGGTTTATAATACCCCTGGTATTAATGTGAAAGATCCCCCTGAGATCTGGTTATGTGTCCCGGACACAAAACCCAAAAAAATATATGTCCCTGATTTGGCCAGTGCCCTCAGTCCGATAGATAAACCAAAAAAAAGTATATCTTACCGGACAAAGGATGACCTTCCCGATCCTGGACGAGCCCCCAAAACTGTAAGGAATTTGGTTCTGCCCCTTGTAGGATGTATGTCCCTGACACATAAATATAAGGATCGGGATTTGGCCAGTGCCCTCAGTCCTGTAGATAAACCAAAAAAAAGTATATCTTACCGGACAAAGGATGACCTTCCCGATCCCGGACGAGCCCCCAAAACTGTAAGGAATTTAGTTCTGCCCCTTGTAATACGACTGTCTTGGTTTGACATACTGGATCCAGGAGAGCTATCTCACAGGGAATAACTGAGACCGACACCAATGCAAATGTGAAACAACTCTGATTTTAATTGTTTAAACAAGCATATATATACGAAGATAAAAACATTAGTTACTACGATATAATTGGTTATTCTAATATTCTAATATGCAGAAAGGCACAATGTAATATTATTTCTATAAACATACACTGTCAAATGTTTTAGATATTTCCTAGCTATAACTGTAGACTAATTTGTTACTAATTGCAATCTGTTTAGCTTATTTTTCATAATCATGTTAAGGTTTATTCATAAAAAGTGAACTGACAAGTGTACTGAAACTGAACTGCAAAAATTAAGCATTAATAACTAGGGGAGGATAGTCAGTCAAGGACAGTCAAAGTGTCTGTACACAGACACCATTATCTTTGCCATTGTATGTGAAGATTCCAAGAATATCATTAAATTGTCTATCACAAAGTCGAATATATGAACACTGTTAATACTTGCTACAAGGGATAAGTAGGCAAGCTGGAGAATGTTTCTAACTTTTAGTAAATGTACACCTTTAACTTTAAAAACAACCGTACTAATGAGGCACAACAATTGTGGTTTTTTTTCTCACCAAGAAATGCTCATTGAAAATGACATTGATACTTAACATACATTTCACAATGGTAAATTATTTATTCTATAATAATACATACGGGATTGTAGATGACCAGTACTAGGATAAACTCTGCTAGTGACACAAAGGAATATAAAGTGACCCTTTTAGCACACATCAGAGATCAAACAGGATCCTTGCAAATGTCTGGAGACTGGTGGAGTTTAATCAAACACAACACTCAACATTACATTTTGCTGATGTGCACACCACTGTGATCATGACTGTCATATAATCACAAACACCTCTGTTATCATGTCTTTCCATCAGTTAGAGGCTTGTTTCTTATATTAACACTCTGTTAATGACAAAAAGGACATAAAATATATTTAATTGTATTTCACATAATGTCTAACGGAACACAAAAAAGTACAGTAAAGTTATTTTTGAAAGAAGTGCAAGTACAAATACAAGTACAGAAAATAAAAATAACCCATCACTTATGTTGAGTGCCTCGCTATAGTGAAAAAACAATAAACTGTCAAAGTACTTAAAACATATACTCAAATGTATATGTTCATCTGGTAATACACAAATTTAATACCTAGTCAAAATTCTAATGGAGTTGATTTTGGATCATTTTGGTGCTACAAAGGGCCTTTTAAATTGAGCCACTCAGGCATCTCTGGAATTCCTCTGAATTCAAGGGAGCAATAGCTGAAATTTTTGGATCCCAAATGTGGTCGCATTGAAGAAGAATGTAGACTTGCACACGATAGGTCACATGTTGCAATCCACACATAACACACACACACACCTGTAGTTGACGTTATTCATATGTTACCAGAGTGAAGGATAGGTGCTACATTTTGCTTTATGTGTTCTATTGGTTGCCATTCATGAAGAAGTTGTGCAGGTGTGGTCATTACTTTAGCTATTCACATGTTACATGTTGATGTACACATGAACATAATCCACAAAATAAACATGTAATATTGCTAAAGTATGTCATGGGAGTTGTAGTTCAGATTCCTTTTATCTAAACTAAGGGATGCACATATTCAAAATAATATTCTACCAGGCAAGGTGGCATGTGAACCCCTTGAGCCTATTCAAACACATAGGCATAGACACTGACAGAATCTTGAATTGTGCTTATAAATAATAATAAAACATTTATAAACACAATTAGTTTGTTTAAGTACATCAGTAAGGGGTAATCATATATTACAAGCTCATACAATTAGGGACAAAAACAAATCACATATTAATCAATTACATATTAATATTTTTTAATTAAGTGTGGTATATTTTATATGAAAATGAACTGTTGTGTGATACTTGATTTTAACTTTAAGGTTTCTTATAAGGATTCTAACCACGTTGTATCCAGTACTATTACAATAGTAATAGTAATAATAGTAATAATAGTACTATTACATGCATTTCAAATGCCGAAATTCTATAAACCGAACGTTCGGTTTATAGACTTTCGGCTTATGGAATACATATAATCCTATTGCTATTCTATAAACCGAACGTTCGGTTTATAGATTAGCAATAGGATTATATGTATTCCATAAGCTGAAAGTCTATAAACCGAACGTTCGGTTTATAGAATTTCGGCATTTGAAATGCATGTAATAGTACTATTGGCTTTCACTACACAGAGACAGAGTCTCCATTCATAAAAATGTATGAATGGAGACTCTGTCTCTGTTTAGAGAAAGCCAATAGTACTATTACATTCATTACAAATGCCGAAAGTCTATAAACCGAACGTTTCGTTTTATAGACTTTCAGCTTATGGAATACATATAATCCTATTGCTATTCTATAAACCGAACGTTCGGTTTATAGAATAGCAATAGGATTATATGTATTCCATAAGCCGAAAGTCTATAAACCGAACGTTCGGTTTATAGCCTTTTTGCATTTGTAATGAATGTAATAGTACTATTGGCTTTCACTACACAGAGACAGAGTCTCCATTCATAAAAATGTATGAATGGAGACTCTGTCTCTGTTTAGAGAAAGCCAATAGTACTATTACATGTATTCCAAATGACGAAAATCTATAAACCGAACGTTGTTCGGTTTATAGATTTTCGGTTTAAGTCAATTGATTCGTTCAAACGAATGTAACTAAACAAAAATAATGAACGAATTTCGTCCGAAACGAATGTAGTTATGAACAAATTTCGTTTTAGATGAAATAAATATCATTTTTGTCCTAATGAAAACGAAAGGAAAATGTTCGTTTTGCACATGTCTAATAAACAGGTCTTGTCTATAAAGTCTGCTTGATTGAAGATCTCAGGTTCAATATGTAGATGCATAAATTATATATATATATTTTTGGTTTACATTTTTCCATTCTCTTTATCATTTGTTCTGAAGGAGAACGACATGGGTGATGAGGAGAGAGAGGGAGAGACAGGCAAGTTAGATTACAAGTGAAGAGAGGCAAATAGGGGTAAGGAGAAAGACAGACAAGTAGTATGGGAGGGAGAGAGACAGAAAAGGGGATGATAAGGGAGAGAAAGAGAGATAAACAAGGGGATGTGAGGAACAGACAGACAGGCAAGGGGAATGGGAGGGAGAGAGAATGGGAGGGATAGAGAGGGAGTCAATGGGGGTGGTAGGGAGAGACAGACAAGAAAGGGGGATTTGAGCAGGGAAAGACAGACAGACAGGAGGGGATGAAGGAGAGAAAAAAAGAATGGGGGTTTGGAAGGGAGGGGGACAGATCGACAAAGAGACATCCAGGTCATGGGGATCAAAACTATCCTTGGGGTTGAGAGTCAATTAAAACTGATGCACCCGTAAGTAAGTATAGAACATCCATAGATGTGTTATTAATTACCATATTTGGAGTCGAATTGCTAGAATTAATGCAAGGTAAACATTTACATACAACAAAGATATTTTATTTCTATGATAAGTCACAATATGCATAAGTTTAATTGTGTGCAAATACTGCATGTTAACATAAAATGATTGTGTCAAAAGCATCGTCACAAGGGTGGTGCAATCAAGTGGTGTAGATATGCCCATCCACTGCATTTTCACCAATGCCTGAAAAATGCTAGTTGTGTTACTGAATTGTCTAGTAGACAAGTACCATTAGGATTGCCTAAGTAAAGCATTACAATGAAAACAAGTTTTACACACACATCCTCACAAAGTTTTCACACCATCCCAGTGACCCTGCACTGCCCTGAGCTTAATTACTAAAAAATTATATTAAATATATTATATTAATTGTATATATTTTATATATACAATTTTATATATATTTATGTAATATGTAATCATATATCTTATCACTTGAGTATTAACAACATATAATATGACTAATCACATTATAAATTGATGTAGAAATTACATAAAGTCAAAATAACCTCATTGTTTCAGTATGCCATTATTTCCTAATATTTTAAACCTCACTCACTTCTAAATCTACACTTTGGAAATGTAATTATTAACTAATACCTGTTACATGATGCATGAGAGTGCAACTATCCAACAGCTGATGATGATGATCAATATCTTATGATGTAATGCCAACTGACATGATATCACTGTTATTGTTCCTCACGATGAATTGCTATGTCAGTAGAATAACATAAATTCATGTATATACATTCATACATACCTGTGACTACACGGTGCAGGCCTCCATGTGTTTAGGTCTCCATGCTATATCCAATATAACTTTTGTGGGAGCAATGAAAAGGGAAGTTATTCAGTTTATTCAACCATAATTGTAAAAAAAAGTACATATGAGTTAATCATTTGAAAAGCAGCCACCCTGCTGAAGTTATCGGTATACATACAATAAATCAGTATACTTTATTGAGGGTTGCGCAATGAAGAGAGAATTGCAGTGAATTGAGACAGGTTTATCAATCTAGCTCAGTTTCAAAGTAGCTGAGATTGAAAAAGTATCCCATTCTGCAGCATTGGAGTTTTCCAACATACGTTTCCAGCTACGTTGGCCTAACATTTGAAATTCCCATCTTAATTCCCTGCATTTATCTCTTTATTGAGTAGATCCTATAACATTTATTATAATCCTTATAATACTTTCCTGGTTCTATATTTTACATTGTCTATGACTATAATACTTTCCTGGTTCTATATTTTACATTGTCTATGACATGCTGTCCCTGGTTTCCACTTTTTGTTAACACTTAGCTGTGTTCCCTCTCAGCAATCAGTAATTTGATTATATTCAGTTGTAATTTCACACTTTTGCATTGAGTGTACTAAGAAAAATGCACCACTACTGTTACATAATAGGTGTGTTCTTCCTGCTGTCTCCAATAATATATCTGCAATCAAACCTAATCAAAGGTGCAGACATTAGACCAGGGCCTTTAGCACTAGATTAAGGCACCGTGAAAAGTATGACTGAGTGATCCCGAGCACACTTAGTTTTGTCTGAAAAGAATGCTTGCCAAGATAATGCAATATTGCTAACAATCTCACCAGCCCAGAAATAGAATAGTTCCTTTCAGTAAGAGGCTCCATATCCTTTCTTATGTGTTGGTATAAAGCAGGATAGTTACAAGCAAAAAGTTTGAACCTTTTCCAAGATGGTCGTGGGCATGATGACCATTAAAAGATGTTATGCACAATTCGGATAGAAACTCCAT
The DNA here is from genome assembly GCA_036172795.1 of Pelodytes ibericus. Lineage (NCBI taxonomy): Eukaryota > Metazoa > Chordata > Amphibia > Anura > Pelodytidae > Pelodytes > Pelodytes ibericus. The sequence goes on along the minus strand of CM069858.1, from coordinate 96,684,249 downwards.
ACCCCCGTATGCTAGGGAGATAGTAATGAAGCAGCAAGTTTATGCTGAGAAACACTTAGGCGTACAATCTTTGCTCAGCCAGCGCTTCACTATTCATTGCGTCACTAACAAGATTAGAGGCACCATGCTGGGGCCCCCCTCCCCACTCTTTTTTAACTTTTGGTATTGCAGTCATATGCCTCCTCACCCACATTGCACACACAGGACATGACCCACCACCCACATTGCACACCCAGGACACACCCCATGACCCACATTACACACCAATTACATTTCCTAGCATCACAGAACATGCTTCATCACCCCAATGCATATCGATTTCATGCCTCAGTAGCCAAGAATATGCCCCATACCCACATTGCATACCCAGCACTTACCCTAGTCAGCATCCACAGCTGCCTAGGTGCACATACTACTTACCATGTTGTGCCTTGCTTTCCCCACATACTCTGAAGTCTGAGCTTTGGCAGGTCATGTGACCCACTGGCACACTGATGTCAGACAAACATGGGGAGCATGAGTGGCAGCATGGTAGGTTGTCTGTGTGCACACAGGCAGCGCACAGACCCCTTACTGCCTGCTCAATGGGAGGGGACAGATGAGGAGAGATCCTCATATCTCCCCATACAGCGCTTCTGCCGACATGTTTATTATTTATTTTTAAGGGGTGCCTGCTCGGGTGTATCACCTGTCACCCCTAAGGGCTTCCCTCCCACACAGATAAAGTTTAGTGACATGTTTAACATGTTTGATGGTAATCCATCAATTCAGGAATAAAAGTAATGATTTTATTCAAATTATGTCTTTTTGTTTGTCCCCAATATGCATATTGTTATAATTTGTGTTAGCACAGGATCTAAAACATATAATGTATTAACATTATCTTTTGTTCTTGAATCCAGCATGTAAAATGTAAAGGGTAATGAGGCTGGGAATTCCAGACCTTTTGATTTGTTGTGGGGATAACAGTAACCTTATTTTGATTTTGTCTGAAAATAAACACATAAATAAATGCATGTCCTTATTTAAAGATATTTTAGAGAAGTATTGAATTAAACAAACTGTAAACATTTCATGAAGTAAAATACAAATTGCTGCCTCATTGTCTGTTGATAAATAGAACTGGATTTCATTATAACCTAGTTTGCGCTGGGTGACCTATCTCTGATCTTGTTTATTAGTGTGAAGAGTCAATAGATGTCAAGGCAATAACTATTCTCCCCATTTAAAAGCAGACTCCTATTGATGTGACGAGAGGAAAATAAAAGAGTGCTTTGGGGCAACCAGCTATTAACCGTGTACACGTAATATTCAATGCTTATTCTTAATGCTTATTCTTAATGCAGGCCTAGGATTTTAGCAAACAATGATATTGAAACAGCAGTAGGACTCTGTCATGAGGCAGATACTATCACATTTAATTAACTAGTCTGGCACAGAAACATATGGAATTATTAATTAGAATTGTGAAAACAAATGACCCTTAGACTTTCCCGAGATTTGGAAGCTTGCTTTTAAATTGTATGTCAGTTTGCAAACTGAAAAAATCTTAGATATGAATAAGCATAAATGCAGAGGATCAGAGGTGTCACTAGGGTTGGTGTCACCCAGTGCGGAAACTCATGATGTCACCCCCCTGGATTTCCTCCAATACAATGCCAAACAGATTCCTTAATAATGCCAGTTAGATGGCTTATTAACTATGCCACACACAGGAGCCCCATAACTATGACACACACAGGAGCCCCATAAATTATGCCACACCAAAGCCCCATAAATTATACATAGTAACATAGTAACATAGTAATTTAGGTTGAAAAAAGACACAAGTCCATCAAGTTCAACCCATCTACCTATCATTCCAGCGTTTTGATCCAAAAGAAGGCAAAAACCCCTAAAGAAGCTATTTCGAATTCTGCCTCCTAGGGGGAAAACTTCCTTCTTGACTCCAAAAGGGCAATCAGATTTCTCCTTGGATCAATAAGCTCTATTATTAATGCTTATTGTATTAATAATACCCCTGTATGTTCTGCTTTTCTAAAAAAAAAAACATTTAGACCATTTTTAAATGCATCTATTGTGGTTGATAGCACTACTTCTCTTGGCAGTAAGTTAGTTCCATAACTTTATTGTCCTTACCGTAAAGAATCCTTTCCTTTGCTGTCTATGAAATCTTTGCTCTTCCAGTCTCAGGGGGTGACCCCTTGTTCTTTGTACATTTCTGTTAATGAACAGGTCCCTGGAGAGCTCCTTATATTGGCCCTGCACATATTTATATAATGTTATAATATATCCACTAAGACGCCTTTTTTCTAAAGTAACTTCACCTCCCGTGACTTGCTTCAACTACCTCCTGCCTCGTTCCCATCCCCCAAATCCACTCTGAATATCTTCTCCCCTGTAGCTGAGAAAGAGGTTGACGATCTGCTCTCCTCCTCGAAATCTACTACTTGTGCGCTTGATCCCATCCCGTCTCACCTGGTATCCTCTCTTTCTCCTCTACTTTGTCCAACTCTAACCCATCTCATTAACCTCTCCCTGTCCTCTGGAATAGTACCGTCAACCTTCAAGCAAGCCCAAATCATACCTGTATTAAAAAAATATTCCCTCGACCCTACTCTTCCGTCTAACTACCGTCCTATATTCCTTCTCCCCTTCGTGTCCAATTTGCTGGAGAAAACGGTGCACTAGCGACTGACAGACTTTTTGACTCACAATAACCTACTTGACCATTTTCAATCTGGATTTAGACCCTTACACTCTACTGAAACAGCCCTTACTAGAGAATCAAATTACCTCCTTGCTGCCAAATCTAAAGGCCACTTCTCGGTGATGATCCTCTTAGATCTGTCTGCTGCCTTTGACACCGTTGACCACCGCCTCCTTCTGAATACATTATCCTCGCTTGGCTTAAGTGGTGTGGCACTCTCGTACTTATCTGAGCGCTCCTATTCAGTGTCGTTTGCTGGAGCGACATCGTCACCTGTTCTGCTTTCTGTTGGTGTTCCGCAAGGATCGGTCCTTGGCCCGCTGTTGTTTTCCCTCTACACTACCTCTCTGGGAGAACTCATCCGCTCTTTTGGCTTTCACTACCACTTGTACGCGGATGATACTCAGCTCTACCTCTCCTCCCCTGACCTCACTCCCTCTCTAGTGTCACGAGTAGCTGAGTGTCTGTCAGCCATCTCTGCTTGGATGTCTGATCGCTACCTGAAACTTAACCTCTCCAAAACAGAACTCATTATCTTCCCTCCCTCAACCGCTGTCCCTACACCAAGGTTCACGGTCAACGTTGATAATACTACGATCGTACCGGCTGACCGTGTTCAATGTCTTGGGGTCACTTTTGACTCTGCTCTCTCCTTCCTTCCTCAAATCCAGTCCTTGGCCAGATCCTGTCGGCTGCACCTAAGGAACATTGCACGCATCCGCCCGTTCCTCAGCGAAGAGACCGCCAAAATTCTAGTGCACTCGCTTGTGATCTCTCGCCTGGCCTACTGTAACGGTCTTCTGACTGGACTACCTCTGGTTCGTCTGGCTCCCCTGCAGTCTATCCAAAATGCGGCTGCCAGACACATATTTCTTGCACGTCGGTTTGATGCGGCGGCTCCTCTCTGCAACGCCCTCCACTGGCTTCCTGTCTGCTCGAGGATAAAATTTAAAATTCTGTCATTAACCTACAAAGCCCTCCACTCCTCTGCTCCTACGTACATTTCCTCCCTTGTTAACCGCTACTTCTCTACACTTTGCGCTCCTCACAGCGGTTAACACTCCTAATCTCATCACCACTTCTCACTCGCGTCTCCAAGATTTCGCCCGAGCTGCCCCCTCTCTCTGGAACTCCCTTCCCCGGAGCATCCAGCTCTCTCCCTCGTTTTCAAACTTTCAAAAGTCCCTCAAAACTCATCTCTTTAGAGAGGCTTACTACCCAACCTAGCTGGAACACACACTCCCTCTTTGACCTATCCCACCTAATGCCTCCCATCCACTCTACTGTTACTACAACTTCAATCCCTCTGACCTCTTCAATCCCTTAATTGTGTCATGGACCCCATTCCCTCTAGATTGTAAGCTTACGAGCAGGGTTCTCTACCTCATGTACCAGTCTGTACTAGTTTGTCTAAATTAGTATGTAGTTCCTTTCTTTGCTCTGTACCAAGCACTTCGAGAATTGGTGGCGCTGTACAAATAAATGTTAATGTAATGTAATGTTAATGTAAAGTAAATAAATTCAATTTTTTAAGTCTCTCTTCATAACTAAGATCCTCCAATCCCCTTATTAATTTTGTAGCTCTCCTTTGCACTTTTTCTAGTTCCTTAATAAGGACTGGTGCCCAGAATTGTACTGCATATTCAAAGTGAGGTCTTACCATTGATATATAAAGAGGCAAGATGATGTCCTCCTCCCGTGAATCTATACCTCGTTTTTTACATGCCAATATCTTATTGGCCCTTGCAGCTGCTGACTGACATTGGGCACTGTTGCCAAGTTTGTTATCTACAATGATTCCTAAATCCTTTTTGTTAGTAGTTTTTCCAAGGGAAATACCATTTAAAGGATATGTTGCTTTGTTATTATTTTTCCCATAATGCATAACTTTACATTTGTCTTTATTGAACCTCATTTGCCACTTTCTTGCCCAGTCCCCCACTCTGTCCAAATCTTCCTGTAAAGAAAAAACATCAAGATTAGTCTTTATTACCTTACCTAATTTTGTGTCATCAGCAAACACTGAGACAAGGTTCTCAGCACAACGTGGGAGATCATTAATAAACATATTAAAAAGAAGAGGTCCCAAAACAGACCCCTGAGGTACTCCGCTCACTATTCTGGTCCAATTCGAAGCTTTACCATTTACAACAACCCTCTGTGTTCTATCTTTTAGCCAATTTTCAATCCAAATACATACATTTGCCCCCAATCCTATTTCTCTCAATTTGTAGAGTAACCTTTTGTGTGGAACTGTATCAAATGCTTTAGCAAAATCCAAATAGATCACATCAACTGCCACACCTAGATTTTTACTGACCTCTTCATAGAATGTTATTAAGTTTGTTTGACAAGACCTGTCTTTCACAAAACCATGTTGACTTTTACTAATTATATTCTGATTCAAGATGTATTCTTGAGTGTACACCTTTAGCAATCCTTCAAATAATTTCCCCACTACAGATGTCAAGCTCACTGGCCTATAATTACCAGGCAGAGATTTTGATCCCTTTTTAAATATTGGAATGACATCCGCCTTTCGCCAGTCTGTTGGCACTATACCTGAACTGAACGAATCCCTAAAGATCATAAATATTGGTCTGGCCAGAATTATGCTTAACTCTCTGAGGACCCTTGGGTGTGTACCATCTGGCCCTGGGGCCTTGTCTATCTTAACAGAGTTTAATTGCATAAACACTTTTTCCTGTGTCAGACAATCCCATGTTTGCGGTGACTGTTCCGTAACTTCCGGTAGAAGGGGCTCATCCATCTGTTCTTCCTTAGTATAAACAGAAGAAAAAAAAGTATTTAAAATGTCTGCTTTTTCTCTGTCCTCACTTACCAAATTTCCCATTTGGGATAACAAGGGCCCAACATTTTCCCTCTTTAGCTTTTTTCCATTTATATACTTATAAAAAAATTTGGGGTTAATTTTACTCTCCTTAGCAATCCTTTTCTCGTTTTCCAATTTAGCCATTTTAATTGCCATTTTGCAGGCTTTGTTGGCATCTTTGTATTTTATAAATGATAATGTTGATCCCTTGCTTTTATAATGTTTGAATGCCATTTTCTTGTTTTGCATTTCCTGTTTCACGGTACCGGTAAGACACATTGGTTTTGATTTGTGTCTTTTGTATTTGTTTCCCAAAGGTATATATTGGGATGTGTACTTTTGTAATGTGTGCTTAAAGGCATTCCACTTGTCTTCTGTGTTTAGTCCAGAAAATAATCGTTCCCAGTCTAAATGTTCAATTGATGCCCTTAGTCCATCAAAGTTGGCCCTTTTAAAATTAAGTGTTTTGGTGGCGTAGTTACCAGTTTGCTTTTTTGCATTAATCTCAAACGAAACCATGTTATGGTCACTACTGCCCAAGTGTTCTCTTACTTGGATGTTTGAGATAAGCTGCTTTTTGTTTGTTATTACTAAATCCAGACAGGCATCCATTCTAGTTGGGGTGTCTACTAATTGTGCCATAAATGTGTTATTAAGCAGGTTCAGAAACTTGCTGCCCTTAGCGGAACTAGTTGTGCCACAATTCCAATCTATATCTGGGTAATTAAAATCTCCCATGATTAGAACTTCCTTCAGATTTGCAGCCTTTTCAATTTGTAATAAAAGCTGATCTTCTCCATCAATGCTAATATTTGGTGGCTTATAGCATACACCTACAAGTAATGTGCGATTCTTTTTAGCATCTAAGCTAATCTCCACCCACAGTGTCTTCACATCAGTTCCAGTTACGTCATGCACACCTTCCTTAATACTGGGCTTTAGTTTAGGATTTACATATAGACATATCCCTCCCCCTTTTCTATTTACTCTGTCCTTTCTAAAAAGTGAGTAACCTTGTAAATTAACTGACCAGTCGTGGGTCTCATCCCACCACGTTTCTGTGATTCCGATTAAATCATACTGTTCAGCACTTACCAGTATCTCCAGCTCACCCATTTTGTTTGTCAAGCTTCTTGCATTTGCCTGAAAGACATTTGAGATTACTACCCATTTTCTGTTTAGTTGAAAAACACGAAATGCCTGCAGGTTTAATTGTATGTACCTCCCTATGATCTATGTTAACCCCACCAGCGCTTTCCTCCTCCTTTGCCATAAGCTAGACCCACCTTCCAATCTACTCTAGCTGCCATTGCTTCATTTTGATCTTGACCCTCCCCCCAGAGCTTAGTTTAAAAGCTCATCTAACGCTCTAGCCATCCTCTCCCCTAATACTGCAGCCCCTTCATCATTGAGGTGCAGCCCATCCCGTCCATAGAGTCTGTAGCAGACTGCAAAGTCTGCCCAGTGCTCTAAGAACCCAAATCCCTCTTGCTTGCACCACCTTCGCAACCACGCATTAATCTCCCTAAGCTCCCGCTGTCTCCCTGATGTAGCGCGTGGTACTGGTAATATTTCCGAGAATATTACCTTGGAGGTCCTTTCCTTCAGCTTATTTCCTTGTTCCCTAAAATTTTTAAGGACCCCCCACCTACCATTAACTTTGTCATTAGTACCAATGTGTACTATGACTGCAGGATCATGCCCAGCCCCTCCCAATAATCTGCCTACCCGGTCCGCAACATGCCGAACCCGAGCACCCGGTAAACAACATACAGTTCAGCATTCTGGGTCCTGGCAACAGATTACCCTATCTACCTTCCTAATAATAGAATCCCCTACCACCACAACCTGTCTAACCTTCCTAGTGTCCTGGCTCCCAACTGTGCTGGAGAGGCTACTCACATGGCTGCTAGGAGAGTCCGCCTGCCCCAAAAATGCCTCTTCTGAGCTAATCCCCCCAGCATCCTCACACAAGCTGGCAAACATGTTGGGGTGAACCAGCTCAGAACAAGCCTCCATAGCTCTCCGACCCCTACTACACCTTACACAACTAACCCAGCTCTCTGCCCTAGAAACCTTGTCTCCTCCATCATCACCCTAATCTACACTGGCCCCAGCCAATGCCTGCTCCGTGAGCAGTAAACTCCGCTCCATGTTGCTTATGTCCCTAAGTGTTGCCAGTTGCCTCTTTAGATCTAGTATAATATTTTCCAAAGCAGCAACCTGCTCACATCTGCAGCAGTGGTATGGACCCTGGGGAACTTGCTCCAAGACAGCATAAATGCTGCAAGATATGCACTTAGTGGCATTATCCAACATGCTCTCTAATGTAAAACACCTAATATAAATAGAATAAACAAGGATTTATACTTTACCCTCCTGCTTTCCTTTTAACTCCTTCTTTGCTTTTAACTCCTCCACTTAAGCAGCTTGTTCACTTTTGTAGATGTTCACCTGGATTTGCCTGGCTCAGTATTCGCCATGATGGTGGGAGGGTATATTAAATGTAACAAAGGACCATCCAAATTTTTTGTCTTGATTAAGTTGCACAATAAGAAATGCATGTGCATGTTTGGCTACATTCTTCTTTTTTTTTTTTACAAGAATGGTGAACAATAGCTTTTTAGCCATTAAAAACATTTTGTTATTTAGCCTTAATGCAAAAGCAGTTCAAAACAAGTTTAAATTAACTTTATTTATTTCACCTAACATCTGAAGTCATAGATATGAGTAAGTTGACAGAATACCTGCACAACAGCAGAAAACCTTCCAAAAAAAAACTAGTTGCCTTGGCTCTCCTGCTACGGCAATGACTTATACCTTATGGATATCAGGTAATCATACCTACTCCTCCTGTTCTTATATACATTTGTGGACATTTTCCTCTATAACATTGTGTAAAAACATTTTTTTGACAACTGAAGTTATTTTCATTGAACCTGTTCTGTAATAATTGAATTGAAGGACGCGCTATTTTGTTTACTCTACAAAATGTAAAAAAAACTTCTGTTATGTTATGTTTTAAAAATCTAAAAACTTAAAAATAATTAAAACATGTTTTTTTTTTACTTTATGCAAACATAAGTATAGATTTATGGGGATAATGAGAAAATGTGCAGTTAAGTGAGGTCACATTGGTTGCCTCTAACCTAACAGCTGTTGACGGTGAGCAATAAATGGTGATGTGATGCCACCCTATAGCTGGCACGACATCACCGGCATAAGCTGTTATAGAGGTGTGCTACTATATATCATTATTATTATTTTTTTAAACATTCTTATAGCATATATTTAGTTTTTTCCACATCAATTAACCACTTAATAAAAAAATGTATGTACTCCTAGGCCCTAATATGTTTAGTTCTCCAATTTTTATTTAGCAGGTTGAAATGTCCCAAATTTCTGTAATCTTTACAAAATTCAGGACTATTTCTGGTCTTTTTGTCCCTTTAAGAATACAGGAAATCCTATGGATTCCCAACACCAAGTTTCCTGACCCAAATAGGGCTGGAATTTTTATCAGGGTTTTTTCATATAAAAGTTATAACAAGTGTTTTTGTTTGTAAATTTTACATTTTTTTTTCAGTATATTATATGATAGAATGAAAATAATGTTATCTAAAGAAAGCCTGATAAAAAAAAACAACAATATATTATATGTATGGGTACATTAAATGAGGAAGAGTAAAATTACAACACAAACACTGCAGAAGTGTTAAAACAGGCCATGTCACAAAGAGTACGGCATGGCAAAAATATTTTTATTACAAAGGGGTTAATATGCTATATGATCATGAAAAGGGAATTTTTGATAAGTGCATTTTTTATTCCCTTAGTATATGAATGCTTGAGGTCTGCTAATCTCTGTCTAACAAATAGCCTTTTTTGACATTTGTCTTTATTCTTGACAAACCCAATGTTAGTTTATTAAGCTTACATCAGATGTATGGTCATGGTCCATTATATAAGAAATATGTTTCAAAAGTTAAAAAAATCCTTTTCTTTTTTTTGCCATTTTTACCATGCAATGTTTACAAAGTTCTTTACTGAGAAAGTATGCTATATATAAATATTTCGACATTAGAATTCCTTTTTAAATTTAGCATTGTCAAATCTTATTCTTATTAATCTTACACATACTCCCGTTGGGTTGTTCTTGGTTTCAAATCTCATACAGATCTTAAATTGCCTTTCTTTTTATGTTCTTCCTAAGTGAATTTGACAGCTGCCTCTATTCTGTTTTAACATCCCAAACAAAATCCTTTGGAAAAGTAATAATTTATATTGAAAGAAGCTTCTTTTAAGATACATTAGATATATGATATTTAGATGCATTAGATACATGCATAACTGTAATACTGTTTTTTCTGTGTTGATTCATTTTTTTATAAACACATTTGCATATCTCTAAATGCACTTGCATGCAATGAGGTGTTAATTTTCACAGACTTCATTCTGCATGTGAAAACAATCTTTCAATTTTGTGAACCCAACCCAACAGTTGAAGGTTTTTGTGAACTTATGCTTTAAAATTTCCTCATAGCGATCAGCCATAACATTATGATCACCTTCCTAATATTGTGTAGGTCCCCTTTTGATGCCAAAACAGCTCTGACCTGTCGAGGCAGTGGCTCCATTAGACCTCTCATGGTGTCCTATGGAATCTGGCACCATGATGGCAGCAGATCCTTTAAGTCCTGTAAGTTGAGGTGGGACCTCCATGGATCACACTTGTTTATCTAGAACATCCCACAGATGCTTGAGATCTGGAGAATTTGGCAGCCAAGTCAACACCTTGAAACTGTTGTATTCCTCAGACCATTCCTGAACCATTTTTGCTTTGTGGCCAGTGCCAACAGGGAATTCCATTGAATAATAATAATCATTGTATAACAATACAATATATACTTTTTTCTTAAACTGGACTAGTCTATTTGTCTACAGGTTTTTGGACTATTTGCAAAAACCTGTAGACTATTTGCAAAGTTCTTAATTTCCAGATGCCCATGATTCTTCCATAAACATAATAACCAACGAGCTGTCAACATTATGTGGTCTATTCACTAAAAGGTAAGTTGAGGTGAGATGAGGTGAGCTGAATATTTCATAGACTTATGTTCTTCTCACCTCAACTCAACTGCAAATCACCTTTTAGTGAATAGACTCTATGAGTAAGCCTGATGCCATTCTTTAAAGCTCACATTAAATAAAATACATGTATTATATTATAAAAATGCTTAATAATAAGGTGGTAATAACAAAACTACCATATTTGCTCGACTATAAGACGACCCTGATTATAAGACTACCCCCCAAACTTTGGATATTCCTTTAGGAAAAAAAACTAAAAGCCTGAATATAAGACTACTCTATAGGAAAAAAGTTTAACTTGTATATATTCACATGTAACTTGCTTTTTAATATTTAATAAAAATGATTATATTAAACAAATGCATTTCTTGTTTTTATTTCCTTTTATGTGCCAATGCTGCCTCTCCCCCCCCCTTCCGGCTTCATCATAAAAGGCCCTGGCGGAAGTGCCGGGCAGAAGCGGAGGATGTCTGCGTGCATCGCACATACATCCCCTGGCTGCTTTAGAGGTGGATCCAGGTCCCCTGCAGCTCTGCGGGGTACCTGGATCACTGTCTTATAGTCTGACCTCGATTTGAGGTCAGATTATAAGACAACCTCGAATATAAGACGAGGGGTCTTTTTCAGAGCATTTGCTCTGGAAAAAACCTTGTCTTATATTCCAGCAAGTATGGTATATCAAATTACAGGTGAAAGAATATATTACATGTCTTATAAGATCTAAGATAACATATGTTTTGAAATGTTTTAAGATGTAAAATCGCATTGCTTTTTTTTATACATCTTAGTAAGTGCATAATCAGAGATTAATTGGATTCTGGGTACAATTCTAAACACTGCCATATCATTAACTAAATTATGCCATTTGTTCATAAATGTCTAAATAGATCAAACTGCTGTATCGTAGTGATGCTTCGTGTATGTTGAGCAGAGACACTGGTCTGTTAGTAATGCCTTTATCTTGCAATACAAGCAATGATCACGGTTATGTAAGAGCACTAAGCTGTGCAATGAGCAAACAGATTTAATCCCACCGCTTGAAGGGTATACATTGAAACTGTAGAACAATGTGTTCCAGGCACATCTAGTGGCTAAAAGGTTACCAACATAAATATGCATCCTTAGCTGTCCGTTAGCATATTATCTACTGGCAATAGTAATGAAACTATTTTGAAAATTGTTCTATTTTTGAACCAAGATGAAAAGGTCCTTATAGGGAGCCCAGTGGCAAAAAGCATCTCATTATAAGAAGATGGCAACAGGGTACTTCAACTTTGAATTAACTGAAAATTTCATATTCCAAACAGCTTTTTTTGAGATATTTAAAAATTCTCCTTTACCAATTTGGAGCAGTCATTTTCAATGAATAATTTATATTTTAAAGCTCCATTCCAAATCACTTTCATATCTTAACCCCCAAACTAAAACACTTGTTGGCAGCAGTTCTTTTTTTATTCTACTATACTGTACAGTTATATGTCCTAGATCAGGGGTGTCCAAGTTTTTTTTTTCAGTAGGCCACTTCTCCAGAAATGTGTGCATGCATGGGCCACATTCATTTTTCATTTAGAGAAAATTAAATATGATTGTGTGAGTGTGATATTTAATGCTGTGGAGTCTGTGACACACTCATACAATTCATATTAATATGAATTTTATATATATATATACACCCTCACACACACACACACACAGAACATTTCTTTTCTCTTTGCATGTGCCTTATGTCCCCCTCCCTGCTAAGTCACCTTTTATATGCAGGAAGGGGGATGTTTCAGGCACCAGGGACTCAATACACAGACACCCATACACACACACAGACACCCATACACACTCAGACACCCTTACACACACAGACAGACACCCTTACACACACAGACAGACACCCTTACGTTTATTCAGCATGCATGCTGAATAAATATTTCCATTAACTATTTTGAGTGCTGGGTCCTAAGTATTTTGTTTTCTAGACACCCTTACAGACACAGACACCCTCACAGACACAGACAGACACCCATACAGACACAGACAACCTCACACAGACACCCTTACACACACACCCTTACACACACACTCAGACAGACACCCATACAGACAGACACCCTTACACACAGTGCTGTATTTACCACGAGGCATCCTAGGCGGATGCCTATGGCGGCAAATTTTGGGGGGCAGCAGCCCCCCAGCACTGAAAAAAAATGTAAAAAAAAAAAATCCGTCCCTTTAAAAAAATAAAAAATAGACCGCGCTTGCAGGCAGAGACGGAGGTGATAGGGGATCGGAAGATCCCCCTCACCAACGCTCTGCCTGCCAGGCTGCACGGGGAGCCGAACAGGCAGCACAGAGAAACCTCCGTGCTGCCTGTTCGGCTCCCCGTGCAGTGTGCCGACACGGAAGTCCCGACAGTCACGTGACGGGCGCGCAGATGTCATACGCGCGCCCGGTCACGTGACCTGTCGGCACAATCGCCGGTAAGCCGAACAGGCAGCATGGAGGGACCATGCTGCCTGCCACTTGCCACCAATGAAAGGTAAGTGCTGATGGGAGTGTGTGTGTGTGTGTGTGACTGAGTGTGATGGGAGTCAGAGTGTGTGTGATGGGAGACTGTGTGTGACTGAGTGTGATGGGAGTCAGAGTGTGTGTGATGGGAGACAGTGTGTGTGACTGAGTGTGATGGGAGTCAGAGTGTGTGTGATGGGAGACAGTGTGTGTGACTGAGTGTGATGGGAGTCAGAGTGTGTGTGATGGGAGACAGTGTGTGTGACTGAGTGTGATGGGAGTCAGAGTGTGTGATGGGAGTCAGAGTGTGTGTGATGGGAGACAGTGTGTGTGACTGAGTGTGATGGGAGTCAGAGTGTGTGTGATGGGAGACAGTGTGTGTGACTGAGTGTGATGGGAGTCGGAGTGTGCGTGATGGGATTAGGAGTGTGTGACTGAGTGTGATGGGAGTAGGAGTGTGTGACTGAGTGTGATGGGAGTGTGAGCTTGATGTGAGTCTGAATGATGGGGCATGTCTTAGGTGTGTAACGTGGGTGTGCAGCTTGGGTAGGGGGGTGCCCGGATTTTGTCTGCCTAGGGCAGCACAAAATCAAGATACACCACTGCTTACACACACACTCAGACAGACACCCATACACACAGAGACACCCTCACACACACACAGACACCCTCACACACACACAGACACATTTCTTCTCTTTTTGCATGTGCCTTTTGTCCCCCTCCCTGCTCAGTCACCTTTGATATGCAGGGAGGGGTATGGTTCAGGCACCAGAGACTCAATACTCAAGACACCCATACACACACAGACACCCATACATACACAGACACCCTCACACACCCAGACACCCTAACACACCCAGACACCCTCACATTCCCAGACACCCTCACACATTTCTTTTCTTTTTTTTCCATATGCCACTTGTCTACCTACCTGCTCACTCACCTTTTAAATGCAGGGAAGGGGGTGGTTCAGTCACCATCTTCTGAGCTCCAGAATGCTTTTGGAGTTCCAACAAGTGTCAGAGCAAGCGCCCCTCATGCTGCTCGCAAGGCACCAGGGACTGTTCAGGGGGCTGAGGAGACGCGTCTCGAACTACCACAATATGGAGGCGTGCCACGGAGGTGCGGTTACCGCATAAATCTCAGGCTGGCCGCACCTCCATCTCAGACGGGCCGCATTTGGCCCGCGAGCTGCATGTTGGATGCTCCTGTCGTAGATCTTGTTGTCTATGTTCTCAAGTGTATTTGAATATATAATTTTCTGCTACCATGATTATAGCTGGACAGTTTGAATTGCATTTATAATGGAAAAGGAGAATTGTGTATTAATGAAAATCCCTTGAGGGCTAAAAATCAACACTCTATATGCTACACGTGTACTTTATAGCTGGTCATAAGCCTCATTGATACTATACAGTTGATTATTTTCTAATGTGGAAACACCCCTATAAAAACCTAGTAGAAATACTAGAGCTTTAAATACACTCTTGTTGATAGTTGTCATACACAACAGAGCTCTAAGCACTCAAGATGGGACTTCATAAGATGTTTTTTTAACAATTTCTCTATTCATGTTTGACACTGTACCTGCACACTGATCTGCACTGTTAGACAGGTCATATGAATACCATAAACAAAGGAAAACACTATTTTAAAAAATAGGTATATTAGATGTAAGTGTGCAGTAAGTGTTGGGGATTAGAAAAAAAAACATAGGAAATAGTGAAGAACCACCACTTAATTAGCATGGATACATATGGATGAGACAGACACCAAAAAACACGCCATAATTAATCTATAATATAACTTAATTTTTTTTATGTTGGTCACAAATTCTTCGGTGATCAGAAATACAAAGCTTTAATATGGATTAAATAAACTACCCAACTCTCTATTCCATAAATGCTTTGGCACATAATATACTTTAAGGAACACCATTTCCCAAAATATGTGGTTATCTCATGAAAATATTTCATACCTCAGAAAACCTGATCCTCAAGCTGCATAGAGACTACATATTCTTCTAATTTCAGAGTAGTAATGTTTGCTGGAATTCCACTGATTTTTAAGTTCTTTCTGCATGATCTATCTTCTAGATCAGACACTTTTGCCTCAAGATATTTCATTTTTATTTTAACTGAGAATGTTACACTTGTATCTTTTTAAAATTGCCTTGTATTGAGGCAAGGATATCTGCCTGGTATTTCTCCTATACTGGACACTTCTTGTTTCAATTCATTGATATTTCCATCTGATTTTGTCATATAGCTTATCCATTACACCACTGAAAGAATCCTTAGATAAGGGATACTGAGAGAGATCCGCTGTATCTAACTGTGTCCCTGATCTCTGCTCATATGAGTCTTTTTTGCTGTTTATCCAGTGCTAGCAACAGGTTTTGAGTTTCAGTGAACCCTCCCTGCATCATTTGGTGTTTCTTTCTTAGATTACATAATTTCAGTGTGCTTTTTTAATGTCCGGAGTTGTACCTCTCAGTTATTGGTGCTTCCTAAACCTTTACAGAGGCAAAATAATAACAGCTCCTTAGTAGTGTTGAGCGAACCCGAACCGAACAGTTCGGGTTCATACCGAACTTTACAGTTTTTGGACACCGGACCCGAACACGGAAATTTCACTGAATGTTTGGGTTGGAGTTCATGGTTCGGCGATTTAATGGTGCATTTTGAAAGGGTGCAGGGCAGCCAATCAACAAGCGTTTGACTCGTTTGCCCTTAGAAGCCATCATAGCCATGCCTACTAATTGCATGGCTGTGATTGGCCAGTGCAGCATGTGACCCAGCCTCTATATATAAGCTGGAGACACGTACACGCACACATGAGCTCTTAGTGTAGGGAGAGGATGCTACAGCTGTGAGGGACAGATTAAAAAAAATTCTGGTGTTAAATCTGCAAACTACAGCGATTATTCAAACTACAGCGATTATTCAAATTACAGTGATTATTTTAGTGGGTACTATACAACATATTTGTACCCTGCCCTGAGCCCAGTGCCACAGAGAGTGTAGTGCACTTGCAACAGCATGTGTGCCAGGCACATGACTTTAATCCTGTTCTGTTAGCTCAGTGGGCAACATCTAGGCATTTTTAAATACTGCAATTTGTTGGTGTTAAATATTACATTTGCGTCCTGCACTTCATATCTGAGAGTCAAATAGAACCATCAAATACTGTGCTTACAGCGCACTTTGAAAAATTCTAATAGTTTTGGGTGGTAAATAGTACATTTGCATCTTGCGGTGCACTTCATATCTGAGAGTCAAATAGAACCATCAAATACTGTGCTTACAGCGCACTTTGAAAAATTCTAATAGTTTTGGGTGGTAAATAGTACATTTGCGTCTTGCGGTGCACTTCATATCTGAGAGTCAAATAGAATAGTCCAATACTGTGCTTCCAGCGCACTTTGAAAAATTCTAATTGTTTTGGGTGGTAAATAGTACATTTGCGTCTTGCGGTGCACTTCATATCTGAGTGTCAAACAGAACAGTCCAATACCGTGCTTACAGCGCACTTTGAAAAATGTTAATTGTTTTGGGTACTAAATAGTACATTTGCGTCTTGCGGTGCACTTCATATCTGAGAGTCAAATATGACTTTAATCCTGTCCTGTTAGCTCAGTGGGCAACATCTAGGCATTTTTAAATACTGCAATTTGTTGGTGTTAAATATTACATTTGCGTCCTGCACTTCATATCTGAGAGTCAAATAGAACAGTCCAATACTGTGCTTACAGCGCACTTTGAAAAATTTGAATTGTTTTGGGTGCTAAATAGTACATTTGCGTCTTGCGGTGCACTTCATATCTGAGTGTCAAACAGAACAGTCCAATACTGTGCTTCCAGCGCACTTTGAAAAATTCGAATTGTTTTGGGTGCTAAATAGTACATTTACGTCTTGCGGTGCACTTCATATCTGAGTGTCAAACAGAACAGTCCAATACGTGCTTACAGCGCACTTTGAAAAATGTTAATTGTTTTGGGTACTAAATAGTACATTTGCGTCTTGCGGTGCACTTCATATCTGAGAGTCAAATATGACTTTAATCCTGTCCTGTTAGCTCAGTGGGCAACATCTAGGCATTTTTAAATACTGCAATTTGTTGGTGTTAAATATTACATTTGCGTCCTGCACTTCAAATCTGAGAGTCAAATAGAACAGTCCAATACTGTGCTTACAGCGCACTTTGAAAAATTTGGATTGTTTTGGGTGCTAAATAGTACATTTGCGTCTTGCAGTGCACTTCATATCTGAGAGTCAAGTAGAACAGTCCAATACTGTGCTTACAGCGCACTTTGAAAAATTTGAATTGTTTTGGGTGCTAAATAGTACATTTACGTCTTGCGGTGCATTTCTTGCAGTCCAATAAACAAAAAAACAAAAAAAATACAAATGAAAATTGTTGACTATTTGCGGTTACATTGTCGCCTGACATAAACTATCTGTTACTTTGGTGGGTGATCGCAAAGAATGAGGAGAGCGTTTAATAGGGGACGTGGCCCTGGTCGTGGTGCTGCTTGTTTTGGTGGAGCTCCTCTTGCAAGTAGGGGATGTGATCGATCTGTGCCAGCTACACGCACAAAGGAAAAACCTTCCTCAGGTGCTAGTATGCGACAGAACCTTCAGCGTTATTTGGTAGGCCCGAATGCCGCTCTTAGAATTGTGAGGCCAGAACAAGTACAGGCGATAGTAGATTGGGTGACTGACAGTGCCTCCAGTTCCTTCACATTGCCTCCCACCCGGTCCCCTGCTGAAATCTCTGGGTTGACACCTGCAGCCCATGGCCATCTGTCTTTCACCTCACCCCCTTGCAAATCAGCCAAGCAGTCTGAGCCGCAAGCCATGCAGCAGTCTCTTTTGCTTTTTGATGACTTTGCTGGTGGGGTCATCAAACCTAGCCTTGCCCCAGAAGTGGAAGAGATTGAGTGCACTGATACACAACCACTGATGTGTCAGGATGTGGACATGCGAGGACCACCGCAGCATGTCTCTGATGATGACGAAACACAGGTGCCAACTGCTGTGGCTTTCGGCAGTGCGTAGAACGCCAAGGAGGGCAGGATTGAGGAGTGGGTGGAAGATGATGTGGAGGATGATGAGGTCCTAGACCCCACATGGAATCAAGGTCATGCGAGTGACGTGTCCAGTTTGGAGGAAGAGGCACTGGTCGCAAAGAGGCACCAGCGCAGCATAAGAGGGAGCAGGGTGCAAAACCGTAGCAGCCGTCCCCTAGACAGTACTCCTGCTACTGCCCACCGCACCCAGGGGCCGAGCACACCAAAGCCAACTCCAAGGAGTTCCCTTGTGTGGCAGTTCTTTAGACAATGTGCTGACTACAAGACACGAGTTGTTTGCAAGCTGTGCAATCAGAACCTGAAGCGAGGGATAAACGTGCTAAACCTGAACACAACCTGCATGACCAGGCATCTACATGTAAAGCACGAGCTGCAGTGGAGTAAGTATCTCAAAACCCAAGAAAGATCTCAGGCTCCTCTTGTTTCCTCTTCTGCTGCTGTCTTGGCCTCTTCCTCCAGCTCTGGAGTCAGAGTGGCACCTGCCACAGAGCAAATAGAGGAAGTGGCAGCAAAGCCACAACGTCCGCCACCGTCCCCAAGCATCTTCACACTGTCCCATGGAAGCCAAAGATGAAGCATAGGCCTACACACCCACTAACACTGACCCGGAATGCCAGCATTTCCAAATTCCTGGCCTTTGAAATGCTGTCATTCCGTCTGTAGGAGACGGACAGTTTTAAAAACCTGATGGCGGTGGCTGTCCCACAGTATGTTGTTCCCAGCCGCCACTACTTTTCCCGGTGAGCCATCCCTTCCCTGCACACACAGTTGACGGACAAAATCAGGTGTGCACTGCGCAACGCCATCTGTGGCAAGGTCCACATAACCGTCCAAGATCCGTGGACCAGTAAGCACGGGCAGGGACGCTATATCTCCCAAACTGCACACTGGGCAAATGTAGTGTCAGCTGGGAATGAGGCAGATAGCAGTTTGGCGCATGTCCTTCCGCCACCGAGGATTGCAGGGCATTTCTCTTTGCCTCCTGTGGCCTCCTCCTCCTACTCAGCTTCTTCCTTCTCCTCTACCACCTCCTCTACCACCTCCTCATCCTGTCAGTGTAACACCTTCACCACCAACTTCAGCACAGCCAGGGGGAAACGACAGCAGACTCTTTTAAAACTCATATGTTTGGGGGAAAAACCCCACAGTGTGCAGGAGCTGTGGACGAGCATGGAACAGATCAATCAGTGGTTGTTGCCACTGAGCCTGAAGCCCGGCCTGGTGGTGTGCGATAATGGGCGAAATCTCGTAGCAGCTCTGGGCCTAGCCGGTTTGACGCACATCTCTTGCCTGGAGCATGTGCTGAATGTGGTGGTGCAGAAATTCCTGAAAAACTACCTACAAATATATCAGAGCTGCTGCAGAAAGTGTGGGCCATCTGTGCGCAATTTAGGCGTTCTCACCCTGCTCCTGTTCGCCTGTCAGCATAACTTAGGCCTTCCCGCTCACCGCCTCATATGCAACGTGCCCACAAGGTGGAACTCCACCTTGCACATGCTGGAGAGATTGTGCGAGCAGCAGCAGGCGATAGTGAAGTATCAGCTACAGCACGCACGGGTCAGTCGCTCTGCAGAACAGCACCACTTCACCACCAATGAGTGGGCTTCCATGCAAGACCTGTGTGCCATTTTACTTGAGTACTCCACCAACATGGCCAGTGCCAATGACTCCGTTCTCAGCCTTACTATCCCGCTTGTATGTCTCCTTGAAAAAACAATTAGGGCGATGATGGAAGAGGATGTGGCATGGGAGGAAGAGGAGGAGGAAGAAGAGGGGTAATTTCCATGGTTATCAGGCCAGTCATTCACAAGTGGCTTATAGGGTGGGTTCCTGCACCAGCATAGGCCAGGTACACAACTGTCAAACCAGGGCACAGTTTTGGAGGAGGATGAGGATGATGATGATGAGGAGGAGAAACTGTGTTCACAGCAGGGTGGCACCCAACGCAGCTCATGGGCATCACTGGAGCGTGGCTGGGGGGATACGGAGGACACAGATGATACACCTCCCACAGAGAACAGCTTGTCCTTGCCTCTGGGCAGCTTGGCACACATGAGCGACTACATGCTGCAGTGCCTGCGCAACGACTGCCGAGTTGCCCACATTCTAACTTGTGCTGATTACTGGGTGGCCACCCTGCTGGATTCAAGTTACAAGGACAACGTGCCGTCCTTAATTCCATCACTGGAGTATGATCGTAAGATGCGCGACTACACGCTGGTAGACGCGCTGCTGAGGGCATTCCAAAATGACACCGGGGGCTCAATGGAAGCACAAGGCAAAGGCAGAGGAAGAGGTCGCCAACGCAGCTGTGGCACCGCCAGCACCTCAGAAGGCAGGGTTAGCATGGCCGAAATGTGGAAAAGCTTTGTCAGCACGTCACAACAAGCAGCACTACCATCTGATATGCAACATCTTAGCAGGAGGCAGCATTTCAGCAACATGGTGGAACAGTACGTATGTATAGGCCTATACGTACTGACTTATGGGTCTGCCCCATTCAAGTCTCCAAATTGGGCACATGGCCTGAGCTTGCCCTTTATGCCTTGGAGGTGCAGGCATGGATCCCACCAGACTTCTCTGTACCTTGTGCAGAATAGACATTTATACCGGCCTCACCCAGTCATTGTTATACTCAAGTGCACTTATTCTTTGTATTCTGTTGTTATATGTCCCAATATTTTGAGGGCTACCCCAATTTAAAAACCCAAAAACAAATAAAAAACAGTGTTGGCTACCTCCTCCTCCTCCTCTAGCGCGTCTTCCACCTACACTGCCACCGCCCCCTCAACCTATGGGTCACTTAGTATAAACTGAAAGAGAATACCCTGCACTCCAACCCTCTCTCAAATGGATAATTATGTTGATCCTCCTGGCAGCCATGATTTAGATTTAGATTTATGTTCTTCCAAGGCTAAAATCAAAGATTCCATCTAGTGCTATTTTATAGCTCAGCTGTATTTGTAATTTGTGTGTATTTTATGTTATTTTAAGTTATTTCCCTATCCACATTTGCTTGCAGGGCACTTGTCCTACTCTTACTCACATTTTTTTGCAGCCCCCTAGCCCTTTCCAGGACTTTTTTAGAGGCATTTTAGTGGCCAACAGTTTGTGTCCTCATTGACTTCAATGGGGTTCGGGTTCGGAGTCAAGTTCGACTCAAGTTCGAGCACGGACCGGGATATTTTTTCGAAGTTCGGCCGAACCCGAACATTTAGGTGTCTGCTCAACTCTACTCCTTAGGAATTTACTTTCCTTTTTGAAGTTGATACCTCTGCTCAATGACCCTTGAAATGATATACACAATATAGTGACTATCCCTCTAATTGTGTTCCACAAAGCAGTTTCACTGTTATACCAATATGTCTATGCCTCAATACAAAAATATAGCTCTTCATGGTATCTTGAAAGCTTTGGTAGGAACACTAAAAAAAAGAGATAACTGCTCATGAACATGCTTTTTAAAGTGAACACTAGCCCTATTTTCAGCTTTCCTGAAAGCTTAATGAGTGAATGCAACAACAACAAAAAATGAACACCAGAACCACCAGTGACAATGGTCAGTGACCAGTCAATCACATCCCCTTACCCTATGCAAATTGGGTAAGGGGTGTTCTAGCCTTCCTTTTCATGGAGGCAATCCTGAAACTTGTCTGTCTTAGCCTGCAATAATGGAGACAGGCTGTCTAAGCCACTGTAGTGAGGATTTTGATTAAGATAGAGTGTGAGGGCTGAGGGCTGGGAGCCTATGGCAGGGAGTGCCGCAGGGGAGCAGCAACCAAAGGTAAGGCAATGTGCAATCCCAGTCAAGGAGCAGACATGATTGGGAGAGTAAAGAAGTCCAAGCCAGGTTCAAAGGGCCTGAGAGGTCAGGAAGTCCAGTAGAGAAGCTGAGGTCAAAAATCCGGGAAGTCTTGTAGGAAAAAGGAGGAATCACAGGGAATACACCCTGAGAGGGAACCAAGGGTAGATACCACTTTGCAGCTCAATACACAAGCACTGATTGAAGTCAGTGATGGTATTTAAAGGCTGCCCGGTTAAAGTCCCAACCTCTTAATTAGGGAAGTCCACCCACCTTCATAGAGTAGCCTGACAGTAGGACAACCTGGGTGTAGTTTGTGGAAGGCTCTGGTCTTTGTGGGAGCGTGTACGTACGACAACGGTTCCCAGGAATTTTCTTCTGGGCCGTATCATTTCCATTGCAACAAGTATTCGAATCTTCCTTGATGGATGCGGGAATCAAGGATCTGGTTGATTTCATACTCCTCTGAACCATTCTTAAGAATAGGAGGATGTTGTGATCTTCTAGTTAGAGGAATGGGTACCCATTTATTTAACAAAGAGATTTGGAAGGTGGGATGGATAAGCCAGGAATCCAGGGAGTTTTAGACAGACGGCAGGGGTTCCAATCAGGGCGGTGATTGGAAAGGGACCTATTTTTGTTGGAGGTTTTAGCTGGACCTGGAAGTTTGAGATTAATAGATGATAGCCAGACGCTTTCCCCGATTTGATAGGAGGGAGAGGCTCTACGGTGTCAATCGGCTTGTCTCTTGAGCTTTGGAGAGTTGATGTTTTAGGAGATCGATTCCTTGGGTGATGAGTTGGAGATGATCCATAAATGTGGGGACTGTTTGGATAGGGGTGTAGGTAGGGATTAATGTGGGATGGAATCCATAGTTGGCTTTGAATGGGGACATTCCAATTGAACGTTGGAGGTGGTTGTTATAACAAAATTCATCCAGCGGTAACATAGGATACCAATTATCTTAAGTAGGTAATATTTAACATCTGAGATACTGTTCGAGAATTTGATTTATTCTCTCTGTTTGCCCATTGGATTGGGGGTGGTAGGCCAAAGTTAAGAGACATTCAATTTTCAAGCCTTGGCAGAAGGCTTTCCAAATTTGTTAGTGAATTGCACACATCTATCTGAAAAGATGGTCCTCCATGCAAATGAAAAATGTTACTAATGAATAGTTCAGCTGTGACAGCAGCAGTAGGTAGGTTGGGGGGATGATTGTTCTGTAGCAAATGATGTGCCCAGGACATGGGACCTCCATGTGAGAAGTGAGATAGCAGTGTGCACATGGACAAAGTCTGTGGCATAAGTGCGAGGTTTGAGAACAAACATCAATTCACAGGATGTTATAAAAGTCCTGTATGTAGACCGCTGTCCATCAAAATGATCTGGTAACTTGAGTTGAGATTCGTGAGTGGCTATGGCACCCACTGCTGGGGCAATGGCGACTATTACCAGTTCTGGTGGTGGAACTGGTGCGGCTTGTAAGGCTTGCACTTGGTTCTGCAGATCTTGCTGATTATTCTGTATATTTTGTACAGTGTGTGTCAACGCTGCAATTTGTTTAGTGAGGGCTAGTATGGCTTTGGCCACATTGCAGGCTCCATTGGGGCTTGTGTTTTTTGTGAGAGCTGAGGGCTGGGAGCCTATGGCAGGGAGGTAGAGGTGTGCCACAGGGGAGAATTGTAGTTGAATTGCAGAAAATTATTATACCTTTCTATCAAAACTGTGTTTAGAGTTTCATCAAAGCAGGTGAGTTAAATCACAATTGTGGATATCCATGCACAAGTAATTAAATGAGCAGAAAAAAGCTGACAATTTTAAATGTTCTCTGGTTGGTGCATTACCAAAGTGCATGTGTACAATAACAGCATGTTTCTCAAGCTGTCACACATGCCATTTATTTTCTGTAGGGTTAAATAAGCCTTAACTACTCCCTCTTCCCAAGAGACCAGAGGTTCTTTTATCTGCTTTTTTACTTTTTATAATTATTTAGAATGTCTTACACTTAAAGTTATTTTTATTTTTATTGTTATGTAAAATATTCTCTTCCTCATAGGGGGTTTTATCCTGTACATTAACAACTAAAGATATTTACTTCAATTGCTATGTGCAAAATACAAGGTACTTCTGCTCAAAAAATATGTTCCATTTTTTCCTCCTTTTTTTTATTATTTCAGTCTTCAGTAGATATACTAATTTCTCTCCACACATAGAAACAACTCCCCTTAAAACTTACAAAATCACCCTTCAACACCACTTCAGCATCAATAATATACAAGTTTTATTTGAAAAAAAAAAAGACATTTTTCTTTTGTTCTCCTCACCTTTTAAAATAAAAATTTTGAGCACTGGTCTTTAAATGCTCAGGTTGAGTCTGATATTTTTTATAAGAAAATGAGCAAAACTAACAAAATGACCAAACGAACAATACTCTCCTATAGGAAAGCCAATTGCTGCAAGGACTCCTCCAATCCCAGTATGCAGTTGGAATACAAAACAGAAATTGCACATAGATATTCTCAGATCCTCAAATCCTTGAAAACTGGATGTCTCCGAAGAGACGTGGGTGGACATATGGAAGAAATGCAAAGAAAGTGGACAAAAAAATAGTATAGCTCTGTTTGACTGATGGAAAAACATTATTTAATGAAATCACACTCACAAAAAGAATTGTACTGAGAGCCAGCTCAAGTGCAACAAATTCATAAAATTATGAAAGGTTACCCCATCCAGCAGGTTATTCGCCACAATAAGCTTCTATGGATAAATTGGATGAATCAGATGGCTGGTAGCAGGGTAAAAGGCTTTACAGTGTTGTTTACAAAAATAGAAATAAATAACATACAGAAATACATAAAATAAAACAGTCCATAAAAATAAAATAGGAGAAAACACAAGAAATCCTTATATATAACTACCGATATATATAATCCTTGTGGGAGATTCCAATGTTAAAGTTCTCCATACAGTTGTAAAAAAAAATCTCCCTTGGATAATACAACCTTCTGATTATATAGACCCCTGGTGATTTTCTAAGAGACCAGCCCCCCCCCCCCCCTTCCCCGGGTGGATCAGAGGGGCTTGGTCTGACAGTTTATGGCCCACTCCATCATACCTGTCCAGGTCACTACTGTGCATATTTACCTAGAAACACAGTAAGCTTACCAATACATGTCATGTACTATAGAACACCATAATTTTGTTAGGATCACATTCCTTATATTTTTGGGAGTATTTTGACATCAAACATAGTAACATAGTAATTTAGGTTGAAAAAAAAACACTAGTCCATCAAGTTCAACCCTTCTACCTATCATTCCAGCTTTTGATCCAAAAGAAGGCAAAACCCCCTAAGAAAGCTATTTCGTATTTTGCCTCCTAGGGGGAAAAATTCCTTGTTGACTCCAAGGGGCATTCGGATTTCTCCTTGGATCAATAAGCTCTATTATTAATGCTTATTCTATTATTAGTATGTCCTGCTTTTCTAAAAAAAAAACAAAAAACATCAAGACCATTTTAAAAGGCATTGATTGTGGTTGATAGCACTACCTCTCTTGGCAGTGAGGGACATAACTAAGATCCTCCAATCCCCTTATTAATTTTGTAGCTCTCCTTTGTACTATTTCTTGTCCCTTATTATCCTTTTTAAGGACTGGTGCCCAGAATTGTACTGCATATTCACAGTGAGGTCTTACCATTGATTTGTAAAGAGGCCAGATGATATCCTCTTCCCGTGAATCTATACTTAGTTTTATACATGCCAATATCTTATTGGCCCTTGCAGCTGCTGACTGGCATTGGGCACTGTTGCCAAGTTTGTTATCTACAATTATTCCAAAATCCTTTTCATTAGTAGTTTTTTTTCCCAAGGAAATACCATTTAAAGTATATGTTGCTTTGTTATTATTTTTCCCATAATGCATAACTTTACATTTGTCTATATTGAACCTCATTTGCCACTTTACTGCCCAGTCCCCAATTCTGTCCAAATCTTCCTACAAATAAATATATATATATATATATATATATATATATATAAATGTGTTCACCATATTTCATATTTTATTGTTGTCCTCTGATTCACCCAAAGTCAGTTCACATGCTCCAATACCTTTTACGACCCCAGCTCAAGAAGTCCAGCTCTGGTGATGGCTATCTACTACTTACATTTTATGGCTTAGGCCTGGTGTTGGATAAAAGCCTACAATAAACGCTATTATGGCATAAACATAACAAATTGTATGAATTCCAACGCATGCTTTGGCATGACAGGGAATAATATCTTTTAGATAGTATCTTGTAATAGTATTGGCCATTTTTTCTCTAACATTTTCTTAATTTGAAATGCTGATTCCATCATTTTATCTCAGTTTCTAGTTGGTATCTCTTTATTCATAACAAAAATATTTCTTTCAATCATTTCTACCTTATTTTCAATAGCATCTAATTGTCTATTATTATAATTTTTCTCCATTAATTTATTTTTCATTTTTGAGGTTTCATTTATTTCTATGATATACAATTTAAAATCTTAGATAACCAGTCACCTTTTTTTTTATCTTGACTAACATCCTCAAATTTGTATATATTTTATGCTATATTTATTTTTTTATTCACAATATATTGTTCCTATTCTACTCTAAGGCATATTTTTTGTTACATTTCTATCCCCTACAAATAAAATATGAAATAAAGAATATATATATATATGTATATACAAAATCCAAAGATCAGCGCACTCACCTTAAAGCAGGTAGGAGAAAAACTCTTAAAGCTATAGGTTTCAATAAAGCTACTTAAAAACACCTGTCTTACTAAGATAACAAAATTGGAGATTTAGTCACATATATGGCCAAATTATGCTAAGCCCACCCAGTGGTGTATCTTGATTTTGTGCTGCCCTAGGCAGACAAAATCCGGGCACCCCCCTACCCAAGCTGCACACCCACGTTACACACCTATGACATGCCCCATCACCTCCATTACATGACCCCACATCACACATAACATTCAGACTCACATCAAGCTCATACTCCCATCACACACACACTCCCATCACACTCAGTCACACACTCCTACTCCCATCACACTCAGTCACACACACTGACTCCCATCACACACACTCTGACTCCCATCACACTCAGTCACACACAGCCTCACATCACACACAGACTCCCATCACACCCATCCTCACATCACACACAGACTCCCATCACACACAGCCTCACATCACACACAGCCTCACATCACACACAGACTCCCATCACACACAGCCTCACATCACACTCAGTCACACACAGCCTCACATCACACTCAGTCACACACAGCCTCACATCACACACAGACTCCCATCACACTCAGTCACACACAGCCTCACATCACACACTGACTCCCATCACACTCAGTCACACACAGCCTCACATCACACACAGCCTCACATCACACACTGACTCCCATCACACTCAGTCACACACAGCCTCACATCACACACAGACTCCCATCACACTCATACTCACAACCACGGTTTTCATTTTTCCATTTGAACCAGCTTACCTTCTGCTGTACTCTGGCAGGCAGGGGGCGGAGACTTTACACTGGCACGTGTGACGGGGAACGAAGGGAGGGGAAGTGAGGGAGCCCCGAGCATGACAAGCAGCACCGGGTGAGGGGAAGACTGAAAGGAGCGGTGGGGGTGGGAAGGGGAAGGGGTGGGAAGAGAGAGGGAGGGGAGGGGAGGGGGTGGGAAGGGAAAAGAGAGGGAGGGGAGGGAACAACTTTTAACAAAACGGAGAAGAAAGTAAAAATCTTCGCCGCACCAGAAGTGTTTAAAGCACCAGTGTGCTTTAACAACCTCTGGGAAAGTGCCGCCCTAAACAAGGCGCCGCCCTAGGCGAGCGCCTTGTGTGACTCGCGGTAGATACACTACTGAGCCCACCACTACGTCAAAGTACTCCAATATTGGTGGGTCCTAACACTAAATACTGTTGCTTATGGGGCTTAATCTCTTTATATGTATTACTAACCAGGGACCAAAAGGCCCCTGGATTTGTATAAATATTTGGTCTCAGCAGCACCCCGTATAATATATGGTAGTTTAGGTGAGTGCATTCAGTTTGGATTTGTTTGTATAGTGGAGGCTATTGCCAGGCCTCTGGTTTAGCACCCCTCCCCATCACAGGTGCTCCATAAGTGGTGTCCTGACCTATAAATTGCAGGAGTGTCTCTGTATTATACAATAGGAAGGCCTTTTTAAGTAGCTTTATTGAAACCTATAGCTTTAAGCGTTTTTCTCCTACCTGCTTTAAGGTGAGTGCGCTGATTTTTGGATTTTGTATAAATATTTGGTCTCAGCAGCACCCCGTATAATATATGCTAGTTTAGGTGAGTGCATTCAGTTTGGATTTGTGTCTAAATATATATATATATATATATATATATATATATATATATATATATATATATATATATATATATATATATATATATATATATATTTATATACACATACATACAACCAGGCATGAATGTGCCCTTTGTGCTAAATATATATTATACACATATATTTCCTATTTTGCTTTTAAATATATTGTATTTATAATGTATATATTTCACCTCAGGAAGAGCAGAATAGTAAAACATATCAATAACTGTGAGTTCTTTGATTACTGCTTATATCTTTTACATTAACCCTTTGATTTCTGAACTTCTAGAGTCATGTGTTACATGCACAACATATGTAGGGGATAAGTGGGACCTGACCTTATGGCAAAGGCAGTTTGCAATGAAACCCTTTTCATATTTCAGTGACATAAATATGTTTTATGTTAATGACTTTGTACCACTGTAGTAGAGTCTGGATTCTTGTCCCTTCATCTACACGCCCCATAGAGACAGACACAAGGGGAGATGGGTGGAAAGAGACAGACACAAGGGGAGATGGGTGGAAAGAGACAGACACAAGGGGAGATGGGGGAAACAGACAGACACAATGGGAGATGAGGGAAACAGACAGACACAAGGGAAGATGAGGGAAAGAGACTGACACAAGGGGAGATGAGGGAAAGAGACTGACAAAAGGGGAGATCAGGGAAAGACTGACAAAAGGGAAATGGGGGGAAAGAGAGACAGACACAAGGGTAGATGGGGGAAATAGAGAGACACAAGGGGAGATGGGGGAGAGAAAGACACACAGGAGGAGATGAGGCAAAGTGACAGACACCAGGGGAGATGGGGGAAAGAGACACAAGGGGAGATGGGGGAAAGACACACAAGGGGAGATGAGGGAAAGAGAGACACAAGGGCAGATGGGGGAAAGAGACACAAGGGGAGATGGGGGAAAGAGACACAAGGGGAGATGGGGGAAAGAGACACAAGGGGAGATGGGGGAAAGAGAGACACAAGGGGAGATGGGGGAAAGAGACACAAGGGGAGATGGGGGAAAGAGACACAAGGGGAGATGGGGGAAAGCGAGACACAAGGGGAGATGGGGGAAAGAGAAACAAGGGGAGATGGGGGAAAGAGAGACACAAGGGGAGATGGGGGAAAGAGAGACACAAGGGGAGATGGGGGAAAGAGAGACACAAGGGGAGATGGAGGAAAGAGAGACACAAGGGGAGATGGGGGAAAGAGAGACACAAGGGGAGATGGGGGAAAGAGACAGACACATGGGGATATCAGGGGTTACTGATATCAGAGGATATTTATAATTTTTGAGGAAAAGGTGGCAACCCTATATTCAGTACCTGACCTGGTGAGATTGTTAACAGTACTGTATCATCTAGGTACACATACATTCCATGCAGGTTCTGGGACTGAGATCGGGATCAGTCAGCAATCCTTTTCACAGTGCCTTGATTTAGTTCTACAGCCCCGGTCTTCAGAGCTGAGGAGTACATCCACTTCCCTACTGAGGTTACAGAGTGGCATGAAGTCCAGATGAGCTTTTAGTGGGTGGCAGGGATGCCAAAAAGTACCCTGCTCTTGGATAACCTGCAAGTCCTGAGTAAGCCTTATGGCCATTGCAAGTTTTCCTGAATTTCTTTGCACCATTATGTTTAAAATATTAAACTACAGGGATATTCCTGCCATCTACTGTTCTTTCTCTAACATAATATATTCATATCAAGGTAGTACAGCCTTTCACAATTTATTGGCCCCACCTTTCAGTACTTTTTACAGATGCCTACAGGAAGGGAAGCATTGAATAAGTGACTTTTTTTTAACACACATTATTGTACAAATAGAATGTGTTTATAAAAATTACATAAGTGAAGCATTTCCACAGAGCGTTATAAACACTTACAATTTTTTGTTAGTGCTGTAATTCTTTGTACTTCCTTTGCACGCATTCCCCTTATTCACTGAAAGAACCCCACCTCCTCAATGTAATGACAATTTTGTTGAGTTAATTCAATTTAAGCTCTGTTGCCACCTATTCTTATTTTTATTTTTTTTTTGCAAGCCATGCTATTGTCTTCATAGATTTAACATCAGCCACAAGACATTTTTTTTACCAACCTGACAGTAAAGAACAGGTTTGGTGGCAACCATACTCTGGTGTTTGTTACTAAAGACTGTTTTAACATTACCCACTAAAATTACCGTATTTGCTCGAATATAAGACAAGGTTTTTTTCAGAGCAAATGCTCTGAAAAATCCTCCTCGTCTTACATTCGAGGTCTTCTTATAATCTGACCTCAAATTGCAGGGGACCTGGATCCCTCTCTAACAGCAGGGGATGTCTGCGCGATGAGCGCAGACTCCCCTGCTTCCGCCTGGCACGACCGCCGGGGCTTCTATGAAGAAGCCGGATACTTCCGCTTTCGTCACAGAAGTCCCGGCGATCGTGCCGGGCGGCAGCAGGGGAGGTCTGCGCTCATCGCGCAGACATCCTCTGCTGCCCCACTAGCCACCAGGGTGAATCGGGCAGCTGGGGGATGTCTGCACGATACGTGCAGACATCCTCCATGCTGCCCGACACGGCAGTCTATTATGACGGACCAACTGTCAGTCATAATAGACTGCCGTGTCGGGCAGCATGGAGGACGTCTGCACGTATCGTGCAGACATCCCCCGGCTGCCCCCACTAGCCACCAGGGAACAAAACCAGGTAAGGGGGAGGGGGGTGGACAGAGGACACAGACAGACAAGGGGAGGGGGGGGAGAAAGAGACAAAGAGAGGGGGAGGGGGGAGGACACAGACAGACAAAGGGGGGAGACACAGACAAGGGGAGGGAGGGGGACAGAGATAAAAGGGGAGGGGGGGATAGAGAGACAAAGGGAGGGGGAGGGGGGAGGACACAGACAGACAAAGGGGGGGAGACACAGACAAGGGGAGGGAGGGGGACAGAGAGAAAAGGGGAGGGGGGATAGATAGAGACAAGAGAGAAGTTTTGGGGGGAGAGAGAGACAACGCTGGGAGGGGAAAGACAGCTGGGGGAGCAGGAGAGAGGCCGCATTGGCACATAAAAGCAAATAAAAACAAGAAATGCATTTGTATAATATACATTTTTTATTAAATATTAAAAAGCAATTTACATATATACAAGTTAAACTTTTTTCCTATAGGGTAGTCTTATAATCAGGCTTTTAGGTTTTTCCTAAAGGAATGTACAAATTTGGGGGGGTCGTCTTATAACCAGGGTCGTCTTATAATCGAGCAAATACGGTATATATTGTTTATTTAACCCCTTCCCGACCTTATGACGAGTTAACTCGTCATAAGAGCCGCCGCATTAGCGACCTTATGACGAGTTAACTCGTCATGCAGTCTAGCCGGCGGTGTGCTCCGTGGGCACCGCCAGCTAGTCTGCAACTGGTCCAGGACTTAGCCTCGCACCCGAGGCAAAGCTCCTGGACCCGATCGGTGGATTTCCGGGCATGTGATCGCTGTGATAACATGCAAATTAGATGGCAAAGTCAGTGTGTTCACACACTGACTTTGCCTCTAATTCACTCTCTGTGCTTCACATTCTTATAGTGAAGCACAGAGAGTGACCTGTAAGTAAAAATAAATTAATTAAATACACAGAGGTTAAAAAAATAAATAAAAAAATTAACCCTTTCATTGCTGATCACAGTTTTTAACTTTGATCAGTTTCCTTCCACTTTATGGCCCTCATTTAGTTTTTTTTTTTAACAGATTTTTTTATTTTTACAATTTATAAAGTTTTTTTAATAAATAAAGGTAATTTTAATATATTTATTTAATAAAATTTAACCCCTGCATGCCTGTTGCATGATTTTTACTGATCTGACATCGCACTCTTCAGAGGTTTTTTTCTGTCTTTTTTGTTATGGGGGGTTTGGGAACCAATATTTTTCTTTTTTTATTAGTTAGTTAATTAGGGGGGATAAGTGGGTTAGTGTTGCACTAGTTATGTAGCTTATTATTGGGAAAATAATGGGGAAAAACTATTTTTTCCTCAAAAATTTCATCTTTTATATGTATTTTTTAATACTAAAATGTAAATCATTTCTATGTATAGGGTATCAAAAGAAAGCTCTAACTGTCCTTTAAAAAACAACATATAACTTGTATGGGTACGTTAAATGAGAGAGAGGAAAATTATGTTTCAAAAACGGCGTATTAAAAATTGAAAACCGCTCTGGTCCTTGGCCCAGGAAAATCCCTGGTCCTTAAAGGGTTAAGGATAATAATGTTTTTCTTCGATAGCATTATTATAAACATGTCATGAAATTTGTTAAAAAGAAAAATGGGAACAAAAATAATGTTTCTGAATTTGCATGAAATATATTTTACTCATCTACAAAAACTAATGAAAAAAACTACTAAATAAATTGTAACATTTGTCCTGTGTTTACATGTCTGACTTTTTTTGAAAGTTGCAGGGGAATAAATAGTGCATTGCTATTTGAAAACCATTTTATTTTTTCAAAATTAGCACTAGTGATATTGTAAGACTGATAACTGTCATAAATCCCTGAATCTCTCCCACATGCATATATTTTCCAGTTATAGAACTTGGGGTATTTTAACACTTTTCATGCAGTCATTTTTCCACAAATTTTTGCCAAATTTTACTGTATTCATTTGTGTGTGTTCTTTTCACACACTTTGTACTTTAGGTATGAATTTACAGGGGCTGATTTAATTTTATTGACAAAAAACACTCCAATATATGTTCAGCAACTTTCCCTGAACATTGTGGTAACCACTAGAGTTGAGCAAACCCGAACCGCAAAGTTCGGGTTGGTACCGAACATTAGGATTTTAGGACCCAGGACCCGAACACTGTATGTCCGGGTTGGAGTTCGGAGTTCGGCGATTCATATCGCCTAAACAAATTTAAAATTATTAGTGACTGGACAGCCATTGCTGCCCAGTCACTAGTAAAATAAGGTCCCCCCCCCTAGTCCCCACCCATTGCTGGTGGGTGGGGACCCTATAACAATAATGAGGCGGGGACCTAGTGTCCCTCCAACGGTCCCCACCCATGAGCGCCGGGTTGGGACCCTATAACAATAATGAGGGGGGGACCTAGTGTCCCCCCCTCGGTCCCCACCCATGAGACGGGGACCACAAATAAAGTGACTACCGGTGCCCAGCCCCTAGTCACTTCCCCCCCAATAAAAAAATGGCACAAGCTTCGGAAGCAGAGAGTCACCGGGAAGCATGGGAGACCAGAGAAAGATCACCACAAATGGATATACTGTCACTACCAGGATCATCTATGGGGCAGCCACGTAAGATAAATTATGCTACTTTTAAAAATTTTATAGAAAGTGAAATGGATATTGATAATTATCTGCAGGACTTTGAAAGACAGTGTGTATTAGAAGATGTGGATAAAACTAATTGGCCTGCAATATTGAGCAGCAAGCTATCAGGCAGAGCAGCAGAAGCCTTTAGAGCGGTACCTGATGTGGACATGCAAAACTATGAAAAAGTTAAGGAGATTTTGTTAGCCCGTTATGCAGTTACACCGGAGGCACACAGGAGAAAATTCGGGTCGCTCCGGAAGCAGGGCAAAGACTCTTACACAGAATGGGCATTCCGCATGCACCGCGATTCCAGTAACTGGATGCAGGGATGCCAGGCGACTACACTGGAGGATGCATTACAATTGTTATTATTGGAGCAGTTTTTTAACCACACTCCTACAGATACCAGGGATTGGGTCAGAGACAGAAAGCCGCTGTCAGTAGAAGAGGCAGCACGTCTAGCAGATGAATTTCATGAGAGCAGATGGATAGATCACAACTGGGGAGCTTCAGGATTTCCACCGCAGTATCATGCTCAAGCTCCAGCACCGCAACCGAAACCAGTACCACCGGTGAGTCAACCTACTTCCACTGGGGTTCAGAAAACTGCACCGATGTGTTTTGGGTGTAAGCAGGTGGGACACAGAAGACCTAATTGTTCACACCGTAATACTGATCGATGGGGGCGAGCACCAGCCCCACCAACGAGAGCAGCTGCTCATTGTGTACAAGAGGATTACAACTATTCTACGCAAAGGGGGGGACCACACTAATTCAGAGAATTGGTCCATGCTACACGAGGTCAACCCAGTTCAAACAGCAGATGACAATCAGGCACACCATCGACAGACCGTGCAACTTAATGGGCAGGAAGCCAGAGGACTGAGAGACACTGGAGCTGCGATAACTCTGGTACAACCACACCGTGTCAAACCGTCCCAACATACTGGACGCTCCGTGGCTGTAAGGGTGGTGGGGGGGTTGGGCTATTCACAAGTTACCCACTGCCATGGTACACATTGACTGGGGCACCGGGGCTAAGGCTGTGGAGGTGGGCATCATGCCAGAGTTACCAGCGGAGGTTTTGCTGGGGAACGATTTGGGGTGCTTGACTTCTCAATTTATACAGCCGACTACAGCAGGAGCACTCCCAGTCACAACCAGACAACAGGCATGAGCTATGGACACCTCATACTCCACGAATGACCCGGTAGACACTAATAATGCTTCTGTAGATTCTAGTCCTAATATGTATTGGGGCACTCCCACCGACTTTGGGCAGGCTCAGAGGGAGGATAGCACTTTCAGTGGGTACAGGAGGGAGGCAGATAAACCCCAGGGAGACGTAGGACAGGAAAGGTTCCAGTGGGAAAAAGGTTTGCTATATCGGATAACAGAGGGGGCGGGAGGAGGAGCCCAACAGGTGATGAAAAAACAGTTAGTGGTACCCCGCAAATATAGGGCGGAGTTATTACGGATTAGCCACAATATACTCAGACATTTTTTGGGCCAGGTGCTATCCAAGATTTACAAAATTATTGTAGAACCTGTGATGTATGCCAAAAAGTAGGAAAGAGGGGTGACCTCTTTCTGGCAGACCTGGCAGAGCTGCGGAGTAAAACCCATACTGAGTTCTCTCTATCATCCCCAGACGAATGGGCTCTGCGAACATTTTAATGGCACTCTAAAACAGATGCTAATCACGTTCACAGAGACCTGTCGGAACTGGGAAAAGTTCCTTCCCCACCTGCTGTTCGCATACCGGGAGGTACACCAGGCATCCACCGGATTCTCTCCTTTTGAACTGTTATATGGAAGGAGAGTCCGAGGACCACTGGACCTGGTTCGCGAGCACTGGGAAGGGGATATGGGAGAATCAGGCACGCCGATAGTACCATTTGTTTTAGAGTTGAGGGACCAACTGCAGGCGCTTACTCAATAGGTAAGGGAAAACCTGCCGGCGGCTCAACAACGTCAGAAGCACTGGTACGATAGGGGAGCTAGAGATCGTATTCTAGAGATAGATCAAAAGGTGTTAGTCCTCAAACCGACCAAGACAGACAAGTTACAGGCCTCTTGGCAAGGGCCCCACAAAGTAGTAGCCAGGGTCAGCGACACTACGTACATAGTAACAGATTGTAACAATGCGCTCCGGCGTTTGAAGACAGTGAGGGTATTCCCTTGCCCAACTTGCTCCACAAAGAACCCATCGGGGTGGAGCAGGTTGGACTAGGACCAGAGTTGAAACCAGAGGAAAGGGCACAGGCTACTCAGCTGTTACGGGAATTTCGGGATAGGTTTTCTGCTCTCCCGGGCTACGATACGCTGGCAGTCCACCGGGTGGAGACCCCAGGTCAGGTACCTTTGAGACAGCAACCATACAGAATTCCTGAGGCAGTTAGAGATAGCATGTTAAAATAAATTCAGGAGATGCTGGACCTAAGGGTTATAGAACCCTTGCAGAGCCCTTGGGCCTCCCCAGTGGTATTAGTACCAAAGAAAGACGGTACCACGCGATTTTGCATGGATTACAGCAGGCTTAATGACCGTACGGTTATGGATGCCTACCCCATGCCCAGGGTAGATGAGTTATTAGACAGTATGGCCGGGGGCAATTACTTGACCACTATTGACTTGTGCAAGGGGTATTGGCAAATCCCCTTGGAGCCTGATGCTATTCCTAAGTCTGCATTCGTCACCCCATTTGTCTTGTACCAATTTAAGGTCATGCCATTTGGGATGAAGAATGCCCCGGCTACTTTTCAAAGGATGGCAGACCGGCTCTTAGAGGGATTTCAGGGCTTCGCCTGTGCTTATCTAGATGACATAGCCATTTACAGCAGCACTTGGGAGGCCCACCTGGAGCACATTTCTGTAGTACTCAAGCTAATTCAAGAGGCAGGATTAACCTTGAAACCAGAAAATTTTTATGTAGTCATGGCCGAGGTCCAATACCTAGGCCATAGGGTAGGGTCAGGCAAGCAGAGGCCTGAGCCAGCTAAAATTGAGGCTATCACTCAGTGGCCCCAACAACGCACCAAGACACAGGTTATGGCCTTTCTGGGAACAGCTGGCTATTATAGGAAATTCGTGTCAGAATATAGCACCACAGCCAAACCCCTGACTGATCTTACCAAAAAGTCGTTACCTAGGCAAGTAGTATGGTCTCCGGAGTGTGAGGAGGCCTTCCAGAAACTCAAGCTTGCTTTAAGTAAAACCCCTGTATTGGCGGCACCTGACCACACTAAAAGATTCCTCATTCCCACAGATGCCTCAATGTTTGGACTGGAAGCCGTGTTAAGTCAAGTGGGGGACGATGGCCTGGAGCATCCGGTAGCATATCTGAGCCGAAAACTTACACCCAGAGAGGTCAGTTATGCCACCGTTGAGAAAGAGTGTTTGGCATTAGTCTGGGCCCTCAAGAAATTACAGCCTTATTTATATGGAAATTCTTTCACGGTTATGACGGATCATAACCCCCTCATTTGGCTCAACAGAGTAGCCGGAGATAACCCCAGACTGCTAAGATGGAGCTTGGCACTGCAACCCTATAATTTTACAATGCAGTACCGGCCAGGGAAGCAGAATGCCAACGCAGATGGGTTATCCTGGCAAATAGAACTGGAAAAACAAAGTTTAACACCGGACATCCCCAAGCCAACCCGTTAGGGTCTAGGCGGGTATGCCGTCCCATGGAACTAAGGGGGAGCAATGTGGCGAAAGGAAGGGTTCTGTTTAAATCCACTTGTTTTATATACAAATGTAGCTCCGTTCGTGAGTTTCTGCATTGCTAATGGCCTGCTGGTTTTGAGATGGCTCCAGGGTGTCTCAGGATGTATCCCAGAGACAATAGGACAATGGGCTATAGCCTGAGACATCCTGGCAAGTTATGGATTAAAAGTAATAAGTTTAAAGGTTCAAGGGAGGGGATCTTAATTAGGGTCAGGAAGGTTATCAGTCAGGGCTATTTCAGCTGTAATTTGTGGAGTGAATAATTCTAATGTTTGTTTTCATTGGGAGCTTAATACTGTATTTGGTGTGCTGGGGGAAGCTGGGTTGGGATTATACTGTAATCCATGTATCTCTCCGGATGTGGGGAGGAGTTCTGGCAGAGCATAAACGTATTTCGGCAGTTTTTTCGGGAGTAAGCTGCACAGGGCTCATTTATTATATATGGGTTCCTTTACACCTACCTACCCCCCCTCAACCTAATAATAGTGTGTGGGGTGGGCAATAAACTAACCTGTAAAAAAAAAAAATAACAATTTCATACTTATCATTTGATGTCTTCTTTCTTCTTTTCTTTATCCCCAAAAAAGGCCAAATAGAAAAACCAAATTTGAACCAACCAATCAGAGTGCTAGCCATTTTAAACAGAGTGGGAAAATTCTAAATAACTTTCCCACGCTGTGTAAAATGACACAGAGCACTCTGATTGGTTGGATTTCAAACCAACCAATCAGAGTGTTCTGAGCTTAATTGCAGGACAGGGCAAGGCACGTGTTTTGGTTTTTTATTTGGCCTTTTTTGGGGATAAAGAAAAGAAGAAAGAAGACTTTTCCTCAAACCTATTTCTGAGGATATGGGCTTGTTGTTGACACGTAGTGATATCTGTGCAATTTCTCCTCAGCCTCATGTAT
This sequence comes from Pelodytes ibericus, assembly GCA_036172795.1. Classification (NCBI taxonomy): domain Eukaryota; kingdom Metazoa; phylum Chordata; class Amphibia; order Anura; family Pelodytidae; genus Pelodytes; species Pelodytes ibericus. Next base: position 96,645,854 of record CM069858.1, on the reverse strand, counting down.
TGGCTTTTAGGAACTCCCCTGAGCCATGGTGGAAAATGGCAGCTATTGTGGTCGATGAAACTGTATGTGTCCACTTTTTAAAAAGAAGTCTTTGTTTTGAGTAAATTGTCCTCTACATAGATATTGAAGTCAAGGAATTGGATCTCAGTTTTGCTATATATTAAGAACAATATTATTATTGTTCTTATTTAAAAAAATAAGGAAATTGTCCAGGCTATTTTGATCGCCCTTCCAAATAAAAAATGGGTCATCTATATATCTTCTGTATAGGACCAGGTTCACCTCCCAGCTATGGTTACTCCACACGGAATGATCCTCCCAATTACCCATGAAGAGATTTGCATAGCTGGGGGCGACCCTGGTCCCCATGGCTGTTCCAGTTAACTGCAAGAAAAAAGTATCCTGAAACCAGAAGAAGTTATGTTCTAGGATGATCTTTAAACCTTCTAAGATGTACTCTATTTGAGAAGGTGTTATATTTGTTTCTTTTTTTAACATATTTTTAACTGCCTGACAGCCTTGATGGTGCTCTATGATAGTGTACAAAGAGGACACATCACTTGATACCAAGATATAGTCCTCTTGCAACTCTATATTTTTTATAAGTCTTATTAGACTGATTGAGTCTTTTAGATATGATTACATTTTTTGTACATAAGGCTGGAGGACTATATCAAGGTATTTTGATAAATGTGAAAAGATTGATTTTATACCTGACACTATTGGTCTTGTAGGTGGTTTTGTGGGGTTTTTATGGATCTTCGGAAGGAAGTATATTATCAGGATTTTTGGATGTAGGACATTTATGTAATCGATTTCTTTTTTACTTAAAAAATTATTAATTTTTCCTCTATCAAGAAATGTCGACAATATTTTTCTGTATTGATTAGTAGGGTTATCTTTGAGTTGGCGGTAGACCTTTTGATCATTCAGGTGTTTGAAGGCATCTATTTTATAGTCTTCTCTAGATAAGATCACAATTCCTCCACCCTTATCAGCTGGCTTTATGATGATATCATCATCTTCCTGCAATTCCCTCAGAACTTCCAGTTCTTTTTTTGTAAAGTTATTATTATCATATTTTGTGCATTTGATCTTCCTGAGATCACCTGTAACTTGTTTCTCAAAAACCTCCAATGCACTAGATCTGTATGAAGTGGGGTAAAAAACAGATTTATTTTTTAAATTTGAAGTGGTAATATAATTTTGATTATCTTTTTGGATTATTTCATTTCCAATTTTTGGTTTCAAAGCAAAAAATCTTTTCAAAGTGGCTTGTCTCACAAACTTGTTTACATCGATATATGCTGCAAATGTATCACATATTTTTTAGTGGGAGCGAATTTTAAACCTTTACTTAATATCAACATTTGTTCTTGGGAGAGGATTTTGTGGGACAGATTAAAAATGCCAGAAAAGGAAGGAGCTATTTTTGTTGTTAATTTTCTTATCTTTCTCTTCTGAACCAATCTGCCTCCTCTTGTTCCTCTCCCTGAAGAAACCTTTTTCTTTTTAGATTTGTGGTTCTTTGTGGTTTTGGGGGGATTTTTTGTGCTCTTTGATCTAAGTCTAAAAAATGTGATTCTGTGTTATTATAATGCCCTTCTTTTGTGTTTGTCTCTTGTGGTAGTGGTTTTAGTAATCTGTGTTGTCTGTCAAGAATAGGAGATGTGTCTCCCAGTTGTGATAGAACATGAAATTTGTTTGACTTCAATAAGTCAGCATTTTTTGTGCCCTGTCCTCGTGAATCAGACACATTTCTTCTTATATATTGGTTTGTGCCTTCACATGCATGTTTCCATATTTTTCAGTATTTTTTTGCGGGTTATGGGGCAAAAATTGACCTTTTGAACCCCAACCCCAACCCAAAATTTAACCCTAACACTAAATTTAACCCCAACTCTAACCCCTATGCTATCCCTTAATATATTTTCATTTAAATTTAATTTTAACTCTATCCCTAATGCTAAAAAATATTTAATTTAATTTTATCCCTATAGGCTAATCTAACTTTATAATCAGTTTTAAGCTAATTACATATTTTTTTACATTTTTTTACATTGCTATGCTGCTTGGCTACCTCTAGGAGCAGTCAAGCAGCATATTCAGAGCGACAGAAGTGAATTTACTTTCACTTCCGAAGCTCAGACCACCAGAGGGCATAGCCATATTGACGGAGCATGCTGCGCCATGGGGCGATCGTGGGTGCCCCAGAAAATAAATTTTGGTGCTGGCTATTGCTTCAACATCGAGGCAATAGACCATCACCATTAAAGCGGTTTTCTTGATCTTTGATTGTGAAAACCGCATGAGTCACCGCAGGACGTGCCAGGTATGTCCATTGTCGGGAACGGAGTTCCCTGCTGGACGTGCCTGACACGTCCATTGTCACGAAGGGGTTAACATCTTATTGTTTATATAATTTATTAGTATTCTGTATTTATTTATTTTTATATAATTCTAACTCTAGGGTTTTGATGAAACTCTAAACTTAACCCTAATGCAGGGGGGTAGGGGTTGCTTAGTGGACCGTGGGCAGACTACTACCCCTATACTTAGTCTCTACCTGCCCCTAGATAGCTGTGGAGTAGGGATAGACTATAGCTGTCAAAGGCACTCCATTTGCTGTGATTAAATAAACTGAAAATGGAGAGTGGGCCAACATGTTTTGCATGCCTAGAAGCAGTGTGTCTCTTGCATAATGTCAGGACCTCCACCTCCTCATAACTGATCTGGTACATAGTGATCTTCGACAGCATAGAATACATTGTGGGCAATTTATAAAACGTCCCACAAATGAAAATACTAGAACGTTTTTAAAAAGATGCAATCACTCTGATTTTAAAGTCAGTCATTATCAAATCAATTTTGTATTCTATATATTAACATTATAATCAATATTGGTTGATGGAGTCCATTAGACAAGTGTTTTTTCCAACTGCCGTAACATCCTTACTTAAGCATAAACTGTACACAACAAAATAAAGGTTCAGATGGGATTTTTTCACAGAAGTAGAACAAACATGAATATTTGATATTTTCTATTGTGTGGCACACAGGAATCAATTATGCCTTCATGTTATTCAATAGATTATTGTAGAATGCAATCCAACACGTGACTTATAAAGGTAATAATATTCTACTTCTCTAAGCAGCAGTTAGATGAACTGAAATTAAATGGGTATTTAAATTGCAAAGTATATGGTAAGTAACTCTTGACAGTGTAATTATTGTAATAGAAAAAACAATGCTTCATGTCATTTCTTTGTCATTGTTGGCATTTAAGCATTTTTTTTCCTCCTTTGTTTTATACTAAAACCATATTTTTACAAACTACTCATAGAAGGATATTAATACATTTTATTACTTACTTTATTACTTCGAAATTAAAACCATATTAGCGTTTAACTTAAAAAAAAAAAAAAACTCAGTGAGTTCATCCTGTTTTTTCCACATAAGCACTGTAAAATCAATTTTTTTTTATCTATAACTTTTTATCTATAACTTCTGCAGGTTATTCACCTGGGTCAATACACAAAAATGTTACTTAATTTCACTATTTATCAGATGTAAACAAATATTTGGTTTTCCAAATAATTTATAAAAGGAAAAAAAAAAAAATCTTGTAGCAACCTTGAGTGCTCTCTTGTGAGGTGTTTGCTGTGAGAGTATAATGAGGTTAGTTTCCATACAGTCGTGGTTGGTTGCCATACAACCTATCAGTCAATCAATAATGCTTTCACAACCCAACTATGGTCAAGACACCCAACCAGTATGTTGGGAGGTATGGTTAGTTCCAATTCTGTAAGTAAAACACCTAACTCCTAAAAGGGAGTTTTAAAGATGAAGGCTTTATTAGCCATTAATTTTACAATTTTTCTTTCATGAACAATGTTGGTCTCTATGCTTGCTAATAATAATAATAAAAATAATAATAAAAAGTGGTGATATGTTGGAAAAAAAATGAATCATTATGTTGCATTGTGTGATGCTGTGAATTGAGTTGCTATATTCCATACTTTGGTTGTCACAAGTCATGTGTACAGATAAAATTGATATATTACTATTAAAGCCAATATATATCAAGCACAGTCATTGTTGGGGTATTTGAAGGCTTCTACGGCTATAGTACTGAATAAAACAAAGACCTGTAAAAAACAAAGGGGGTGCTATCCACCATTTTGTTCATTAGACCACTTTCCCATTTTCTCTATGAATGTGTAAAGCAATTGAATATCGTGCAAAAGTTCATTTATTTCAGTAATGCAATGTAAAAGGGGAAACTAATTATGAGATAGATTTATTACATGCAAAGCAAGATAGTTCAAGCCGTGATTTGTCATAAGTGCGATGATATGGCTTACAGCTCATGAAAACCCCAAATAACCAATCTCAGTAAATTAGAATATTACATGCAATCAATAAAACAAGGAGTGTACATAGAACAATATCGGACCTCTGAAAAGTATAAGCATGCACATGGGCTTAGTACTTGGTTTGGGCCCCTTTTGCAGCAATTGGCATCATGGCATGGAAGCTATCAGCCTGTGGCACTGTTGAGGTGTTATGGAAGACCAGGATGCTTCAATAGCGGCCTTCGGCTTTTTTGCATTGTTCGGTCTCATGTCTCTCCTCTTTCTCTTGGCAATGCCCCATAGATTCTCTATGGGGTTAAGGTCAGGCGAGTTTGCTGGCCAATCAAGAACATTAATCCCACGGTCATTGAACCAGTCTTTGGTGCTTTTGGCAGTGTGGGGAGGAGCCATGTCCTGCTGGATAATTAAGTCAGCATCCCCTCGCTCGTCTTTGGAAGGAAGCACGAAGTGCTCCAAAATCTCCTGGTAGATGACTGCATTGACCCTGGACTTAATGAAGCACAGTGGACCAACACCAGCAGATGACATGGCTCCCCAAAATATACAGAGACTTTGGAAACTTCACAATGGCCTTCAAGCATCTTGCAGTGTGTGCCTCTCCATTCTTCCTCTAGACTCTGCGTCCTTGGTTTCCAAATGAGATGCAAAAGTTGCTCTCATCTGAAAAGAGGACTTTGGACCACTGAGCAACAGACCAGGTCTGTTTTTCTTTAGCCCAGGTAAGACGCTTCTGATGTTGTTTGTTGTTCAGGAGTGCCTTGACAAGAGGAATACGACATCTAAAGCCCATGTCCAGGATCCGGCTATGTGTGGTGGCTCTTGATGCACTGACTCCAGCCTCAGTCCACTCCTTGTGAAAGTCCCCAACACATTTGAATGGCCTTTTCTTGACAATCCTCTTCAGGCTGCGGTCATCCCTGCTGCTTGTGCACCTTTTTCTTTCACATTTTCCCTTACACATAACTTTCTATTTATGGGCTTTGATACAGCACTTTGGGAACATCCAACTTCCTTCGCAATTACCTTTTGAGGCTTTCCGTCCTTATGGAGGGTGTCAATGATGGTTTTCTGCACAACTGTCAGGTCAGCAGTCTTCCCCATGATTGTGATTATTACTGAACCAGACTGAGAGACAATTTAAAGGCTCAGAAACACTTTGTAGGTGTTATGGCTTACGTAGCTGATTACAGTGGTACACTGTGAGCCTAGAATATTGCACCTTTTCACAATATTATAATTTACTGAGATTGTGGATTTGGGGTTTTCATGAGCTGTAAGCCATAATCATCGCATTTATGACAAATCACGGCTTGAACTATATTGCTTTGCATGTAATGTGTCTATCTCATATATTAGTTTCCCCTTTTACGTTGCATTACTGAAATAAATGAATGTTTGCACAATATTCTAATAGTATCACCTGTAGTATATTCTGTCTGTGTATAAAAAACTCCATAGTCCATTATCTGATAACAGATTGTTTGAATTCAACCACAGTCTCATTTCAGACAAGGAGGATCAGCAGTTACATTCTTTTGTTGTAGCTAAGTTATAGTAATATTTTGAGTGATTGATTTCACCTTTTCATTGATTGGTTCAAGTACCGTATTTAATTAGGAACAAACAGAGGTAGTGCAAGCTGAAGTCATCCGGAAGGTAAACAGCATTAATCCATAGTTGGTTTGTAAAAAAGTAACTTTATTAAATCAAAAAAAGAATAATAAAACCATCGAGCAAGGAGACAGGAACAAAACGGATACGACACACGCTTGACGCGTTTTGCACCAACTGGTGCTTTGTCAAAAGCAGTCTGAAGTATCATGGTACAACACACAATATATATACATAAATACACAATTAAAAAGTAATCAGAATAGTACCTGCAGCTGGTGTCAGTGAGGAGGGGCGTCTACCATGCTCAGAATGATTAAAGAGCATGCATACTAGAGTCATGGAGCTAGACACGCCCCCCCCAAAGGTGGGGGCCGTTGCAAGGAGCAAGAGACACGCCCCCCCCCCCCCCTGCCTGTCAGAAGCTGAGGATTACACAGAGTGAATGGAGCACAATCTGGACACAAGTACAATGTCTTCATAAGGAGCAGCAGTACAGTGAACATTGAACATTGAGCACTGAAGCTGGTGTCAGTGAGGAGGGGCGTCCACCATACTCAGAATAATCAAAGAACATGCATACTAGAGTCAGGGAGCTAGATACACCCCCCCAAAAGGTGGGGGCTGCTGCAAGGAGCAGGAGACACGCCCCCCCCCCCTCCTTGTCAGCAGCTGAGGATTACACAGAGGGAATGGAACACAGTCTGGACACAAGTACAATGTCTTCATAAGGAGCAGCAGCACAGTGCTTAGTGAACACTATGGAAGAGAGAGAGAAACAGGATTTAGCATAATAAATAGCAATAGTGCATATCATATATAGGGCAAGGTATAAATTGAAATAAAAAAAAATTATTTTTATTTTTTTATGAATGAATGACTTAGCGATAGAAGGTTATAGTCAGTAATAGTATTATTGGATATACACACAATAGAAATGATTAAAACATTAAGAGATACCATAATTAAAAAGAATAAATAGATATAAATGGATATTTATAAGTATTAAAAAGATAAAGGTGAAAAGCAATAAGCATGAAACAGACATTTCAGACAAATATGGAATAAACTAAGGAAATATAATATAATATAATATAATAGAAACCCTAACTTCTAGCCAATGAAACAAGATACGTCATATTTGGCATTAAGGCCCTATGGGGTACGGGTTTTAAGTTGGAATATCCAGAAAACCTCTCGCTGATTCAATATAGTATTTAAATTCCCTCCTCTAGGAGGAGTGTGAATTTTTTCAATGCCGCAAAATTTAAAAAACCTAGAACACCCATTACTGCAGGACAAAAAGTGTTTCCCTATAGGTGACTGTTCATCTCTCAATTCCACACTAGACAAATGTTCACTTATGCGAGCCTTTAGTTGGCGTGTAGTCTGGCCTACATATTGAATGCCACAGTTAGTACATGTAATGAGATATATGACATATTCGCTGCAGCAATTAATGTAATCTTTGATATGGAAAATATTCCCTCCAACATTTGATACAAAGGTATTCGTTCTGTCAATGTGGGTACAACACTTACAGATCTTATGGCCGCAAGGAAACATGCCCTTAGTAGAGAGCCAAGTTTCAGTGCTCTTAGTGGGATTATGGCAAGGTAAAGTACTAGGGGCCAAACGATTCCCCAATGTGCAGGTCTTTTTTGGAACGTAATTGAGTCCCCTTTCCACTATCCTTGATAGAGATTCATCTGTTTTTAGTACTGGTAAGTGTTTTTTCAAGATAGAATGGATCTGATTAAATTCTGAATTAAATTCTGTAATAAAGCAAATCCGTTCCCCATTCTGATTGGGGGTCTTCACTTTTGATATAGGGTGGTCACAAAGAAGATCCTCACGGTTCCTCTTTTTGGCTAAATTATAGGACCGTTGGATATCGGATTCCAGATAGCCTCTTTTCCTAAATCTCTGCTGTAATTCCTTGGCCTGGGACTCGAAATTTTCCAAAGAGGAGCGGTTTCGTTTTAATCTAGTAAACTGCCCTGTTGGGACACTCCTGATTACATGAAGGGGATGACAGCTTTTCGCATGGAGGACAGTATTACCTGCCACTTCCTTGCGATAAACTGTGGTGTTAATACCCCCGTCAGCAGCGTCCCCATTGAGTTCCAGGTCAAGGAAAGTAATGGTATGTAATTTATGTTCAAAAGTGAAGTTCAAGTTAAGCGGATTAGTGTTTGCATAGTCAACAAATGATTTTACTCTCTCATGTTCTCCTGCCCATATTAACAGCAAGTCATCAATATAGCGACCATAAAATATAATATCAGACATAAAGGGATTGTCGCTACAGTAAATGTAATGTTCCTGCCAATAGATCATATACATATTGGCATATGAGGGCGCGAAACGCGCCCCCATCGCTGTAACCTTTGTCTGGACATAATATTTAGAATCAAAGGAGAAACAGTTATGAGTCAGGAGAAACTCCACCGCCATGAGTAGGAACTGTATAGTCTGAGGGCAGTAATCACTGAACCTCTCCAGACACCACGTGATTGCAATTACACCTTTATCATGTGGAATACATGAATAGAGCGAGGATACATCCAGAGACAGCCAGGAATAACTATCCTTCCAAGTCAAAATCCCCATTTGCTGTAAGACTTGTTTTGAGTCGCGTATATAGCCCTTTTGGGCTACCACAATTGGTTGTAGATATAAGTCGACCAACTCTGAGAGGACTTCTCCCAAACTACCAATCCCTGAAATGATGGGACGCCCCGGAGGATTAACAAGTGACTTATGCACCTTGGGGAGAAAGTAGAAAATAGGCATCAGGGGACTCCTTTTGTAGATATATTCTACTTCATCTATATTTAAGATCCCATTGTATATGCCGAAATCTAATAATTTAGACAAATCTTTTTGACAGGCCTCCGTTGGGTTGGTCGACAAACATCTATACGTTTTTGTATCCAGAAGCTGTCTAAAGGCTTCTCTCATGTATATGCTGAAACAGGATTTAGCATAATAAATAGCAATAGTGCATATCATATATAGGGCAAGGTATAAATTGAAATAAAAAAAAATGTATTTTTATTTTATTATGAATGAATGACTTAGCGATAGAAGGTTATAGTCAGTAATAGTATTATTGGATATACACACAATAGAAATGATTAAAACATTAAGAGATACCATAATTAAAAAGAATAAATAGATATAAATGGATATATATAAGTATTAAAAAGATAAAGGTGAAAAGCAATAAGCATGAAACAGACATTTCAGACAAATATGGAATAAACTAAGGAAATATAATATAATATAATGAGTGGAACATTATTGTGTGAAACAGTGAGTCAATAGTGATTGTATATAAAGTGAAAGAGAAAAAAAAAAAATCAAACCTCAGTTAACTTAACTTTTACTGGTTTGTGCCTATTATCTACTCTGGAGGATTTACAATCCGCTCCAAAAGAAATTGTTACCATACGTACTGGGCTAAAACCGAATTCCACCTTTTACAAGGTAAACAGTAGAAACAGTGCCATTGATTCTTATCAAAGATTAGTTGAGGAAGATTTAATAAAATTAGCTAGTAAACAAACAACACATACTGTACGCCATAACCACAGTAAGCTTGAGCAGGAGGCAATTAAAGAACTGGCCGATAACTTGGATATAGTCATAAAGAATGCTGACAAGGGTGGAGAGGTGGTTGTTATGAGTAGGGAGTACTACATGAGAGAAGCCTATAGACAGCTTCTGGATACAAAAACGTATAGATGTTTGTCAACCAACCCAACGGAGGCCTGTCAAAAAGATTTGTCTAAATTATTAGATTTCGGCATATACAATGGGATCTTAAATATAGATGAAGTAGAATATATCTACAAAAGGAGTCCCCTGATGCCTATCTTCTACTTTCTCCCCAAGGTGCATAAGTCACTTGTTATTCCTCCGGGGCGTCCCATCATTTCAGGGATTGGTAGTTTAGGAGAAGGCCTCTCAGAGTTGATCGACTTATATCTACAACCAATTGTGGTAGCCCAAAAGGGCAACATACGCGACTCAAAACAAGTCTTACAGCAAATGGGGATTTTGACTTGGAAGGATAGTTATTCCTGGCTGTCTCTGGATGTATCCTCGCTCTATTCATGTATTCCACATGATAAAGGTGTAATTGCAATCGTGTGGTGTCTGGAGAGGTTCAGTGATTACTGCCCTCAGACTATACAGTTCCTACTCATGGCGGTGGAGTTTCTCCTGACTCATAACTGTTTCTCCTTTGATTCTAAATATTATGTCCAGACACAGGGTACAGCGATGGGGGCGCGTTTCGCGCCCTCATATGCCAATATGTATATGATCTATTGGCAGGAACATTACATTTACTGTAGCGACAATCCCTTTATGTCTGATATTATATTTTATGGTCGCTATATTGATGACTTGCTGTTAATATGGGCAGGAGAACATGAGAGAGTAAAATCATTTGTTGACTATGCAAACACTAATCCGCTTAACTTGAACTTCACTTTTGAACATAAATTACATACCATTACTTTCCTTGACCTGGAACTCAATGGGGACGCTGCTGACAGGGGTATTAACACCACAGTTTATCGCAAGGAAGTGGCAGGTAATACTGTCCTCCATGCGAAAAGCTGTCATCCCCCTCATGTAATCAGGAGTGTCCCAACAGGGCAGTTTACTAGAGTAAAACGAAACTGCTCCTCTTTGGAAAATTTCGAGTCCCAGGCCAAGGAATTACAGCAGAGATTTAGGAAAAGAGGCTATCTGGAATCCGATATCCAACGGTCCTATAATTTAGCCAAAAAGAGGAACCGTGAGGATCTTCTTTGTGACCACCCTATATCAAAAGTGAAGACCCCCAATCAGAATGGGGAACGGATTTGCTTTATTACAGAATTTAATTCAGAATTTAATCAGATCCATTCTATCTTGAAAAAACACTTACCAGTACTAAAAACAGATGAATCTCTATCAAGGATAGTGGAAAGGGGACTCAATTACGTTCCAAAAAAGACCTGCACATTGGGGAATCGTTTGGCCCCTAGTACTTTACCTTGCCATAATCCCACTAAGAGCACTGAAACTTGGCTCTCTACTAAGGGCATGTTTCCTTGCGGCCATAAGATCTGTAAGTGTTGTACCCACATTGACAGAACGAATACCTTTGTATCAAATGTTGGAGGGAATATTTTCCATATCAAAGATTACATTAATTGCTGCAGCGAATATGTCATATATCTCATTAAATGTACTAACTGTGGCATTCAATACGTAGGCCAGACTACACGCCAACTAAAGGCTCGCATAAGGGAACATATGTCTAGTGTGGAATTGAGAGATGAACAGTCACCTATAGGGAAACACTTTTTGTCCTGCAGTAATGGGTGTTCTAGGTTTTTTAAATTTTGCGGCATTGAAAAAATTCACACTCCTCCTAGAGGAGGGAATTTAAATACTATATTGAATCAGCGAGAGGTGTTCTGGATATTCCAACTTAAAACCCGTACCCCACAGGGCCTTAATGCCAAATAAGACGTATCTTGTTTCATTGGCTAGAAGTTAGGGTTTCTATTATCTTTTTTTTTCTTTTCCCCTCCTTTTTTCTGTACCCCTCTCTTTACTTTTTACTCTTTAATCTATGTATTTCTGCTTCCCTTCAGCCAAATGAGACTACTATACTCTGTTATTTGGGATTCAGAACACTGTAAATCACTCATTTTTACATTCAGCACTCACTACCATCAATAATTTTTTCTCTTTTGCTCTCACACTTTTTTTTTTCTCCCTTTTGCTCTCACACTTTTTTTTTGTTTTTTTTTCTTTCACTTTATATACAATCACTATTGGCTCACTGTTTCACACAATAACGTTCCACTCATGATATTATATTATATTTCCTTAGTTTATTCCATATTTGTCTGAAATGTCTGTTTCATGCTTATTGCTTTTCACCTTTATCTTTTTAATACTTATAAATATCCATTTATATCTATTTATTATTTTTAATTATGGTATCTCTTAATGTTTTAATCATTTCTATTGTGTGTATATCCAATAATACTATTACTGACTATAACCTTCTATCGCTAAGTCATTCATTCATAAAAAAATAAAAATAATTTTTTTTTATTTCAATTTATACCTTGCCCTATATATGATATGCACTATTGCTATTTATTATGCTAAATCCTGTTTCTCTCTCTCTTCCATAGTGTTCACTAAGCACTGTGCTGCTGCTCCTTATGAAGACATTGTACTTGTGTCCAGACTGTGTTCCATTCCCTCTGTGTAATCCTCAGCTGCTGACAAGGAGGGGGGGGCGTGTCTCCTGCTCCTTGCAGCAGCCCCCACCTTTTGGGCGGGCGTGTCTAGCTCCCTGACTCTAGTATGCATGTTCTTTGATTATTCTGAGTATGGTGGACGCCCCTCCTCACTGACACCAGCTGCAGTGCTCAATGTTCAATGTTCACTGTACTGCTGCTCCTTATGAAGACATTGTACTTGTCTCCAGATTGTGCTCCATTCACTCTGTGTAATCCTCAGCTGCTGACAGGCAGGGGGAAGGGGCGTGTCTCTTGCTCCTTGCAACGGCCCCCACCTTTGGGGGGCATGTCTAGCTCCCTGACTTAGTATGCATGCTCTTTAACCCCTTAGTGACCGAGTGCTATGTTGCATTTGACGTGCCTTGAAGACCAGAATTCCATTATTTTTGTCATACGTTTACTGAACTGTGAATTTCTTTCTTTGTGTTCAGTCCACCCACACAAATTATATATCATTTTTTAAAGGACGGATAGGGCTTTCATTTGATACTATTATTTTCATCATATGATATCATTTACTATTAAAAAAATATAAAATATGATGAAAATATGCCCAAAAAAACACTTTTTCCAACTTTGACCTGATTTTTTTTTTTACACAATTACAAATGGTAAAAAAGACCCCGTCTATATATTTCTACTGTTTGTCCTGAGTTTAGTAATATCAATGTTTCCTTGTTTTTCTATGTTTTATTTCACGTAATAGGGCAATAAACAATATTAGTGTTTTTTTTGTGTTTTCTAACCATTTTCTTCTACAGTGATTTTTTTAACCAGAACCCTAAATTTACCCCCACCCCTTAATCTAATCCTTGTAATCTTCCAAACCCCCGTTTAACCCTAATTATGACCCTATTTGTGACCCTAACCCTAGATCTAGGTTCAGTAGATCAAGGGTTAGCTTTCTCCATTTATTTATTTTATTTATTTATTTATTTAATTTTCTATTTTTTAACTGTAATACAGTCTAACTGCCTCTAGGGGCAGTCAAGTAGTGGTTTCAGAGCGACGGAAGAGATATTTTTTTTTCTCTCTTCCGTCACTCTCCTCTGGGCACGCTGTATCAGAGGAGCATGCTCCTCCGAAACAGCACACACCCTCGATCACCGGGTGATCGCGGTGCCCAGGAGGGCACAGAATGTGTTGCATGATGCCTCGATAGAGGCATCATTGCAACACTTTAACACACATAGGCAGTGATCAGCTTTCACTGCCTATTTGTGTTAACGCGCATACGATCACATTCGCGGTGATCGTATGCGCGCGAGGGGGGGCTGAAAGCCCTCTCACAGGCTGCTTCGGATCCGAAGCAGCCTCTGAGAGTAGCTGCAGGCATGTAGTGATGCGCTAAGGAGCGCAACACTACATGAAAACGGAGGACGTATATATACGTCCTCATGGTCCTCAAGGACCATGCTTTTCAGGATGTATATATACGTCCATATGCGTTAAGGGGTTAATCATTCTGAGCATGGTGGACGCCCCTCCTCACTGACACCAGCTGCAGGTACTATACTGATTACTTTTTAATTGTGTATTTATGTATATATATTGTGTGTTGTACCATGATACTTCAGACTGCTTTTGACAAAGCACCAGTTGGTGCGAAACATGTCAAGCGTGTGTCGTATCCGTTTTGTTCCTGTCTGCCTGCTCGATTGTTTTATTATTCTTTTTTTGATTTAATAAAGTTACTTTTTTACAAACCAACTATGGATTAATGCTGTTTACCTTCCGGATGACTTCAGCTGGCACTACCTCTGTTTGTTCCTGTTGTCTGCCTGGGGATTGAGTAGACCCTTTTTCTGTGCTACAGCACCTGGAAGTTAATTCTACTCACTCCACTGTTATTTGGGGCTTGAGCCAGTCAGAATCTGCTTGGAATTACTGTATTTAATTAACTTGTGTGCCCCTCACAATTTGCCTATGATTAAGCTTAGAAATCCGTGAAATGTGTAAGGGATGCCCACTTTTCCTCCACATTCTGTGTTGCTTTTTCCTTTTGGTTTCTTGGATCTACATGCATTAAAAGCACTTTATACTTCATTGTAATGTGGAGTGCCCATTTATTTCTCTCGATTAGCTCCTGCTTCAAACAGCTTTTTGGAGCACCCACCTCCCATTACTTGTTACGAGACCAATCATCTGTCATGTAGTGGAGCCGGCTTGCACCGTAAAGTGTGAATTAGTGTATCTAAAATATGGTTGAATTTTGACATTATCAGTGATAAACCAGTCATAAAAATGTTAGCTTATGATATCAAAACCGTCACAAATTGTAGTTAATCATCTCTGGTGAGGACATTAATTAAAAGCATATTTTAGCCAAGGTGATAGAAAAGAGGAAAGTTAAATAAAATAACAGATCACATGATAAAAATTTAAAACACCCCTCATTCCAGGTTGGAGAAATTTTTAATAATAGGAAAGTGTAACATGTTGCAAAGGAATTGCAGGGCAATTCTACAACACAAATCTATGATTGCAACAGACATTTAAATGATCTGAACACAAAGCTAAGCTTCTCTTTTTAGTGCTCTAGATAATGAATTTCCAAAATCAGACTTAGTTATCACAAAAGTTAACATGAAGTCTGGCTCATATTTGAGCCAGAGACAATTATTTGGATCTTCAAATTTGAATTTTGTCAAATGGGATACCATTATTGTTTTGTAGCTAAGGAAAACATCTGGGAATGACCTCTGTCTCTGGGGTTACTAGAAAGGCTAGAGCATGAGACTCTCGGTCACTGTGACCCCTTACAAATGTAATAAATAACTGATAAAATTCCTCTAGTGTATATCTACTCTATATACACTCTCGTGTGGATAATTCTCATTTTGTATTGAAGTTTTGGGTTTTATAAAGGTTAATTTTAAGCGAAACGATTCACATAAAGAAACCAAATGTATAGTTGTCTGAATTTTGATAAAGAAAGAAAACACTAAAATGAAATAGCTCCTGAATAGGTACAGTTCAACTAAACTTCAATTTAAATCAATATAAATAATTGACAAAAAATCCAGTATATGCAACATTTAAAAATGATAGAATTATAAAAATCCCTGCAAGTGTGCAATTTCTTCTAATTAATACAATTTCTTCTAGCTCGATCTGGCAAGTGGTCTTTCTTACTGATCCACTGAGGCTTACTATCTACTCATGTTTGTATAGATCTAAGGGTACCTTTTATACTCTTTGATGGCAGAAATTATACAAGAAGAGCAACATCCATATCAAAGCAGGTTATATGGTCTGTAACAAGTGAGTCTCAAATTCTCATTTACATCACTTATTTCTACATACCTGTTATCAAAATATTGTTTGTATTTTTTCTTTCTCTCTTTTATGAGTTTATTGAAGGACATCTATTTGGAAGGACAAAATAATAATTTTTTCCTATTATTTCCCATGTATATTTGAAGCATGAACGAGTATTATTTTGTATTCTGTTTACTGCCGGGGAGTCATCCTGATTTCGGGGAATCAACCTTGAAAGATGTTGCGGTTAACTCCATTAACATTAACTCCTTACTGGTCAGGCTTTCTGGTCTCTTTTTATTCCGAATGTGAAAGGAACCGGCCGGTCTCTGCTCTTGATCAATTACTTCTAAGGTTGTTGATGTGTGGCAGGTTTGCAGATATCTGGAGAGCTGTGAAGGCGGAAAACAAATACACAAGGCACGTGTTTCTTTATCCTCAGCTCTGAGTGTAGTTTATCACACATTGAAATTTTATACACACATTTAGGTGTTGTCCTGTATATTGATTGGTTATAAATTATGCAGAACATAGCATAAAGTACATGAGGGGGGTGTTTACACAGGGGTGTGTGAACAATATGCACTCATATTGCCACTAAGCACAAAACATGAAATAAAACTCAATATAGTCACTCTAGCAGAAAATAATAGAAACTTGCTTGCATATTTAGTTCCTCTTATTGCAGTCTAATACATTCTTACATAAACAGCTAACACCATGATGTCTTATCTGACCTCCTCAGGGACTGTGACCTTTTCTTGCACTTGGTCAAGCAGAGGAATTTCTCAACATCAATTTAACCCTTTCAGTTCCACTCTTTTGTTCACTTGCTGAACAATCTTAATATTGCTGTTGAGAAGCTCTAGCATAGGTAATGTAATAATGCGTGTGGTATTGGAGTTTTTGAGCTGGTTTAACAGCTTTAACAATAATGCATTTATCACACCTCACAATTATATTAAAAAAAACACTGATTATTGCTATTATTCAAACAAAACACTTAACTATCTTCCTTCCCATAACTTCTAAACATGAGCATATTTTGAATGTCCAGTCAAAACCTGTGGCCTACTTGATTTTTGTGTCCACATCTCTTATATTATTTAAATACCGTTGGATAAAATTGGAGTGGTCTTGATAAATTAAAACAACATATTGAAAAAATATTCACATCCATATTTAAGCTTTACTAACCGACTATAACTTTCCTGTTTTACCGGACTGCCTCAGGACAATACTGACATCTAACTTTAATAGCCTTTGAGATTAGGTTTAGACCTCTGACGACTGAGCAGACCTTGGTTTTGCTCTGCAGAGATATTGGACTTACAATCTAAAAAAAAATTCAAAGTATCTCTCTCTTAAATATGGAAGGCCTGCTGTAACTATCTAAATATGTTACATAATGTTACATAATGGCATAACCTGATGACCCAAAAACACATGATGGACACAAAACTAAATTAAATATCTATTGTTAATTGCTCCTCTTACCCTGCCTAATAAAACCCTTCTCTACAACAAATAGATCTATGTAAAAATCAAACATATTATTCCGGAGTTTGCAATTCCCAAGGACTGAGTTATTTGCAGAATACTTTAAAATAACTTAATGCAAAACTGACATCATGCATTCAGAACACACAAAATGGCAGTCAGATGAAATGGCGGCGGACAAAACAATATGGTCTCCCATCCACGACGTGACTCCAGAGGCCCCTACAGTCCATATAATATTCATACTGTTCTCCCCTTTTATTCTTAGAAATTGATATTGTCTGTTTTTAAGGATAACCATCAGGAGATGCCTGGTCAACAAATCATTGTATCCAAGGTGATAAGGCACACTTCCTCGATTTCACACATTGGTAGGTCATCCAGCTTAATTGCACTGTAAGCTTCCATAATGGGGAATATTTGAGCAGCATCGTCCAGTCTTCATGTAGGGGCATGATGTCAGTGGTCAGGATGCACTTGAGGATGAGACCCTTGAAAGAAACAACATAAACACAGACAATTAGCAACACTGATCTCACACATGAAAATCCACTTACAAGTTTCGCTCCAAGTGATCCTAGCCAATTTCCCAGTCCCAGGGGATCTCACGGACTACCTGTGGACACTTTTTAACCTATTCCTTAAATTCATAATCCTTCTTGATTAGTCTCTCTTACAAAAACAAACTAACTTATTTAAAATATCAGAGACATTTCCTGAGATGTTATATACTGTCTACATAAAATTCCACAAACATATTATCAAAATACAATTTCTTATGGGTCGACTCAATTGTGTTTGGTAGAGTCACTCTGCAAAAATTCACTATACTCTAAACATACCTATAATATCACAATTAAACAAATCTCTACTACAAAGATCACAAGCCTTCAATAACAATTGTATACATTTTTACACATGAAAATATACTTCCCAACAATGATGCTCTTTTGCAGACTGTTGTATCTGTTGAGGACTCCTGGGTGATTTCTTTGCGAGTTACCCTTAGGATGAATACTCGGCTTACGTTGGCTAGTGGTCAGGGTTTATTATGCCCATCAAAACACTAACTTGCTGCTCCTTTGTTAGCCTGTCTGTTGTTACGTGAATAATGCGGATCCAGGAGTTGAGTTGAACAATTTTCACATCAATATTCCAGTAGACTTTGTTAGGATCCTTTCTTTACTTGTATTGTAAAACTATTTCTTCTTTTAAAATAAACTTTTTCTTTCTTTAAAAATAATATTTTATCAGCAATAGATTTGTTGGTGCACTTTGAACTTGTCTTTTGTTGACTGTACAGCTTCAATCTATATGAAAATAAAACGTAAAAATATTCCAGTCAGTAACATGCAATATTTCATTAAACATTTTGGCTTATTTGCTTTACATTAAAATATCATTAAAAATATTATGACTCTTAGCTCATGTCTCAAAATAACTAGACCACTCTTGTGTTCTTACAATATTATTATTCTTTTTATAAATCTCCTGACTGAGCATGATGAGTGTAATATACAACTGATATTGATAATCACTCACTGTTAATAATTACTAGCACTTCTTTAGTGATTAAGACCTCTTACTGGAACGGCATCAGTAATAATCTAGATTTGCTGGTCCTTATCAGTAAACTCTGAAACAACACCAGTATAGGCTGGATCTATCTCAATAAAACTAACAGGCTTGACCTGTCAAAAAAAATATTTTATAAAAGAATTCACAATTGATACATATATTTCATAAAAATTATTGACAACAAAATGTATCTCTTGATCATTAAACAATATACTATTTTGTCCCCATTCACCCCACCCTTCACAAAAAAAATACTTTTGCAGCCACTGCTACAACTCTCTTATCTGCAAGTAGACAAGCAGATAGAAGGGGAAACAAAGGGGGGGGGGGGAGGGGGGGTTCTGGGGGAACTTTTTCTCTTTCATATACAACAAAAACTTTGAATTTATATAATTAACTCTTTTCATGCCACTTGCCAATTCTTTCCACTAATCACTGACGTACATTCTCATATATTAAAAACTTATATCTAAAATGTTAAACAACATCTTAATATTCTCTCTCCATGTATCACATGGGGTACTTTGCCTTAATTATAACAAAAACTAGAATGCAACAAATTAATATTTTAGCATCACATTTGTGTGTGTGTATGTATATTTACTGTATATAAATATGCTAGCTCTGTATTTATTTAAATATGTATTTCTCTCCAGCTGGTAATCTAACGTTCCCTATAGTTTAAAAATGATATTCATATATCACCAACAATGTACGTGGCGCTGTAGCACTGTAACAATAATTCTGGATAAAAACAATTACAGTATATGCAAGTTACCAAAGATTATATTGGATGGGCAGGGAGTTTATTTAAAAACACTGATCAATACTTTTCAGTATAAACCAAAAGTTCTACCTCTTATTGCTATATACCATACACATTAAAGACGTATGTCTTCCTTTTCAAATTAATATTCACTTGTAAATCCAGGGCTGGCGCCACCAGTAAGGTGACTTAGGCAGCTGCCTAGGGCGCATCTTAGCTGGGGGCGCGGGAACCCTGTGTCAAAAAAAAATAATCCTCCCCCTTACTTACATCGTCGCTGCTGCTCTGTCTCCGGTGGAGGTCTGTGGCTGTGAGGGAAGCGTTGTGCACCTCCCTCAAGCCAATGCGCATTCAATAAAGTTTGTTAAACAAACTTTATTGAATGCGCATTGGCTGGAGGGGAGCGCACAACGCTTCCCTCACAGCCAAAGACGGGCAGATGAGAGCAGCGGGAGAGCAGCAGCAAGGAGGTAATTAACGGGGAAGCGGGGAGGATCCTGGCATACTGTGGGGGAAAATCATGGCATATTGGGTGGCTAAGTCCTGGCTGGCATATTGTGGGGGAAAATCCTGGCATATTGGGTGGCTAAATCCTGGCTGGCATATTGTGGGGGAAAATCCTGGAATATTGGGTGGCTAAATCTTGGCTGGCATATTGTGGGGGAAAATCCTGGCATATTGGGTGGCTAAGTCCTGGCTGGCATATTGGGTGGCTAAATCCTGGCTGGCATATTGTGGGGGAAAATCCTGGCATATTGGGTGGGTAAGTCCTGGCTGGCATACTGTGGGGGAAAATCCTGGCATATTGGGTGGCTAAGTCCTAGCTGGCATACTGTGGGGGAAAATCCTGGCATATTGGGTGGCTAAGTCCTGGCTGGCATACTGTGGGGGAAAATCCTGGCATATTGGGTGGCTAAGTCCTGGCTGGCATACTGTGGGGGGAAATCCTGGCATATTGGGTGGCTAAGTCCTGGCTGGCATATTGTGGGGGAAAATCCTGGAATATTGGGTGGCTAAATCCTGGCTGGCATATTGTGGGGGAAAATCCTGGAATATTGGGTGGCTAAATCCTGGCTGGCATATTGTGGGGGAAAATCCGGCCATATTGGGTGGCTAAATCCTGGCTGGCATATTGTGGGGGAAAATCCTGGCATATTGTGGGGGTAAATCCTGGCATATTGGGTGACTAAGTCCTGGCATATTGTGGGGGAAAATCCTGGGATATTGAGGGGCATAATCCTGGGACATTGATGGGCATAATCCTGGGATATTGAGGGGCATAATCCTGGGATATAGTGGGGCATAATCCTGGGATATTGTGGGACATAATCCTGGGATATTGAGAGGCATAATCCTGGGATATTGAGAGGCATAATCCTGGGATATTGAGGGGCATAATCCTGGCTTATTGTGGGGCATAATCCTGGCATATTGTGGGGCATAATCCTGGCATATTGAGGGGCATAATCCTGGCATATTAAGAGGCATAATCCTGGGATATTGAGGGGCATAATCCTGGCATATTGTGGGGAAAAATCCTGGCATATTGAGGGGCATAATCCTGGCATATTGGTGGGCAAAATCCATTGGTGTTTGTCTCCAGTCCCCAGAGCCAGACCAAGAGCCAGACACCAGATCATCTTAATGTCCTGGTGGTAAGTAGACAATTCAATATGTTTATTATTTAGTTGTTTAGTTATTAATACTACATTGGAAACTCATTTACCTCAAATTTAAAGGACACTATAGTCCCAGAACCACTACAGTTTAATGTAGTGGTACTGGTGTCTATAGCCTGTCGCTGCAGAGAAAAGACACTGTGCAGTACTGGTGTTAAAGGAGAACTATAGTGCCAGGAAAACAAATTCATTTTCCTGGCACTATATAGTCCTTAGGAGTGGGGCACCCTTGTGTCCCCCTCCCACTGGGCTGAAGGGGTTAAAACCCCTTCAGCCATTTACCTTTCTCCAGCACCAAAGCTGGGAACTTTCCTCCCCGATCCTCCTCTCAGCTGCGAATGTTTTTTTGTTTTCTGTTTTTTTTTTAATGGTCACAGTGAGAATCACGGAAGCACCTCTAGCAGCTGATAATGTGTGTGTGTGTGTGGGAGGGGGGGGCGGGGCAATTTTTATTTTGCCTAGGGCGGCAAAAATCCTTGCACCGGCCCTTTGTAAATCCTAACTGTCATATTCTTAGTCCATAACGTCCAGCAACTAAAAATTCCATGGCCCACAAAGCCTTTAACAGCTTATCTTTAAACACAAAATTCACTCCTTAACATATTACAAATAATCGTCTTTCCCTGATATAAACTCTGAAATTCTACTTAAATCTAAAGCACATCTGTACCTTCAAATATCTTAAAATTAAGACATCTTCTCTTATCTATTTTATCTAAAGTGTTGGAAAATGTGGTATCTTATGTTGGGAAAAATCAAAACCCATCTTCAACATACACTAAAAATTCAAATACAAAAGTCCTTCCAACCTACATAAAATTATATACTTGTCAAGACACCTAAATACAAAAAGGAAGAATGTACCCTAAACAAATAAACATTTTTAATAGGTAACATGTAAAACCTGTTAAATGTTTAGAGTCTTTAAACAAGTATTAGATTTATTTTTACCCTCATAATTTTACATAATGCCTCTAAATATGTAGATTGAATCAAAATAAACCTTAATAAATATAAAATAATGGCATTTATGAAATTTTATACTGTTATACTATCCACTGGATTGGTTTATATAACATGATTTCCAAGAGAGACCTTGAGTAATATATGACTCTTACTGTTTTACACACAAATATTTGTATTTTTCTTACTTAAAAGATACAGTTACGCAAGCGCAGCAGCAAATTCATTCTAAAACTATGCATACCACTAACAAAATTACTGACTATGCCAAAGTAAAACAACTCTGCTTACCCAAAATAACTCAACTACAGTAACTATTGTTAATTTTCTGCTAGAACTAATTTACTATAAAACTTCTCATCACACTCATTACACATAGCCCAGAAGACCATCACTCACAAATCACTCAAAAATTATACTAAAGGCATAATGTGCCTATTTTTATTGAGCACTCGTTTGAGTGATCCATGAGATACGTCCTCTGTACTCCACTAAATATAAAACACTTCCTTTTGTTACATCTGCTGCTTTGGGCCTGTTGACACAAAACTAGGACATGTCTCTACTCTTGTGGTAAAATATTAGAGACGTTTACTGTAACACTATTGCCCATTTGCGCAGGCATCACTTATAAAGATACAATTATATCTTAAAGAATAGCAGTGTCAAAAATTACTTATGCAAATATTTAAACAATAATGACAATTCTCCTAATGACAACATTAAACATAATATGCCACAGCTTCTATGGTCTTATCAACTTGCACAGCTAACATATCCAAAACACCAAGATACAGTGTACTTGGGAGTTACAGACATGAGACTCTAATCTTCAATATGTTTTACGGAAGGATCTGTATCCTCCCAGATACACAAATTCAGTTCCCAGAACGGTTGTCTTCTAACTTATATATGTGTCCCAGCCACACTAGAAATACTTAACACTTATAATTCTGTTTAACAATGCAATGTTATAATACTCTTATACTTCATACATAAAATATCTACTATACCCTTAAAACACCGTGTACTGCAGGGAGACAAATCAAACATACCTTATGGCCACAGACACAGCAGTTAATTCATTATCTGACAATGTGCATGCCATGCTGTTCTGTGGGGGCTCTGAGCAAACAGGGAGTGCTGGATACAGCGGCTCTATCTTAGCTTTCTGTAGGACAGACCTCTTAGGGTATTTGGATTTACCCTTGTAAATTTTTTCTCTTTTTAGGTTTGCCTTCTTTAATTATTATGACATTATTATACCTGAACTACATACTGCGGTCACATAAATTTGGGTGTAATAATGGGGATTCCATACAAAGGGACATCATTCCTTTTGCCTGATATAAAACTTGCAGTTGATAAATCACTTAACTTTTGTCCCATTATGAACAGATAATTTTATGCAGTTCACACAACTTAATATACAATTCTTATCTTATACTTTAAATGATTTTTCAATAATTTTGACAATTAAAATGCAATTCTTATCTTATACTTTAACTTATGTACAAATAACCTTTGACACACCAACGACAGTTTCCTAGAAAGCAACACTTGCTAATAATTACTTGTATATAGAGATGTCGCGAACATAAAATTTTACGTTCGCGAACGGCGAACGCGAACTTCCGCAAATGTTCGCGAACGGGCGAACCGCCATAGACTTCAATAGGCAGGCAAATTTTAAAAGCCACAGGGACTCTTTCTGGCCACAATAGTGATGGAAAAGTTGTTTCAAGGGGACTAACACCTGGACTGTGGCATGCCGGAGGGGGATCCATGTCAAAACTCCCATGGAAAATTACATAGTTGATGCAGAGTCTGGTTTTAATCCATAAAGGGCATAAATCACCTAACATTCCTAAATTGTTTGGAATAACGTGCTTTCAAACATCAGGTATGATGTTGTATCGATCAGGTAGTGTAAGGGTTACGCCCGCTTCACAGTGACAGACCAAACTCCCCGTTTAACGCACCGCAAACAACCGCAAACAGTCCATTTGCACAACCGCAAACTCCCCATTTGCACAAGGTTGGATACCAAGCTAGCCATGTCCCGTTCCTCGTCCTCACTGATGTCATTGAAGGTCTCTTCCTCCACCCAGCCACGTACAACACCATGGGTCCCCGAAAGGTGACAACAAGCCCCCTGGGACGCCTGCTGTGTTTGGTCTTCCACCTCCTCAAAGCCACCTCCTCAGAGTGTCGATATCTGCAGTTAAGGCGAGGTAGTCTGCTCTGTCGGTCGAGTCGTTCTCTGAGGGTGGACCCCGAAGGGCTGTGGCGATGTGTAGGACTTAAAAAGCTCTGCATGTCCTCCATCAACAACACGTCTGTAAAGCGTCCTGTCCTTGCCGGCGTGGTCGTGGGAGGAGGAGGATTACTTTCACCTCTTCCCCTGTTAGATTCCCGTTGTGCTGTGACATCACCCTTATACGCTGTGTAAAGCATACTTTTTAATTTATTTTGGAACTGCTGCATCCTTTTCGACTTGCGGTAATTCGGTAACATTTCAGGCACTTTCTGCATATATGGGGGTCTAGTAGCGTGGACACCCAGTACAGGTCGTTCTCCTTTTTATACGAGGGTCCTTCAACAGGCACGACAGCATGAAAGACCCCATTTGCACAAGGTTGGATGCCGAGCTACTCATGTCCCGTTCCTCGTCCTCAGTGATCTCACTGAAGGTATGTTCTTCCCCCCAGCCACGTACAACACCACGGGTACCAGATAGGTGACAACGAGCACCCTGGGATGCCTGTTGTGGTTGGTCTTCCTCGTCCTCCTCAAAGCCACATTCCTCCTCTGACTCCTCTTCCTCACAATCCTCTTCCAGTGTTGCCGCAGGTCCAGCAAGCGATGCTGATAAGGCTGTTTCTGGTGGTGATGGTGACCACAACTCTTCCTCTTCCTCTTCACGCTCATCTACGGCCTGCTCCAGCACTCTTCGCAGGGCACGCTCCAGGAAGAAAACAAATGGTATGATGTCGCTGATGGTGCCTTCGGTGCGACTGACTAGGTTTGTCACCTCCTCAAAAGGACGCATGAGCCTACAGGCATTGCGCATGAGCGTCCAGTAACGTGGCAAAAAAATTCCCAGCTCCGCAGAGGCTGTCCTAGCACCCCGGTCATACAAATAGTCGTTAATGGCTTTTTCTTGTTGGAGCAGGCGGTCGAACATTAGGAGTGTTGAATTACAACGTGTCGGGCTGTCGCAAATCAAGCGCCTCACTGGCATGTTGTTTCGCCGCTGGATATCTGAAAAGTGCTCCATGGCCGTGTAGGAACATCTGAAATGGCCAGACACCTTCCTAGCCTGCTTCAGGACGTCCTGTAAGCCTGGGTACTTATGCACAAAGCGTTGTAAGATCAGATTACACACATGTGCCATGCACGGCACATGTGTCAACTTGGCCAAATTCAATGCCGCCAACAAATTTCTTCCGTTGTCACAAACCACTTTGCCGATCTCCAGTTGGTGCGGAGTCAGACACTGATCCACCTGTGCGTTCAGGGCGGACAGAAGTGCTGGTCCGGTGTGACTCTCTGCTTTCAGGCATTGATGTGGAGCAAGACGCATTAGCAGAAGAGGACTCAGCTGAGGAGGTTATGGAAGAGGATGGAGTAGGAGGAGTAGAGGAGGTGGCAGCAGGCCTGCCTGCAAGTCGTGGCGGTGTCACCAACTCCTCTGCAGAGCCACGCATTCCATGATTGGCAGCCGTCAGCAGGTTTACCCAATGCGCAGTGTAGGTGATATACCTGCCCTGACCATGCTTTGCAGACCAGGTATCAGTGGTCAGATGGACCCTTGCCCCAACACTGTGTGCCAGACATGCCATTACTTCCTTTTGCACAATCGAGTACAGGTTGGGTATTGCCTTTTGTGCAAATAAATTTTGGCCGGGTACCTTCTGTAAGGAATTTGGTTCTGTCCCTCGTAATACGACTGTCTTGGTTTGACATACTGGATCCAGGAGAGCTATCTCACAGTGAATAACCGACACCGACACCAAGGCAACTGTGAAACAACTCTGATTTTAATTGTTTAAACAAGCGTATATAAATTAAGATAAAAGCATTAGTTACTACGATATAATTGGTTATTCTAATATTCTAATATGCAGAAAGGCGTGTTTTACAAGAAAATGCACTTAAAACGTAATATGTAAAATAGTGTTACAAAAGTCGTTCTTATGGAAAAATACAGAACTTTCAGAGACAATATGTTGATGTTCCAGAAACCTGTGGTGTACCAATAGCTACAAATTTTTTGAACGCCTCAGACTCCACCAGCTGTCAGATGCCAGGCAAGGGGGGGACTTTGTGACATTGGCTTCTTAAGCTCAAACATGTCCTTGACAGACACCTGACTGTGGGCAGATGAGCAGGAACTGCTCAAGGCGAGAGATGGAGTGGCGGATGGTTGAGAGGGGGCAAGGAGGACAGCAGTGGTTGACGTGGCTGAAGATGCTGGACCAGGAGAAGGATGGCGGCTTTGAGTTTGTGTGCTGCTTGTACTCATGTGTTGATCCCATAGGCGTTTGTGATGTGCGATCATGTGCCTTCGCAAAGCAATTGTACCTAGGTGTTGGACTTCCCACGACTCAGTTTCTTTTGGCACAGGTTGCAAATGGCATCGCTGTTGTCAGAGGCAGACACACACAAAAAATGCCACACTGCTGAGCTCTGCAATGACAGCATTCTGGTGGTGGCAACAGCATGCGTTGATTGGCGTGCTATCTGGCTGACCCCGGGTGCCGATGCATGCTGTCTGATTGTGCCACTAGCTCCTTGCGACGACCTCCCCCTGTTTCCAACTCGTCTCCTCCTCCTCTCTGTCTCCCCATCTGAACTTTCCCTCTGTTCTTCTTCTCTTCTAGCGGGCACCCACGTGACATCCACGGACGCATCGTCATCATCAACCGCTTCACTTGTATCTGACAACTCATCAAAGGAAGCAGCAGCGGGTACAACATCATCATCATCACACCGTACGTCCATATGTGTAATGCTGCCTGACTGAGACATTTCACTGTTATCTACATCCTCTGGCAATAATGGTTGCGCATCACTCATTTCTTCCAACTGATGTGTAAATAACTCCTCTGACAGATCAAGTGAAGCGGCTGTGGTGCTAGTGTTAGTGGTGGCGGCAGGCGGGCGAGTGGTAACTTGAGAGGTGCCCGAAGCTAAGCTGGAGGAGGATGGTGCGTCAAGGTTCCGAGCAGAAGCTGTAGAAGATTGGGTGTCCTGTGTTAGCCAGTCAACTATGTCCTCAGAACTTTTCGAGTTCAGGGTACACCAGATATGAGTTGCACTGGTGTGACACTGTGCCCTTTTTTAAATGGTACATAGCTCGGTGAAAGCATACTTTGCAAGGAGTTAGCCCTGCGGGAGACAAATCGAATGTTAGTTGGGTGTGCAAGAGCCGTTTGCAATTTTTTATCTGCTTCAAGTATGGGCAAGTTACTTTTAACAATATTCTTAATTTTCTCAAATTCTAAACTAAAGTTAGTGATAAAGGAAATGGAAGTGTCAGCTTCTTCTTTCAGCCTTCCCTTTTTGTCTGCACCAGTTCTCTTGCAAAGTATGCTTTCACCGAGCTATGTACCAACCCAGTCTTCATTGGGGGTAGCTAATCAAACCAACACATGGCTTAAAGTCATAGGCATGTACCCCTGTGGGGTCAGAAGATGTGCATTCTGTAAGTTTGTCATAAAATCCAAATCCTTTTGTTCTTCCTCCAATTCCTTTTCCTTTCATTTAAAGGATTATCTTAATTGTGAATCTAGAAGAGTGATATACCTCATTACATGTGGAGGGTGCAATATGCAATATATTGGCCGTACGGGAAGAAAACTAAGGGAACGTATCAGGGAACACTCCTCTGACATTAGGTGTAACAATCGGAAGTCCACAGTTAATTGCCATTTCCAAAATTGTAATAATGGGGACCTTAAGCTTTTTTCTTGTATGGCCATAGAACGTTGCAGATTGGGTCCCAGAGGTGGAGACCCTGATGCTCTGCTAGCCAGAAGGGAAGCTTATTGGATTTTTAGGATGGGTACCAGGACCCCCTCAGGCATGAATAAGGAGTGGAAGCTTAACTGTTATACTGATTGACTAATTGTAATTTTTTACACCAATACACTTATGTATATATGTATGATTTCTTCCACCTCATTATATAGCCTTAATTGTTATCTTTTACACCAATGCACACATGTATATATGTATGATTTCTTCCACTTTATTATATAGCCTTAATTGTCATTGCCTCTTTTTTTTTTTTTTTTTTTGACCCATTTGTTTGTATAGGGTCTTTATGTATCCTTAATTATTGCATAAGTATTCCCTCTAGGCTCTTTTTGACCCTATTGTACTGTCTTTTTATAGGATCAAAGTATTAGGAGCGTGCACTAACCTGGATAGAAATCTTTAATGTTTTGTGTTTAATGGGCGTAAACCCTCTGACCAACCAGAATTGATTCAGGTCTGGGGAGGTTCCTTACTGCCCTTTTAAAACAGACACCTTACTTGGGTTTGATATCTATGATTAAGCCCTTGCGGTGAAACGCGTGAGATCTCCTCTCTGACGATGTTTTTATTTTGAATAAAGATTTTTCTACTTTCATACACTCCGTGACCTGTGGATTTTATTAAGCTGATGGGCCGGTGCGCTGTTTGGCTTGCTGAAAAACTTTATATCACATAAATACAATAAAAAAGGTAGCCAAAGCCAACATACCAAAAGAGCCAGAAGCAGTACTTTTACATTTAAACTGGCCCGCTATGAACAACAGCAAGATTACTCTGGCAATACACTGCTTCCTAGCTGCTAAAATTCATTTTAGCGAGATACTGGAAAACCAATTTGATACCCTCTATAGGAATATTTAAAAACCAGCTGCTCTTCCAGCTAAAAAGAGCTAATGATCTGGGAGACGACTAATTATTGGGAAGAGTGGATCAGAGAAATAGGATGACTAGCAGCTCTTTAAAAAAAAAAAAAATGTAAAAAGGGGGGGAAGGAGATAAAAAAGGAAATAAGAAAGAAGGGAGGAGAAGAGTAGAGAAGAGAAGATTGAAGAGGTGGCAAAAGGGTCTGAAAAAGGAGAGAGATCGGAGAAGGAGGGAAAGGAACAAAAGAAAGCCAATAGGTAGGGTGATGACAACAGAAGTCAATCTACTAGCTTATACGTTGGAAAAGGGGGGTCTCCTGGGTGCTTACTGATCTATGGACCCATTGGTGTCGGGTCCAAACAATTATCTGTCAAGAGTTCTCGTTCTGGGGAAACCTCATACCCCCCATTGGAAGTACAAGGACTCCCAGAGAGAGGAATTAGAGGAACAAGAGAGGGCTCTATGAGGCAAATAAATAATATTGTATATTATTGTGGGGTTTTTTGTATCTTTATAAATAAAAAGAAAGAAAAAAAGGAAAAGAAAAAGAAAACAATATATTGAAAATCCATTAACAATAAAAACAAATATAAAAATGCAAACCTAAACATATAAAAGTATCATGACTGTCATATGAAGGAGGAACATAGGGAAAAAAGTGTGCTTGTCGTATAAATAAAGTGCTTTGTATAGAGGCTAAAAAAGTGTTGAATGCAACAAGTTTCCATGACTCAACCTCTCCAATGTTTTTTTATTTTAGCTATTGCTAAAAAGGTGAGCTCTTTTGCATTGCTAACATGTTAAAGGAAATGTTGCAGAATACTCTGTTTGAGCATTTGGTTTTTAATAGTATTACAGGTTGAGTATCCCTTATCCGAAATGCATGGGAAGCATTTCAGATAATGCATACTTTCGACTAAGGGATCATTTCGGAAGCACCAGCCCAACTTGCTCACATTGTATTTAGGTAATGTAGTTCATTTACAGTAGTGGTGAAATTACGAGCTAGTGAAATTACATGCTCCACGGTGCTGCCGGAATGATCCATCTACTCGCGTTAGTCCCTCTTTCCTGTTGCAATGATCTAGGAGCTGCATTTCCCATGCTCGCTTGCTCCAAATTTGCATTGCTTGAAGCAAAGGAGCATCATAACCGGGGCACCAGGAATGTAAGTATCCTTTATCCGAACTGACCCACATTTCAGATTTTGGATTTTTGGATAAGGGAAACTCAACCTGTCTAGTGTTCTCTTATCGGTGTCTTTCACTTCCTGGTTGTTCGCCCTATATACTGTAGGCCACAAGGGCACTGCACTAAATAAATAAGTTGCAAGTTTGGAAATCTTTAATCTGTAAGTAAAACTGGTCACAGTAAAGCTAAAGGATTCTATCCGCATAGTTTTTTTCTTAGTTCTAGAAAATGTTTATACTATTTAAATTATTTACCCAAAATCCATATGAACATAGAAAAACCACCACTACACCCACTTATATCCAGGACTGACTTACCTGCACTCTTTCACATTAAATTGACACATTCTTACAGAGGTATGTGGCAACCATACCGTCATATTTGAAGGATAGTGTAGAAGTAATGAACATCTTTCAGAATATAGTATGGGAACAAAATTGAATCTTGGTGATATCAGAAGAATAGGCCATTTACACTTTGACAGATCACAAACAGGGCATTAAGACTGTTGAACAGACTCTAAATAGGGATGGTGACTTAGACGCCACAGAGATCTATTTTTTTTTTTATCAGATCCATAGAGTCAATTTTAAAATCTAATAATTTTTTTAGGGCAGTTTTTTTCTTCAGATCTGCAGTAACACCATGTGAACAAGATGTGCGCCAACGAATTCAAGGGTTTAAGGAACCCATGGTGACACCAACCAATTTGGCATGGACCTAGTCCAATGGATGAGGTACATCGATGACTTGATCTTTGTTTCAAAAAGTTCTGAATAGGATGGATTGTAAATCTTGTTTGAATAGGAATAATTTTGGTCTTACAATCACCTTTGAAACAAGTAATTAATTCCATTAATTTTCTTGATTTGAATCTATTTAACGAACGGGGCACCATCAAAACCACAACCTTTTTCAAAGCAGCTGATCGCATACATATCTGCTGTATGTTTTGTATTTTCACACTTTCTGCACATTATACTCATAATGTTTGAAGCGCATCCTTAGTTTCTTGATTGTCTACATCAGTGCTCCGCAACCAGCGTGCCGCTGAATATCGGGAGGCGTCACATCAAGCTGATGCCAGCTGCCAGGCCATGAGAGGAGAGCCCAATGTTGACTTAGACAACATCAGGCTCTCCTCTCAGGGCCCGGTGGCCGGCATCCTCTGGATGATACTGGCAAAAGAAAAAAAAAGTTTAAAAAAAAAATCATGGCCACCGGATATGACTGTACGTTATATACAGTGGCTAGGTTTCCCTCCTCCGTGGAAGAGGGAAGACTGCACAGAGGAGATGACCGGGTAACAGAGCAACAAGGAGGTGAGTACTGGGGAAGGGGAGAGTAGGGTGGCATATTATTGGTCAAATTGGTTGTGGTTTTATTAATGGCAAAATAACACTGGCATATTAATGAGCAAATTGGCTGTGGCTGGTTTTGTTTGTCTATTTATGATTTTGTAATGCACTGCTTTTGTTTGTCTATTTGTGATTTGTAATACACTGGTTTGGTTTGTCTGTTTATCATTATTAATGCACTGCTTTTGTTTGTCTATTTATGATTTGTAATGCACTTGTCTTGGTTTGTGCATTCGTTATTTATTTTGCACACTTGTTTGGTTTTAAAGGTAAATAAAGGCATCTAGTTTTTATGTTCTGTGTATGCACTTGATTTTATAACTTAATTTTATATATTTTGCTTGTGGTGTGCCACGGAATCCTGAGAAGAGCTTTGGTGTGCCCTGGGTGAGAAAATGTTGAGGAGCATTGGTCTACATGCAAGGCCAGAATGTGGAGCATATATGATCTTATCGATGCCTAGCCTACCAATCCCATATTTAAGAGACTTATCTGGTTAAGGCTGGCTACCAATCTTACCCACCTATGCATTTCTGGCTATAAATATTACACACCTATGCATTTAGAATTGAAAAGTGGTAAAACTCTTAGCCACTGTATCATGGTAGAAAATAGCATTTAAGGAATAGCACCCCTCCCACTTTGCCTGTCCTCCCTTAATAGTTCATGATATATATTTTAGGACAATTAACTTATTACACTGGCACATTGAAGTACATTAACCTGTTCACAAACAATGCCCATAAACGTATGGGACAATAGAAATATTCTGTGTCCCAGAAAACAATGTAATTTTAAAAAAAAAACACACAAAAAAACGTTTTTTCTAACATTTTTACACTATTTATTAAATTGTATACAAAAGAAACACTCTTTATTAAATTGTTGAAAAAGAAAGCCCTATCTTTCCTTAAGAAAAGCAATATATAGGGCGTGGCCTGGCGCTTGACGAAGATGGTCGCACTTTGAGGAGCTCTCGTCCATCTCCTGCATAAGCTACAGCCTTCATAGCTTATTACCCACCACATTCCCAACTTTATACCTCTAGTACAGCCGGAATGAAAGTCGGGACCCCCGTTGGAGGTCCCAGAATACTTCCGCAGAAAAGATGCACAGTCGGACATGGGCCCTGACCAACATGGCGACACAGCTCCGTGCACGGGGCAAGATATAGCAGGCCTGAAGGCCTTCATGCAGAAGATCAAAGATGATCTCAGAGCGGATTTCAAAGCTTGTATCACGGCCCTCTCGGCCCTATCAGCCCGCACAGACTCCCTCGAAGTTAAATGCGACGCCATTTCTCCCGATTGTGACGCACTCCGATTTGAGCTGTCGTCGCTACAAGCCGCACACATGGAGCTCCAGGACTCCTGCAAGGACCTGGACAATGGTCCCGAAGGTCAAATCTAAGAGCGAGAGGGGTCCCCAAATCCCTGACAGATCTCAGGGACTATTTTCATAGATTTTTCCTCAGTCTTTTACCTGATGCCCAGAGGAAGAACTCCACATTGAGCGCATCCATAGAGCTCTCCGTCCAAAACCGTCTGAGAAAGACCCTCTGAGAGACATAATCATGAAGCTGCATTACTACACCACCAAAGAAGCAGTGCTCAAAGCTACGCGCCAGAAGACCCCAACTTTAGACATCATTACCCCCATCTGGTACTCTGACATTGCACCTAAGACCCTTTGGAAACGAAGAGGCCTTAAACCACTTACTGACCTCAGAGACCAAGATGTACCATACTACTGGGGCTTTCCATTTAAGCTCATTGTCCAGTGGAATGGAGTCCCCATTATCCTACGAGCTTTGGAAGAAGTTTCAGAAATTCCTGAAACGCTTTAGCCTGCAGCCTCCTCCGAACCTGAGCACCACTCTACGACAAGCCCACCTCTCAGCGCACCACACAGGTAGACGAGAACAAGAGGCCCCAGAAAGCCGACAGCGATCACGCTCCTCTCCAGAAACCCGAATGACCAGCGACACTACCACCCCAGTTGACCAGCAACATTTCCTGGAAAATGAAGGACACTAAACTTATGACTATGGCACCCAGTTTCTTGTTGTTTATGGGACACAATTTGTTGCCCTTTTTGCACTTTTCTCCCGTGCCTTACTGTTTACTACGAGACACCAACCGGACTACCTTTTCTTCATTTTTATTTTTATTTTTTTTTTTATTTTATAACATATAAAAAATATACAAATATGCTTTATACAGTACAAAAGATAGTCTTATGGTAGTAATATAGATAAAGACAGTGACGAAAACTTACAATCATAAAACATACTACAAAAATTACAATGTTACAACCACTGCTTGCCACCTATGGGTCCGCCTCGCTGGGGCCAAACGCTATCTATCTATGAGCCAGTTTACCAGTTTAAAACTAGAGAGGAAAACAAAGGGTTATGGGGGGGGGGGGGGGGGGAGCCCAACCATTGATGAATTCTTTGCATGGGTGTTAGGTTTTAATTAATAGTTTTTTTTGTTGTTTTTTTAGTGCTAAGCTTCTGAATGCTCATGGGAGTTCTCCTCGCTCTTTATTTAACCAAACGTCCCAAATGTCTCTATACATCTGGGTGTTATCATCTCCCTGAAAGGATACCCTCTCCATTGAAGCATGATAATTTATTTGCACTATTACTTCATCAATTGTTGGTAGGTTTTCACTCTTCCATCGTCGGGCTATACAAAGCTTAACCGCCATGAGTACATGTATGGCTAGGGCCAGATGTGGTTTGGAGATTTTGGGAAAGTCCAGATGGAAGAGGAAACCCGCCGGGGTTAAGTTGGTTATAGGTATCCCCAGAGTCTCAAAGATTACCAGTACTTGTTTCTTTAGGGTATCCAGGGCTGCACAGTCCCACCAGATGTGTTTTAATGTGCCTGTGTGTTGTCTACAACGCCAACATTGGTTGGTTGTTAACGGTTGGAATTTACATACCCTTACTGGGACCATATACCACCTATGAATAAGTTTTACAAAGGTCTCTTTGATATTTATGCAATGTATTTGTTTCCTTACTATGTCAAATACTTTTTGCCATTGTGTTAGTGGGAACTGGATACCCAGATCGTCTTCCCATTTAGTGATGGTTGGCATTTTTTCCAGCATCTTTGATTTATTTAGTATATTCCTAATTTTAGCCGTCGTTTTTATTTGGGAACCATTTAGGAGATGGTCTAAAGGTCCCTCTTTCCTAATTAGGACTTTTGTCAAAAAAGATCTTAATCTAGTAAATGTATAGATATCGGTAGTTCTCAGCCCGTATTTTAGTTGTAGTTGGGTAAAGGGAGCCACCTCGGCTTTGTCATATAGATCTCGAATATATTTAATATCCTTTTGTATCCATTGTTGTAGGTCTAAATCCTGTATAATATATTTTAAAACAGCCAAGGGGGTAGACCATGTTATAGGGTTAGTCCCATATAGCTCTTTCTTAATTGGAATTATAGAGTCATAGATCTGATTTATTATAAAGTTGTTACAGTTTAGTTTTTTTAAACATTCTTTTATCTAGCCAAAAAATGGATATCGGGTCAATATTTTTTAGATCATGTTTTTCCTGCATATACCATGCTTTCTTTTCTACATTAGGGCTGCCCCAACAAAGACAGTGTGAAAACTGGGCTGAGTCATGTAGATTAAATATATTAGGAAAGGAGAGACCTCCTTCCGACAGATTTGAAGACATCATTTTTAACGCTATTCGAGGTTTTTTCCCGCCCCATATGTAGGACGAAAAGAGCTTGTGAAATGAATGAGGGATTTTATACTGGACCCGTAGGGGGATCATATGGAAAAGATAATCAAGTTTCGGGACAATATATGCTCTGATGACATTTATTCTTCCCATCCAAGAGATAGAAAATCTACTCCACTTTGTTATCAGTCCCCCAACTTCCTGTAATAAACTAGGATAGTTTCTCTCTATCCACAGTCTAATATCTCCACAAATCTGAATACCCAAATATGATATGGTATTTTTTACCCAGTCAAAGTTATACAGCTTCTTTAAACTTTCTTTCTGAGATAGGGGAAGATTGCAGGTAATCACTTGTGTTTTTATCATGTTAATTGGAAGCCCAGTGAAGGGGCGAAACGCGTAGCGTTCCTGGACATACCTGCATCCTTTTTTTATTTGCTTGCCTTGGATTGTATCCCTGCTGCTGCTGAAAGGACTCTGTTTTCCCAGACTGTGTGGTGCCCACTGATTCTGTGCAACTTAGAGATCTTATGTGTAAGCAGATATTGTTTTCTTATTAAATTTTTGTACTTGTCTTACCCTAACTCCATCTGTGGGCATTTCTTTTCCTACACTTTGAGCTGTACGAGTGGAGGACAGAGAATCTGGAAGAATCAAAGATTACCCCCTGTGTACACAGTGTGTTTCTGTGAGAAGTCGTTTTCCCCTTGGGAGTTCTGTGAGTGTACAATTAGAGGGGAGTTGCTGCAGCCTCCCCCAGCCTCTATTTCTTCAAATATATCATCACCATATACTCACCTATTAGGTGTTTTATTATTTGCTCATTTACCACAGTTTACTTTTAGCGCACTTTTTGTACCTTTCTTTTTTATATGCTTTTATTGTGTGTTTATTAGGGACACACTGCTTTTAGTGCAGCTTGGTTTAGTGAATTTAGCGCTGTCATCACCATATTGTATCACTCTCTATCAAGGATTTGTTGGGCTCCCCTCTCCCATCTGGCTCCGTGTCAGCCCCTACCACGCGGACCCCCCAGCAGCAGTTACAACAACACACCATATAACACATTACAGTACAAAACACAAAAAGAACATATAAATTAACCGCATACATTACTTCACCAATCTTGGAAACCAAATTCCAAAAGGTGAATACCTTGAGAGACTAATATCTCAAGGGACAATCTGTTGCTGGTGGAAACCACCTAGGAGACGCCTAACTAATAAAAATAAATTCCCCCTTTCTCTCATCATCTTTTTTTGTCCTTTCCCCAGCTTCAGTGTAAGAAGAATCATTTGATCTGTTTTATTCTATATACTGAAGTTTATGATACTTGTAACGATTTACCTGGATTCGAACCCTGACTGATGTGGTTCCTGTTCCCTGCCCCTGTTCCAGACGCCACCTGCTGGTTCTATTTCCTTATGTAGCATTAGTGGATATCTCTCTGACTTTGTCTGCTTGATTACCTACTGCCCAGGTGTAGACCCTTGTAGTAATGAGCCCTGGAGCTATATAAACTCCTTCCTCCCAGCAATCAGAGCTGGTACATTATTTTCTGCTAGCTTGTGTTTTTGATTCCTGTTCATCGTGTTCCTGACCATCCCTGATTTCTACAGTCCTTTGACCTCGGCTTGATTCTGACCATTCTGATTTCTACAGTCCTTTGACCTCGGCTTGTTCCTAGACCCTGCTTTGTCCCTGCCTGGCTATGACTCGTGGGAAACCAAACAAGGCCTCTGCATGTGGGCATTCAAAGCCTGGGGCTCCACCCCAGGTGGAGAGTGCTCACCCTACGCAGGGCCTTGAATCGCCCACTACCCCTGCACCGCGACTCCAGACCTAATCGGCACAGCCGACCGTGACAATACTTAACTAATCTGAACAGGGGGGGAACTCTTATCCATAACTTTGTCGTGTCTTGAGCTAATCTGTTCTATAGTACCTGCTTGTGTATTTAGGGGAGTTGGAAATATTTATCTCTCAACCAGAAAGGAAGGAACTGTAATATACTTTCCATGCTTTGTTTTAATCTATTCAGTGCCAACTATTTAGCGGACTATAATCTTGATTTCCTCATATCCTCCGAGGGAGGGGGGGGGGGGGGTTACTGTACCTTTGCAGGATGCTAATGCTATGGTAGAACTTGATTATAATTTATTAGGAATTTTAGGTGAGAGTTACTATTTTGTTCCAGTTTGTGTATTTATTACAATATATTAGTGCCCCAAAAGGCTTAAACCAAAGTATCTTCTATTCATATCTTCCTAGTGCTTAATGGTCTAGTAATCTTCTCCTCTGTTCATGTGTTTCTATATAAGTCTATAGGGAATTCTTATTAGATCTGTACTTAACTTAGTTAATGTGTCTTCTGCTCATACCCTTTTAGTGCTAGTGTTTTCAATGTTCTTTTCTTTTTATGTGATTCTTTCTAAAGTTATAATTATTTAACATTAAGTCTATCTTTGGGTGAGCCTTCTATATAAATAAATTATACCATTCTAATCCAGTTAAGAAGAGCATTCTTCATTTTTTACACTCGCTCCATCCAAGACTCAGCTCCCACCTGGACCTGACTTGAGACCTGAGGAATACGGTAAATTGCTTCTCCTTTTCTCATTAACGCCAAATGTTTTATTGTTCTATGTACGATGTTTCACTGTTTGCACTCTGTCCCTGAGCACCCATATCATGGAACCAAGAGCATGCCCCCCACATTTGCCCCCCTATGGTCCATTTACCATCTGTGTATAGGGCACATT
Source organism: Pelodytes ibericus (assembly GCA_036172795.1). Lineage (NCBI taxonomy): Eukaryota > Metazoa > Chordata > Amphibia > Anura > Pelodytidae > Pelodytes > Pelodytes ibericus. The sequence goes on along the minus strand of CM069858.1, from coordinate 96,607,865 downwards.
GTTATCCCCTGCCAGAGATTATAACCCCATCACTGCCCCATGCCCCAATCCTTACCCCCCCCCCTAACATACTACTGCCCTATCTCACGCTCTCCCCGAATTGATAAAGACAAACCTGTAAGCCCACCTTCTCATCACTAATTATTCTATGACTAATCCCCATTACACACACTCAGTCCGAGGTTCATACATACAATCTCCCCAATATCCCACCTAAAAACAGAATTTGAATTGCCCACATCCCCAACACCTGTAAACCCCCCCTATAATCATCATCCAAAGGTAGCTTTCAGGAGATGGCATCTTCCACCCGGTCCACCCCCTGACTGATTATTTATACATCGACTGTGTATTCAGACTTTTGCACCTATACTGTCACATCATTGGCTACTAAGTTTACTGTGGTCTATTTGTTTATTTGTTTTGTAAACGATCCTCAGTGGTCTTTCCCACTACTTTCTATCTTTTCTTCCTTCTTATCATTCTCTTTCTTCTCTGCTTCTGTGACCATCCCCCCCCCCCCTTTTTTTCACACAATATTCCCACGATCTCCATGCAAATAGATAGATTACTGGTTACTTTACTGTGTGTCTTTCTATCCCCTGTAAGCTACTCATCAATCATGGAAGACCGACCTTCCCTCCACTTCAATGCATCGACCACTCCTCAAGCCGCTACACTGAACACCATCACTCAGTAGCCCCTGACAAACATAACGGGGTCACCATCCTTATTCATAAGAGACTGCATTTTCATACTCTAGCCACATCTACAGACGAGGAAGGAAGAATGCTCAGGTTGGACGGCTTGCTTGACAATCAGCCTATAACGCTACTGAATGTATATGCACCAAGCCCACTGACTATCAGTTTTTTTCATTCCCTCTCACAATTAGTTTTGACAAGACCACCAGGGGGACTTCTGATTGGGGAAGACTTCAACTCAGTCATGGATCCTTATCTAGACAGGACACTTTCAACTGCGAAATCATGCCCAAAATCGTTATATAAACCGTTACAGGACTTTGTGCACTCGCTTGGCCTCTTTGACTCCTGGCGATTACTAAACCCAACAGACCGTGACTACACTTTTTACTCCAACCCCCACCACATTTACTCCAGACTTGACTATATTTTTACTAACCAATCACTAGTTCATTCTTTATTCACTTCTAAAATCTATGAAATATCTTGGTCAGACCACGCAATACTGGACGTCACCCTAGAAAATATACATACTCAGCAGACCAGACCACTATGGCGTCTGAATGACTCCTTATAATTAGACCCCACCACTAAGTCCAAAATTGACAACACCATTAAACAATATTTTGAAGAAAACACTACCCCAGATGTCCCCCTATCCACAATCTGGGATACCCATAAGGCAGTCCTCAGGGGCAAATTCATCGCCCTCGCATCCAAAAAACGCAAACAATTCCAATCCCAAATAAAGACCCTGTCGGATAAGCTTAAACAACTGGAACATACACACAAACGAACAGGAGACCCGGCCCTACTCCCCACCATAACCGACACTAGGGGCCAACTAAACTTACTGATGACCAACGACACAATTAAAGCAGCCTGTAGAACACAACAAACTTATTTTGACAAAGCTAATAAACCTGACTCGATGATGGCCAAGAAACTACGCAACATGACCTCCAGCCGCACCATACGAACCATTGTCTCCAATCTAGGTGAGGGGACGCATGACCCCGCACATATAGTCGAACATTTTGCTACCTACTACAAAGCCTATTACGACGGCGCCAAAATACCCCTCCCCATAGTCCAGGTAAATCCCTAGCACAACTTCTTAGTGACAGTAAACTGCCACAAACTTCCGAGACCTCCAAATGTAAACTTAATTCGATAGAGGAGGTGACGGCAGCTCTGAAGCTGCTCAAGAATCCGAAAGCCCCAGGACCGGACGGCTATTCCGCTAAATACTACAAATCCTTTGCCCACCTTCTCCTGACACCTCTCACCGCACTGAATCCCCATCCCTGGACATGCTGAGGGATAGAATAGTGGTGAACAAGGGAAAGATCCCTCAACGCGCTCTAGTTATCGCCCCATATCCTTGATTAATATTGACGCAAAACTTTTGCAAAGATACTAGCCCTTAGACTGAACCGATTGCTCCCTTCTCTGATCCATCCGGATCAGGTGGGGTTCATCCCGGGCAGGGAGGCCCCCAATGGCATCAGACGGGTGTTTGACCTGATCCACTCATGTCAAAGGACAAGCACACCCACCATGCTATTGTCTTTAGATGCCGAAAAAGCCTTCGACCGAGTGGATTGGTCGTACCTGTGGTCTACTATGAAAGCATTCGGGTTTGACGGGGCCTTCCTGGCCGGGATCCAAGCCCTTTACACCAATCCCACCGCAGTGGTAGATATAGGCACCGCCAGGTCTTCCTCCTTTCTTATCAAGGGAGGTACCCGGCAAGGCTGCCCCCTCTCACCGTTACTATTTGCCCTGGCCATAGAACCTCTAGCCCAGCTGATCAGACTCCACCCTGACATATCAGGCATACACATTGTGAACCACTAATATAAGCTCAGCTTATTAGCGGATGACGTGCTGCTGACCGTTACCTCCCCTCTGGTGTCTCTCCCTAACCTTTACAATCTCCTAGACTCCTTCGGGAGGGTCTCGGGGTATAAGATAAACCATAGCAAGTGTGAAGCTCTCCACATCAATCTCTCACTGCCCACAGAACGACTCATCACTCTGAACTTTAATTTTAAATGGCAAAAACACGCACTAAAATCTCTGGAGATCTATGTCACTCCACACCTACAGCAGATATATGACGCCAACTACCCTCTTTTACTAACTAAACTAAAGGCAGACCTGACCACTCTGTCGAATTACAACATCTCACTTATGGGTAGAGTCTACTCCGTTAAGATGACTTTGCTCCCTAGGCTCTTGTACTTGTTTAGGTCCATTTCCTTGCCGATTAAGAAAACTGACATTATTAGCATGCAACGCGCAATTTATCTTTTCATCTGGCAAGGCCAAAAAAGCAGAATAGCAAAAACAACATTAAACAAACCTAAAATTACAGGAGGCCTGGGTACCCCCCACCTCTACGCATATTATTTAGCCGCTCAACGTGCGATCACATTGTCCCTAGCAGCATCCCCGTCAGCACAACGTTGGCTCCAAATAGAAGCAGACTTGTGCCCCCAAATCGACCTCTCTTCGGTAATGTGGCTAAACAAAAAACATTGCAGGGAGCCCAACCCTTAAACACTCATTATCCCTTTGGTTCACTAACTGTTACACTTATCACCTTTCCAATAAGAGCACTAGAATGACCCCATTTTTTTAAAACCTGAGCTTCCCCCCTGGTCTCCGCACTACCGCTTTTCAATGGTGGAAAGACAAAAACCTTACTAAGATTGATGACCTACTAACCCACGACAGAATACGTACCCAATCCAATTTGACAGACTCACACAGTCTCCCCCAATCAGAATCCTACCACTACCTGCAACTTAAGAACTACCTCCTGACTTTTTTAGCTCAGTACCCTACCGGGGACAGCACATTTTTTGAAAGATTGTATCTATGCCCACCGAAACCTAGTGTGATGATCAGATAGGGAGAGGAAGGAGAGACCACTATGCAGGATTTGATTTTACACTTGAAGGTATAATAAATATGGAAACGGTACGAACCTGACACAGGTGGTTTGTTGCGTTGATGGGATATGTCTCTTGTGCTCTTGATAATATCCTCCACAAGATAGGAATAAGATAATGTTTGTAATCCAGTGAGGAAAGGTTAAACCACGAATATAGCAATGACACAGTAGTAGATCAGCAGGGGAATATAACACGATAATTCCATATGGGTAACCAGCAGGGATCTCCACAGTATAGACAAAGGTATGCGAAACAGAATGGTCGGTAAACAGTCCAGGATCAGGGGAATCAGCAAACTTCATATACGGTAAACAGTCCAGGATAAGGGGAATCAGCAAACTTCATATACGGTAAACAGTCCAGGGTCATACACAGAAATACAGCAAAATGGGTAACAGACCAGGAGTAGGGAACCTGAAGATCAGAGTAAGCCAGAGAACAATCCAAAATCGGTAACGAGAAATCCACAATAGAAAAACGCCTGGAGATCAGGGAAAACATGAGAATCACCAAGCACAGGTATTACTGTGAAAAGCACTTTTAAATGTTCCCGCTAGTCGCACTCTGACGTCGGGCGTGACGTCATTGGAGGCGCGTCTGAGCTCCGATAGTGGAGAAACGCTCGTCCCCAGCTGTGTGCAGTCAGGCACAACCGGATGCGTGATCAGGATGGGATACTCCGGAGACCTGCTGCGAGGTGAGTTATGACAGTTCCCCCTCCTAGGATGAGACCTCCGGGCTCGCCAATGACCTGGTCGATCAGGATGGAGCTCATGAAAGGTGTGAATCAAGTCATCAGCGTGAATCAGCATAATGAGGATGATGTGAGACAGTGGTTCCTGCATTGATGAGAGGTAAAAGTCAGGGTACAGGTCTCCCAATTAATAACGGGATTGTATCTGCGCAACCAATGGAGTCCCAGTATAATAGAAAAAATAGGAGCTGATACAATATCAAATTGTAGGGTCTCTTGATGATCCTCACCGATAGAGACAATGATTGGTGGAGTCTCATGCGGGATGGGTCCAGTCTTTAGGGAACTACCATCTACAAGTTGGATGTGCATAGGAGAGGATTTTAAGCGGCTAGGAATGTATATAGTTTTGGCCAACTCGGTATCCAAAAAACACCCGCTGGCTCCTGAGTCAGTGCGTTGACGTCGGGAACGACAATCCTTACACATATGTCCACTATGAACAATTAACCTTTCACTTGTGCTTCTATATTTTAACATTGCAAGTGAAATATAGCATTTTGTGTTCCTTTAAGAATAGGCCCAATGTAGAAAAGTAAAAAAAAAAAAAGTTCCGGCTGGAGTCCAGATGCAGGTGTGACACAAAGCAGTTCTGAAAACCAAGCCCTCTGGTGGCGAGCGAAACAAGTATAGGAACCAGAAACATAGAAGTCCAGGGTTCAATCCCAACAGCAGTTACAGATGATTACCCTTTTTTTTGTATACCTCCGTTAAACATTTAAATGCTGAACGTACAAAATACTGACAATTCTGACAAAAAGGTTTACTTCATCATTTTATTTAAAAAAAGGTGTAAAAACTATGTACATGAGCTGAAATAACAAAAGATAAAAGACATTTCAGTGAGGAAAAACAATTCATAATATCCTGCTGTATGTTGAGTCGATGCACACTGGAAGCCATGATAAGTTCCTCACTTGAGGCACTACAGAGGAGATATTCCATCAGCATAAAAGCAGTCAAAACAAAACTCATGGCAAAACATACATTGCAAATTTTGATTACTCTTCATGATTAAAGTCACAAACCACGCATCTTCCAAGGACGTCAATAGAGAAACTATGCTCTGTTAACAATGTACCATTTGAATGTTCTGATCAAAATGTTCTAGCTTAAATTATTTTCATAATTCTGTATCACAATGCCGCTCTCCTGCAATCTTGATCAGGGGGTTTCAGTCCATCTGTTCCCATTTCTAATATTACATCAGACAAGACAGGATAACCACCCATTTTTGTTAAATTCTTTAAATCACACAATAAGGAATAACCGTAGATAACACTTGTAAGAATGAATTACAAGAAATTGCTAGTTTCTTACAGCTACAGTTTCATACTTGCCAACATTGGTCATGTTTCCATGGACACATATGTTTTCCACATGTTGCAGACAGAGCATGCAAAGTGCCGCCCGGCAGTATGTAGGATGGATATACGCACAGACACAATCCAGTAAATTAATCATGGTAGGTCCTTTGAGATCTCCACCTTGATTAATTAATTGGATTGTGTCTGTGTGTATATCCTTCCTACATACTGCCAGGCTGCACTTTGCATGCTCAGTCTGCAGCATGTGGAACACATATGTGTCCCTGGAAACATGGCCAATGTTGGAAACTATGCAATTTGAACAATTGTGCTTGCACTACTAATTTAGTAATAGTGGGTTTTTAATAAACTGAATAATATTTTAAAATAACAGATTATTAGAAACTATTATAAAGCAATATATTTTTCTTATCACTATAATTATGACTAATGAATATTCAGTTATTTCAATTTTATAATGCTATGTGTACTGTGCCCTTCAGTATTATAAGACAAAAGTACACGACTTATGTATTTACCATTTTGGAGAGGAAGAAGAGTAGTTGTAATTTGCTCAAATTATTTATTTATTGTATTATGAATCTAAAAGTAATTCTGTTTAGAGATATTTAAACCTTACTCTGTATTCTGAGCTACTAATAAACATTTGGGTTCTGTGCTGTTTTCTTTTGAGATGCAGTATGTACTCTTTCCTAAAAGCCTAGGTATTATTTAAACCTCAAGAATTATAGTCTTCATTGGCATCTTTTATCTAATTACAGAGACGTGCGTAGTGTGAAATAAATTGTTGCCTCAATTTTTTTATTTCAAGATATAAATTACTCTTTTTTTTTTTAATGGAAAAACTATATTGTCTAAATGAGACAACTGATGTCAGTAAACACACAAAGGTTGACAGTTACACTAATAAGACAAACTAAATTAAGTATTTTGTTAAAATTGTTACTTCAGAGGGTGTTAGTCATTTGCTCATATACCAGTACATGTGACAAGTTTAATTTTTATATCCATTTTATGTTACTGACCTTTTTTTAGATAAAAAGTAATTGGAACTTGTAAATCATTACACAGCAGGCTCTGGTGTTGACTAAATTACCAATTAGGGGCATGTGACAACAAAAGCCATTTAGTAAATTACATGCTTTTGCTCAGTTTATACATTAACATTATTTGAATTGTAAATAACTTATGAGTTGGCTTCACAAAGCTATCCTACATATTATAATGTCTGGTTGTTGTTGTCTATTGTATTATAAATATCCAAAAATTAATAGCTTTTTTAATTTGTGTACATAATTAGATGAGGATAATTTAGAAAAGACAAATCCAGTTAAACCAAGTCAAATTCAATATTATTTTATCATTGACCCATGAAAAGAGAAACAACAATATCTATTGACATGCTTTTATTAAACAGTGAATAAAATAGAATTATTATTACACCTTGGACCAGAAATTATTTTAAATTATATACTCATATATGACCAACTTTTACAAGTTTATACTAACCAGTCTTAATATTGCACCTTAGACAGAACTCAAATTGATTTTTTAATGCTCTGAGAATTAAAGGGACTGTCTAGTGCCCAAAATCCCTCCTCAACATCTTAATGCATATTAAAGTACTTTCAAAGTACTTTAAAATGCATATTTTATATTTTGCATTACTTAAAAAATGAAGATATTACACTTAGATGAAAATGCACATTTGCAGAGGTTCAGGACAACCCACTCAATGGGCGTCTCACTTAAGCTTCTAAGGGAGTTTATTTTCCAAGCAGCAGCCAATAAGAATTGGAATATGATTCCCTGTTTAGTGATGTAATCAGGCAATGTGTTGCATTAGAGATCCTACAATAATTTATTATGCAGTAAGATGGCCATGCATTGTATTTAGATACAACAATACTACAATGATTAGTATTTAAAATGGTTAATGATAGTACACCATAATTACCTGCAAATTACCAACATATACTCTGCTTAGGTAAGGTAATATTAATAAATCATATAACTACTCAACGTGGCTATTTCTTAATCTGCTCGGTAAGTGATTCATACTCGGTACATACTCGGTACATACTAGGTATGTACTCTAGTTTAGACTTTAAGAATGAGAATCTTAGATAATCTCTGGAGATTAGATATTACATATTTGGGTAAATAGCTAGACTATAAGAATTTATGGTTCTTGGTAATATCTATAGGATATTCCTCTGGCTTCCTTCTGCAGAAAGGATGACAGATAAACACCAGCCTAAAACATATAGATCCCAGAAATTGTGGGATTTAAGTTTAATTTACCCAAATATATATGCTCATTACATCCATAAAAAATGAGATTATGCTAGAAACAAATTACCACATTTATACATTACCGGCAGTGGTTGGTTTGCAGCGGAGACTCCTTCCATTGAAGAATTGAGTGATGGGAGTTACTCCTGGGACTTAGCTCAATACTATGGGTATGGAGATTTCTCTTGTGATAGTGAACATGTGCTATTAAAAGCCTCATATTCCTGAGTTCTACCCAGAAGGAGAGAGACTCAGCCCTTTTCTACAACATTCCCATCTCTCACCCCACTAGTCTAGTGGCAGTTCTCCCATAATCAGTCCCCCCAGGTCTTTTCAGGTATCTCAGCTCTTCTTCTCTCCTCCAGTATGAACTTATCACCCAAACCTTATCTCAGATTCACACCCTGTTGCTGTAACTTCTAGCCAATTTAATGGATGAGTGTGTTTAATTAAAATGAGATGATGTCATGATTTATAGCTATACCTGTATTGTGACTATGATGTGAGAAAATATATATGTTTAAATGTCTAAAAGTGTTAATACAATTTCAAATTAGAATAAATATTCATCATATTCTTATTCTTATCATTGCACATTAAATAAAAATGTATAATAAAATATATACCACACTAATAAAACAATAAAAACAATATTCTAATTAATATGTAGGATTAATCATACTTTAAATATTTATTAGTGAAGGTGTGATATAATTATATATTTTAATGAGAGATTTGAATCAACTAGGTGTGTTTAATAACCCCTTTTAGATTCTTCACATTTAAAATCCAAATAATCTCAGTGTTTCTGTGTCAGTTTCTGCCAGTTTGGGTGGCTAGCAAGCTGAAGAGAAGCCCCCCTTCACCTCTTGTATGTATATGGACACAGCTGTGTCTTAGAGTCATAAACCATAAACCACTAACAATGGCCACCTTATCTGTTCTGATGATACTATGAACTTATCAGTAAAATATTTGGTTACAGATAACAGAGTGAGGAATGTATAAGACTTTCCTTTTAGCATCAGGGACACAGAATAAGATTTTAACACAGAGAAGGATGTCCAAAAACTGCCACAAAATGGAGGCTGCTTGCATCCATCTTGTTATCCTTGGCTTCTGCTTTATTCATATGTACCAGTCTCGAGACTACTGTTCAATACCTCTGACAACATGACCTCTCATGATCAAGGACATTTAAATAAAATTGAAGATCTAATCTCTTTTAAATTCTCCTTTTTACTAAAGATTTTTTGAGATGAATCATTTACAATCAGAAAATAAACACTACGTATATTGTAAATGTTACATAGTAATATGAGTCAACATTTATCATATACATACATCATATATGTATATATATGTATATATATATATATATATATATATATATATATATATATATAATATATTATAAATATATTATAATATGTTTATACTTTATCTCCAGCACAGGTCGATTAAATCATTGATTAACCCCTTGCCAACACAGGACATGCTAGGTCCGTCCTGTGTGGCGAGGCGTTAAGGACACAGGATGGACCTAGCAGATTTTTTTTTCCACTTTCAGTGCTCAAACAGTATTGCTACAAAGATTCCATGTGGAAGCACCGTGCAATACCTGTCTGTATTTTGATTGCTCAGGAGAACGATTGAAATTATGGTTTTAAAGGCACAGTGCCTTTAAAACGACGGGCATGTAAAAAGAGCATAGAAAGCTAATTTCATTGTTTCCTATGTCTCTGTAAGTGTTGCTGACTTGCCTCTCAGGTAATCAGCAATAGTAAAAAAAAATGCATGATCTGTGACTGCCAGGCAAATGAGCATCCCCACTGCCTGGTCAGATCAATATTAACCCAATATTGATCTGACCACTTAGGATCTGCCTCCCTCTCATCACATTTTTTTAGTGAGGGAGAGAGACAGATAAAAGTAGTGAAAGTAAAATAAAATAATAAAAATAGGATTCAATAATAAAAATGCAATAAAACAATAAAACAATTATGAAAGCCATTCCCTGTGTTTAACCCCTTCCCTGCAATTGATCTTGCATAAGCAGTGATCTTGCACATCAGTGCATTATTTGCTGCTTGTGCATTTTTTAGGGGTTAATTTTCTTGTACTGTAATTTAGTACAATACTACAAAGGCTCTTCTAAGAGCTATTAACCCCTTCCTTGCCATTTATCACTGCTTATGCAATGTTATTAACGTTAAAGCAATTTTTATCTGTCTGTATATTACTTTTTTTTATTTTTTACACACCTGCTGGGGGGTTACGTGTAAAGTAAAAATATTTTTGATTTTTTTTAAGCAGTCTGAGCGCATAGTGATCAGTAACAATGAATTAGTGGCAAAGGCAGTTTGGTGATTGCTCAGATGAGCATCACCATTCGCCTGGTCAGATCAATATTTGTGAAAATTGATCTGACAAATTTGGACCTGCCTCCCTCTCCTCACTTACATTTTTGTGAGGGAAAGAGACAGATCAGTATTAATGACATAAAATAACATTTAAAAAATTGTCAGGTTTTATGAAAGACATTCCCTGTTTATTAACCCCATCCCTGCCATTCCTCACTGTATAAGCAGTAATCTTGCACAGCAACAGTATTTTTTGCTGTCTACACTTTTTTATGGATTAATTTCTTTATACTGTAATGTATTACAGTATTAGATAGGCTCTTCTAAGAGCTATTAACCCCTTCTTTGCTGTAGATCACTGCTTAGACACTGATTCTGAGGTCGCTAACTCAGGGTTCGATTTTGACCCTGGTCAGCTATCTGATACATCACCTAGTGATGTATCTGTGGCTGTTGAGCCCTTGCCACAAGGAGTAATGGGTGTCTACTTTTAAAAAATATATGGTTTGGTGGGGGTAAATTACATTAACTGGCTTCAAAGATATATCTCATATAGGACATGGACACAGGTTGACTACATGTCAAAATTCCAAGTTGGAACACTGAGATGTGCACCTCACAAATGTTGCCTTTTACACCCCAAACAACCCAACAAACCTATACATGAATGGTATTGCTGTACTCAGGAGATGTTGCTGAACACATATTGAGGTGTTGTTTGGCATTGACACATAACAGGATATGTAAATTCATGCCGAAGTACAATGTATGTAAAAAAATATGAGTACCCCAAAATTTGACATTGGCTGGTGGTTGAAAGAAGTGCATGGAAAGTGTTAAAATATTACCATTTGAAATACCCTAGAGTTTCTAGTTTTCAAAAAATGTTTTTGTGGGGTAAAATACATTGTGTAATACCCCTTCACATTTTCAGGTAATTTTTACCTAAATTGCAATCTATGTGAAAAATCACAATTTATTTATTTTTTGCTGCAAAATTTGGCAAAGGTTGGTGGTAAAATGGCTACATGAAAAGTGTCAAATTACCAGGTTGTCTAGGTTTCAAAAATATGTACATGTGGGGTGTCATTTATGGATTTAGTAAAGATATCAGTGTTACAATGTCACTATCGCTATTTTTTTTTTTTTTAAAGGATTCTGAAATAGCTTTGCACTACTTATGGTTCTGACCCTGTAACGTGAATAAAAAAGCACAAAATCATAAAACATGGGCTATTTCTGAACTCAGGACAAATATTAAAAAACTATATACCAGTGATTTTTTTGTTGTCTCTTGTAGATGAGTATACAATTTTTTTTAATTAAATTATATGCTATTATCAAAAAGAAAGCCCTCATGTGACAATAAAAATTATATTTAGTTTGTGTGGGTACACTAAATGAGAAAGAAAGAAATTACAGCAAAACACAAACACCTCAAAAATGTTAAAACGGCCCATGTCACCAAGTGTCGGAAAAGCCAAAAAAGTAATGTCACTAAGGGTTTAATATATTATTGCACAAGTGTTTGGTATCATTGGGCTCTGTTAAATGGCATGAGTTATTGCTTATAACAAATTTTTAACTCAAAATATTCTATTGTAATTTGTGGTATTCAAAAAATGAAACCAGGTCATTGAATAGACCCAATTCATCTACTCTACTTTCAGAAATAAGTCTATCATTTTAGTAAAAAATTGAATGCAAAATATTATAGGAGAACCTGTTCCCTGGCATAAGCACCTTGTCACTCTCCACATTACAGTTAAGTGCATAATTTAGTTCATGTTTTTACATTCCCTGAATGGAATTTCTAAAGATAGAAACAATTTATGAACAGAATAATAAATGAACATAAATGTTAACTCATTTACACCTATGGTAACCACAAGAGTAAATCTACCGTATTTGCTCGAATATAAGACGATTTTTTTTTCAGAGCAAATGCTCTGAAAAATCCCCCTCGTCTTATAATCGAGGTCTTTTTATAATCTGACCTCAAATTGAGGTCAGATTATAAGACAGGGATCCAGGTCCCCAGCAGAGCTGCAGGGGACCTGGATCCCCCTCTCTAGCAGCAGGGGATGTCTGCGCAATGAGCGCAGACTCCCCTGCTTCCGCCCGGCACGACCGCCGGGGCTTCTGGGAAGAAGCCGGGTACTTCTGCTTTTGTCACAGAAGTCCCGGCGAGAGTGCCGGGCAGCAGCAGGGGAGTCTGCCCCACTAGCCACCAGGGAAAAGCAGGCAGCTGGGGGATGTCTGCACGATACCTCCATGCTGCCCGACACCTCCGTCTATTATGACGGACCAGCTGTCCGTATCGTGCAGACATCCCCCAGCTACCCCCACTAGCCACCAGGGAAAGGGGGGAGATAGAGAGAGAGACTGGGGGAGATAGAGAGAGAGAGACTAGGGGAGGGAGGGGGGAGATAGAGAGAGAGAGAGACTAGGGGAGGGAGGGGGGAGATAGAGAGAGAGAGAGAGACTAGGGGAGGGAGGGGGGAGATAGAGAGAGAGAGACTAGGGGAGGGAGGGGGGAGATAGAGAGAGAGAGACTAGGGGAGGGAGGGGGGAGATAGAGAGAGAGAGACTAGGGGAGGGAGGGGGGAGATAGAGAGAGAGAGAGAGACTAGGGGAGGGAGGGGGGAGATAGAGAGAGAGAGAGACTAGGGGAGGGAGGGGGGAGATAGAGAGAGAGAGAGAGACTAGGGGAGGGAGGGGGGAGATAGAGAGAGAGAGAGACTAGGGGAGGGAGGGGGAGATAGAGAGAGAGACTACGCTGGGGGGGGGGGAGAGGCCGCAAGGAAATAAAAACAAGAAATGCATTTGTATAATATCAATTTTTTGTTAAATATTAAAAAGCAATTTACATATATACAAGTTAAACTTTTTTTTTCCTATAGGGTAGTCTTATATTCAGGCTTTTAGTTTTTTTCCTAAAGGAATATACAAAGTTTGGGGGGTCGTCTTATAATCAGGGTCGTCTTATAATCAAGCAAATACGGTATATACTTCCACAATGCATTTAATGTAATGGTAATAAATGGTATAATTTGTAAAATTACAAAGACATCAATGCAATCCTCATGTTTAGTGCCAGGGAAACAATTTGAATAACAAAGTTTAAATAATATATAGTAATTAGGCCAATTTTTTATTTTTACCCTAAAAAAGCTTGATACTATTTCTGTGTTTTGCATGTTATGTTGCATTATATGAATAATTGTGTTTAGATCAAAAGTTCTGATCCCATACATCAGTCATGTCCAAAGTACGGCCTGCAGGCCATTTGTGACCCATGTCCCGGTTTCATAAGGCCCTACAGGTAATTTGACAAAATCTGTTGTGGCCAGGGTACTTCTTCCCTTTATACTTTTTCTGTGTCCAAGGGAGCTTGATTGAAGGAGGTCTCAGCCAATCTGGTGATACTTCTCAACTCTCCTGATTGGCTGAGAGTTCAGAAGCTTCCTGCCATTGGCTGAGCCCTCCTTCACACAGAGCTCAAAGCAAAGAGAGATGCCTGCATCAGGTAAGTTAAAAACTGACAATGTGTGAGTGTGTGTGTGTAGGTCAGTGTGAGTGAGTGTGTGCATGTCAGTGTGAGTGAGTGTGTGTGTGCATGTCAGTGTGAGTGAGTGTGTGTGTGTGTATGTCAGTGTGAGTGTGTGTGTGTATGTCAATGTGAATGGGTGTGTGTATGTGAGAGTGTGTGTATGTCAGTGTGAGTGAGAGTGTGTGTGTGAGGGTGGCATAGTGTAAGTGTGTGTGTGTGTGTGTGTTTGTGTGTGAGGGTGGCATAGTGTAAGTGTGTGTGTATGAGGGTGGCATAGTGTAAGTGTGTGTGTATGAGGAAGGCATAGTGTAATTGTATGTGTTAATTTGAATTTAATTTTAATGGTTCAAAGAATGTCAGACAAAATGGTTGGCCCTCACGCATGTTCACTTCATCAAATCTGTCTCTCTTTGAAAAACAGTTTGGACACCCGTGCCATACATCATATGACAAACTTTTAGAATGTTCCATATTCACCACCATACATTCTGTTCAGGTTCAAACTTTTCTAATGAGGTGAAATCTAAAGCCTGGCAAGGCAAACAGGAGAGTATGAGAAATGTACATTAATGACAAGGCTAGGACAAGTGAACTGCATAACGTTCTATACAAGAATTAAGTGGACCAAGCAAACCATGAAAGAACTGCCCAAGAGAAAGCTGTCCAGAGCAGTTCTAGGTGCTGTCCAACAAATAAACCTGTTGATAGGGTGCTTTGTAACAGCTTCTTGTATATACACATTGAAGTAATATGTGAATAATAATTATACAAAATGATACCATTGTCTCCATAGGATTGCACTGATTGTTCACTTACAATTCCAGAAATTAATCAACACTGTGTTAAAAGCAGTGGTGGTGTCGAACATCTCAAGTTTTTGGTGGTAGAGGTACAAATCATAGGCATGTTTAGACACACAAGCAGAAAGTGTTTCTCTTTACTGAACAGATATGCTATTGATAAAAGATCAATATATCTTATTGGGCAAGTGAGTTCCTGCTGCATTTTCTGCAAATGTCTACCAATTTGCTTTACATACGCTTTTATGTGACTGCTGCAACCTACAAGTTTGAATGCCAATTTTATAAATTTAAGGACAGGCTAGTATGTTAGCATCAGTGAAAACCAGTCATTAAATATCCACAGAAACCAATGAACTAATTTAGTTATTTACAAATAGTTTAGAATCCTGGCAGTAAAGCTTTAAAATACTTCCTGTTTTGTTATTTCACATGTAGATTTAGAATCAAGGCAAATATAAATATACAATGCAACATTTTAATCTTTTAAATATTTTACCAACATGCCCCCAAAGCACCCATAAGGAGTCACTTTGTGCCTCTAAACTATGAAAAGGAGCAGCTATTTTAAGAATGAACATAAACAAAGAGATTAATTACAAAGTGTGATTATTATATAAAATCTGTGCTTTGTTTGAACAATGTGTTGCAAGGAAGCTTAATCATTTGTAATGGGTGTTCTGAGCAACATTTTTAATTTATTTTTTGCAGCAACACAAAAAAAATAAGAAAGAAGGATTTTGAATTACAAAACCTTATTGTGATTATGTTTGTATCCATCACTTTGCAAATGAAGAAAATTGCCTGTAATTTTCTTTATTCATCTGATCAATGGCACTAAAGTAATTATGATGAAAATTCAGAACAATAAAACCGGTCTTGCCCCATTAGAGTTCGTTTTATAAGCGAAACAAATGTGTTTAGAATGTAAATGCATCAAAGGCTAGAAAAGTATTTGAAAAGAAAGACATGGTTGCTGGTTAGCTATTAACATGATTTAATAAGATTTACACACAAAACAACAGATTATCTTCCATGGGTTATGTTTGAACACAATCACACAGAAACCGTTACCTTACAGAAACCATTACAGGTCTTGATAAAAACTTAATGGGGATGGACATGTTGCTTAGAATCATGGGTCAGATCTTTCATCACAGTAGATCCCATATAGATAGAGCTGACCCAAGATTACACCAATTAATTCCAACTGCTGAAAAACCCTCTAGAGATACACGCATATCAGAGTCTCACAGGTACAGTGTTCAGGACCGTCTTTAATGCGAGGCAGCTGTCCTGGCCCAGTCATTCCCAGGGGGCCCAAAGCAGTGGCCCTGTGGCCAGTGGTGTTTCTTGGTTTTGTGCTGCCGTAGGCATTTTAAATTTGGGCACCCCTCCACCCATGTTGCACATCCAGGACATGCCCCATCACCCACATTGCACACCCATTACATGCCCAATCACCCCATTACATGCCCCATCACCCCCATTACATGCCCCATCACCCCCATTAAATGCCTCATTACATGCCCCTTACCCACATTACACACACATTACATGTCCCCATCACCCCATTACATGCCCCATCACCCCCATTACATGCCCCATCACCACCATTACATGCCCCTGATATGAGAGCAATGGGTCACGTGACCTGTCAGCACTCCCCCATAATCTCACATGGGGAGCCAAAGAGGCAGAATGGAGGTTTTTCTGTGCACCTGGGAAGTGCACAGACACCATGCTGCCTGTTTTCAGGCAGAGTGGTGGTGAAGTAAGATCTTCTGATTTCTCCAGCCATCGTCTTTGCTGCCAACCAATTTTTTTTAAAAGGGACAGTGACATTTTTCCGCTGCCTCCAGGCAAACAAGTTAAGTGCTTCCCTAGGCACTTGCCTTGTTTGCCTTGTGTAAATACAGTGCTGCCCGTGTCCTTACAACATGGGAAATAGAGTCCCCATTCATAAGATTAGGTGAATTGACCTATTCTTTTGAATGGGGACTCTGTTTCGGTTTATAGAATAGCAATAGCATTACATGTATTACATCTGAGAGTCAAATATAACCTAATTCTAATTGTTTTGGGTGGTAAATAGTACAGTATTTTTAATTTGTATGTATTTTTTTTTTTAAGTTATTTCCCTATCCATATTTGTTTGCAGGGCACTTGTCCTACCCTTACCCACATTTTAATTCCTTTTGCAGCCCTCTAGCCCTTTCCATGACTATTTTAGAGGCATTTTAGTGGCCAAAAGTCTGTGTCCCCTTTGACTTCAATGGGGTTCGGGTTCGGGGTCAAGTCCGGGGTCAAGTTTGAGCATGGACCAGGACTTTTTCCAAAGTTCACTCGAACTTCTCGAACCCGAACATCCAGGTGTCCGCTCAACTCTAACTATAAGCAATGTTGAGGTTGAGAGAGTGCTTTTCATTTGCAAACTCTAAAGGGTGTATATGCTATCCATACTACTGATTTTTTTTCTCTTTGTGTCCTGCATTTTTTTTATTTTCTTCTTTAGTTCAGTTCGTAATTTGTGCACATGTAACAATACTTATAGAATGAATGTATTTTTCGATATAATTTATTTTTATGTTTTAGTTAATGACTTAATATCAGATTTATTTAATTTGAAGTGTGAATGGTCACTTTCTCCTAGGAGACTTCTCAAGGAAATGAAGAGTCAAAGAAATGAGACCAGGCCCAGATTCTGAGTTGAAAAAGTGAAATTAAGTTTAATACAAACATATTCCTAGGGTAGCGTCTTTGCACAGACTGCTCTGCCTCACCCAATTTTACACACATATTTATAGTAAAACAGTACAGCATGATTTCATGATTCTCAGCAAATTAAGTATATGATTGGTTAGAATTTGTTGCAGTGCTACGTATTATCTTTATAAAACCACATTGTACTGGCTAGACTAACTGGAAAACTTTCAGTTAAAACATACCTTTATTTAGAACCATTACATTTGAACCATCTGACCATTGCTCCATACTGTGTATGTCAGCTAAACCATAAATCTCTCACTCTCTTTGGGTATCACAGAGGACAAACATGGAAGAAGGCATACAAAATGGAGTTGGTAGGTCAAAATGGCTGCCAAGAGTAAAAATGGATTCCAGGGAAATTCCATCATCCACACTATACATGCAATTAGTTATATACATATCCAATATGCATAAGCACTCAACCCTCTAAAAAAACAATAAAAAGTCTGTTGCCCGGGTGCTACTCGTACTATACATATACATACATCCAAAAATGAAAGCACTCACTGGTCTTGCAGCAAAGTGATCTGATTTAATCAAATCGCAACGTTTCGGGCAGATCAATTGCCCTTTGTCCAGCACAACAAACCTAGTGCACTGAAAACACATTTAAATATACACAAGTTAATTACTCACCAGCCGCAGCTGTTCGTGCCTGCGTCCCTCACCCGGAAGTGTGTATTACAGCCGACAGTAGAGATGTAGAAAGGCTGTGACCACTTTGATGACCAAACACCTCATCCACGATATCTCCAGGAAAATGTAATTAAAATCAGAAGAATCTTCAAGTTCAATAAAAACAATAGAGGTTCTTAGAAGAAAAAGTCCAGTGTTGTAAGTCCTGTGTCTCCTGCAGCACAACGCGTTTCTCCTCCAAAACGAGTCTTTTTCAAGTGAACTAGACAGTTCCTCGAGATATCGTGGATGAGGTGTTTGGTCATCATTAACCCATCTCCTGGGCTTCCTGTTGCTGATATCCCTGAGCAAGTAGTTGCTCAGGTTAATGTGAGTTGTCATTTGGCCCTTTCATTTATTTTTTTCACTATTTTGTGATTTATTGCACCATATTGTGTTTTATATTTTTCTTTTTCATATTCCCTTTGCACAACACTGCAAGATTTGTACTTGCCTAAAGGGTAAATATACAGTCTGTGTAGTGTTGGTTGGAGCGCAATGGTCATGTTTTTTCTTTGTATTGTATCTGTTTTGCTAGAAGTGAGACACTAGCGGTGGCTAAGTGCTGCATACTCTTTCACATATAGGCGCAGTAGTCTATATTTTTGTTCAGTAATCAGCACAAGTTAGAATGTGGGCCACTCGGCAGTCGTTGCGCAGGCACTGCAGCATGTAGTCGCTCATGTGTGCCAAGCTGCCCAGAAGCAAGGACAAGCTGTTCTCTGTGGGAGGTGTATCATCTATGTCCTCCGTATCCCCCCAGCCATGCTCCAGTGATGCCTACGAGCTGCGTTGGGTGCCACCCTGCTGTGAACACGGTTCATCATCATCATCCTCATCCTCCTCCAAAACTGTGCCCTGGCTTGACAGTTGTGTACCTGGCCTATGCTGGTGCAGGAACCCACCCTCCAAGCCACTTGTGAATGACAGGCCTGATAACCGTGGAAACGACCCCACTTCTTCCTCCTCCTCTTCCTCCTGTGCCACATCCTCTTCCATCATCGCCTTAAGAGTTTTTTCAAGGAAACATACAAGCGGGATAGTAGGTATGAGAATAGCGTCATTGGCACTGGCCATGTTGGTAGAGACAGCCCGCACTTTCTGCAGCAGCTCTGATATAACTGGGTAGTTTTTCAGGAATTTCTGCACCACCAAATTCAGCACATGCGCCAGGCAAGGGATGTGCGTCAAACCGGCTAGGCACAGAGCTGCTACGAGATTTTGCCCATTATCGCACACCACCAGGCCGGGCTTGACACTCAGTGGCATAAACCACTCATTGATCTGTTGTTCCATGCCCGTCCACAGTTCCTGCGCACTGTGGGTTTTCACCCCAAACATATGAATTTTAAAAGAGCCTGCTGTCATTTCCCCCTGGCAGTGCTGAAGTTGCGGTGAAGGTGTTACGCTGGCAGGATGAGGAGGTGGTAGAGGAGAAGGAAGAAGCTGAGTAGGAGGAGGAGGCAAAAGGAGGCAAAGAGAAATGCCCTGCAATCCTCGGTGGCGGAAGGACATGCGCCATCTGCCTCAGGCCCAGCTGACACTACATTTGCCCAGTGTGCAGTTAGGGACATATAGCGTCCCTGCCCGTGCTTACTGGTCCATGTATCTGTGGTTATGTGGACCTTGCCACAGATGGTGTTGCGCAGTGCAAACCTGATTTTTTACGCCTATTGCTTGTGCAGGGAAGGGATGGCTCGTCGGGAAAAGTAGTGGCGGCTGGGAACCACGTACTGTGGGACAGCCA
Organism: Pelodytes ibericus; assembly: GCA_036172795.1. Taxonomy (NCBI): domain Eukaryota; kingdom Metazoa; phylum Chordata; class Amphibia; order Anura; family Pelodytidae; genus Pelodytes; species Pelodytes ibericus. The sequence continues at coordinate 96,587,914 of CM069858.1, read as the reverse complement.
CCGCCATCAGGTTTTTAAAACTGTCCGTCTCCAACAGACTGAATGACAGCATTTCAAAGGCCAGGAATTTGTAAATGCTGGCATTCAGGGCCAGTGTTCGCGGGTGGGTAGGGCCATACTTCCTCTTTCTCTCCAGTGTTTGGGAGATGGACAGCTGAACGCTTCCATGGGACAGTGTGGAGTTGCTTGGGGTCAGTGGCGGACGTTGTGGCGTTGCTGCCACTTCCTCTTACTCGGTGGCAGGGGCCACTGTGACTCTAGAGCTGGAGGAAGAGGCCAAGACCGTAGCAGAAGACGAAGCAGGAGGAGCCTGAGACCTTTCTTGGGTTTTGAGATGCTTACTCCACTGCAGCTCGTGCTTTGCATGTAGATGCCTGATCATGCAGGTTGTGCTTAGGTTTAGCACATTTATGCCTCGGTTCAGGTTCTGATTGCACAGCTTGCACTCGTGTCTTGTCGTCAGCACATTGTCTAAAGAACTGCCATGCCAGGGAACTCCTTGTGTGCTCGGCCCCTGGGTGCAGTGGGCAGTAGCAGTCGTACTGTCTAGGGGACGGCCGCTACGGTTTTGCACCCGAGGGAGCTCTTATGCTGCGCTGGTGCCTCTTTGCCACCGCCTCTTCCTCCAAACTGGAGAAGTCCACATCCTGACACATAAGTGGTTGTGCATCAGTGTACTCAATCTCTTCCACTTCTGGGGCAAGGCTAGGTTTGATGACCCCACCAGCAGATTCATCAAAAAGCAAAAGAGACTGCTGCATGACTTGTGGCTCAGACTGATTGGCTGATTTGCAAGGTGGTGAGGTGAAAGACAGATGGTCATGGGCTGCAGGTGTCAACTCTGAGCTTTCGGCAGGGGACCGGGTGGGAGAGAATGTGTAGGAACTGGAGGCACTGTCAGCCACCCAATCTACTATCGCCTGTACTTGTTCTGGCCTCACCATTCTAAGAGCGGCATTTGGGCCTACCAAAAAACGCTGAAGGTTCTGTCGCGTACTAGCACCTGAGGAAGGTGTTTCACTTGTGCGTTTAGCTGACACAGATCGACCACATCCCCTACTTGCAACAGGAGCTCCACCAATGCCAGCAGCACCACGACCAGGGCCATGTCCCTTATTTGACGCTCTCCTCATTCTTTGCGGTCACCCACCAAAGTAACAGATGGTTTATGTCAGGCGACAATGTAACCGCCAATAGTCAACAATTTTTATTTGGATATATTTTTGTTTTTTTGTTTATTGGACTGCAAGAAATGCACCGCAAGACGTAAATGTACTATTTAGCACCCAAAACAATTAGAATTTTTCAAAGTGGGCTGTAAGCACAGTTTTGGACTGTTCTATTTGACTCTCAGATATGAAGTGCACTGCAAGACGCAAATGTACTATTTAGCACCCAAAACAATTAGAATTTTTCAAAGTGCACTGTAACCACAGTATTGGACTGTTCTATTTGACTCTCAGATATGAAGTGCACCGCAAGACGCAAATGTACTATTTACCACCCAAAACCATTAGAATTTTTCAAAGTGCGCTGTAAGCACAGTATTTGACGGTTCTATTTGACTCTCAGGTGTGAAGTGCAGGACGCAAATGTAATATTTAACACCAGCAAATGCCTAGATGTTGCCCACTGAGCTAACAGAACAGGATTAAAGTCATGTGCCTGGCACACATGCAGTTGCAAGTGCACTGCACTCTCTGTGGCACTGGGCTCAGGGCAGGGTACAAATATAGTATAGCACCCACTAAAATAATCACTGTAATTTAAATAATCGCAGTAGTTTGAATAATCGCTTTAGTTTGCAGATTCAACACTAGAATTTTTTTAATCTGTCCCTCACAGCTACAACATCCTCTCCCTACACTAAGAAGAGCTCATGTGATGTGCGTGTACGTGACTCCAGCTTATATATAGAGGCTGGGTCACATGCTGCACTGGGCAATCACAGCCATGCCATTAGTAGGCATGGCTGTGATGGCTTCTTAGGTGAAATGAGTCAAACGCTTGTTGATTGGCTGCCCTAAAGCCTTTCAAAACGCGCCATTAAATCGCCGAACCCCAAACTCCAACCCGAACATACAGTGAAATGTCCGTGTTCGGGTCCGGGGTCCAAAAACCGTAAAGTTCGGTACGAACCCGAACTGTGCGGTTCAGGTTCGCTCAACACTAGTTAGGAGATAACTTTTTGAATAACGTGTGGTAAAAAAATGTAGTCATTTAATTAGTTAATCGGTAGCACTGAATCTAGGCCACTCTTAGATAATATGTACGTAAGAAGTACATGGAAGATGTTCATTATCGGGCCTGAAGTGGAGATGTCGCATACATAGTTTCACAAGTTTCCACTAGACCTCTAATTTAACCCTGGAATAAATCCTCCCAAGATTTCTAACTACTTAGAACCAATGTTACAAATGCAATGTACAGGAGGTTTGTTGATCATAACAAACACCTTCAAAGCAAAGGCTTCCACCACAAACACATGGATATTTATAATTTAACCCCTTAGTGACATGACTTTTTTGGCTTGTCCGACGCTTGGTGACATGGGCTGTTTTAACATTTCTGAGGTGTTTGTGTTTTGCTGTAATTTATTTCTGTCTCATTTAGTGTACCCGCACAAACTATATATAGTTTTTATCGTTATAAGAAGGGCTTTCTTTTGATACCATTATTTTGATAATAGCATATAATTTTATGTTTTTTTTTTATGACTTTTATTTTAAAAATTGTATACTCATGTACAAGAGACAACAATAAAACACTGCTAAATAGTTTCTAATATATGTCCTGAGTTCAGAAATAGCCCATGTTTTATGTTTTTGTGCTTTTTTATTCATGTTACAGAGCCAGTACTGCAAAGCTATTTTAAAATCCTTTTTTTCAAAATTAGCGATAGTGACATTGTAACACTGATTTCTGTACTAAATCCATAAATGACCCCCAACATGTACATATTTTTGAAAACTAGACCACTCAGGTCATTTAACTTGGGGTATTTTGACACATTTCATGTAGCCATTTTACCACCAATCTTTGCCAAAGTTTGCAGCAAAAAATCTTTTTTTTTAATTTTTCACATAGATTGCAATTTAGGTAAACATTACCTTAAAATGTGAAGAAGTATTTCCAAATAGCACCTCAATTAGTGTTCAGCAACATCTCCTGAGTACAGGGATACCACCCATGCATAGGTTTGTTGGTTTGTTTTGGGGCTAAAAGGCCACATTTAGGGGTGCGCATTTTGGTTTTCCAACTTGGAATTCTGACATGCAGAAAACTTGCGCCCATGTCCCATTTGGGACATTTTTTAAGCCAGAAAGTGTATTCTACCCCACAAAGCCATTTATTTTTTAAAACTAGACACCCTAGGGTATTTCAAATGGTAGTATTTTAACACTTTCCATGCACTAATTATAATACATACATTGTACTTCGGGCATGAATTCACAGATCCTATTATGTGTCAGTGCCAAACAACACCTCAATATGTGTTCAGCAACATCTCCTGAGTACAGGGATACCACCCATGTGTAGGTTAGTTAGATTATTTGGGGTTTAAAAGGCCACATTTGAGAGGTGCGCTTTTTCAACTTGGAATTCTGACATGCAGAAAACCTGCGCCCTTGTTCCATTTGGGACATTTGTGAAGCCAGAATGTGTATTTTACCCCACAAAACCATACATTTTAGCAAACTAGACACCCTAGGGTATTTCAAATGATAGTATTTTAACACTTTCCATGCACTAATTCTACCACCAGCCTTTGTCAAATTTTAGGTTAGTAATTTTTTTATGTTTTGTTTACACATACATTGTACTTCGAGCATAAATTCACAGATCCTGTTATGTGTCAGTGCAAAACAACACCCCAATATGTGTTCAGCAACATCTCCTGAGTACAGGGACAGCACCCATGCATAGGTTTGTTGGGTTGTTTGGGGGCTAAAAGGCCACGTTTAGGGGGGGGGGTGCATTTCCAACTTGGAATTTTGACATGGAGTCAGCCTGCACCCATGTTCCATTTGGGACACTTTTGAAGCCTTTCAAAGTATTTTACCCCATCAAACCATATATTTTGGAAAACTAGACATCCTAGGGTATTTAAAATTGTGGTATTTTAATACTGTATATCTACTAATTCTACCACCAGCCTTTGTAAAAGTTTGTGGTAGTACTTTTTTGGGAGTTTTTTTTCCACATGCATTGTACCTCAGGCATGAATTCACAGATTCTAGTATATGCCACTGCCAAACAACAACCCAATATGTGTTCAACAACATCTCCCGAGTACAGGGATAGCACCCATGCATAGGTTTGTTGGTTTATTTTTTGGCTAGAAGGCAACATTTGTGAGATGCGCATCTCAAAATTCCAACTTGGAATTTTGACATGTAGTCAACCTGCGTCTGTGTACTATATGGGATATATCTTTGAAGCCAGCCAATGTAATTTACCCCCACCAAACCATATATTTTTTTACGTTAGACACCCATGACTCCTTGTGGCAAGGGCTCAGCAGCCACTGATACATCACTAGATGATGTATCAGAAAGCTGACCAGGGTAAAAATTGAACCCTGAGTCCGCGGCCTCAGAATCAGTGCGTAAGCAGTGATCTCGAGCAAAGAAGGGGTTAATAGCTCTTAGAAAAGCCTATCTAGTACTGTAATACATTACAGTACAAAGTAATTAATCCAGAAAACAGTGCAGACAGCAAAACATACTGTTGCTGTGCAAGATTACTGCTTATACAGTGATGAATGGCAGGGAAGGGGTTAATACACAGTGAAAGACTTTCATACAACCTGCCAATTTTATAAAATTTTATTTTATATCACTAATACTGATCTGCCTCTTTCCGTCACAAAAATTTAAGTGAGGAGAGGGAGGCAGATCAATATTTGTGAATATTGATCGGACCAATTTTGATCTGACCAGGGCGAATGGTGAGCTTAATTGAGAAATCACCAAACCGCCTTTGCCACTAATTCGCTGTTACTGATCGCTATGCGCTCAGACAGCTTAATAAAAAAAAATCTCAAATATTTTTACCTTACATGTAATCCCCTAGCTGGTATGTGTAAAAAAAATAATAAAAAAAAATATGCAGACGGATAAAAATTGCTTTGGCGTCAATATCATTGCGTAAGCAGTGATCGATGGCAAAGAAGGGGTTAATAACTCTTAGAAGAGCCTTTGTAGTACTGTAATAAATTACAGTACAAAAAAATTAACCCCTAAAAAATGCACAAACAGCAAAAATAAATGCGCTGATGTGCACTATCACTGCTTACGCAAGATCAGTGGCAGGGAAGGGGTTAAACGCAGGGAATTGCTTTAATAAAAACATTTTTATTGTTTTATTATTCGTGTGTTTTGTATTTATTTTTTTTTGTACTTTTACTTACTTTTATAACTTTGATCTGTCTCTCTCCCTCACTAAAAAAAATGTGAGGAGAGGGAGGCAGATCATAACTGTCAGATCAATATAGGGTTGATATTGATCTGACCAGTCAGTGGGGGTGCTCATCAGAGCATCCCCACTGCTTGTCAGTGTGCCTGCAGTCACAGATTGCCTCTGTGAAGAGGCAATCGTGTGACTGCAGGAAGAGCACAGGAAGCAGGTAATTCCTGCCTCCTGTGCTCTTGCCCTTAGAAGGGCAGCGCAATCTTGGTCACACAGTGACCAAGATCGTGCAATTTGTTTTTGTGTTCCTGATTGCCTCGACTTGCGAGGCAATCAGAAACACTTTCTGAGCATAGGAAGCGAAAAATTCGCTTCCTATGCTCGTTTTTGAAATGCCCGCGTTTTAAAGGCACTGTGCCTTTAAAACCGGCATTTCAATCGCTCTCCGGAGCGATCGAAATGCCAACGGGCATTTTTTTCTGTATTGTACGATGCTTCCACATGGAAGCATCGTTACAATACCGTGTGAGCACTGAAAGCGGAAAAACTCCGCTTTCAGTGCTCGTTTAGACACAGGACGGACTAGGTCTTTCCTGTGTCACTAACGCCTCGGCACACAGGACGGACCTAGTCCGTCCTGTGTCACCAAGGGGTTAAAATCAGCCTATCCACTATACTAGTTTCTATGATGATGACAGGCAGTTCTCATATAGAGTTGAGCGGACACCTGGATGTTCGGTTCAGTGGGTTTGGCCGAACTTCGGAAAAAAGTTCGGGTTCGGGGTCGAACTTGACCCCGAACCCCATTGAAGTCAATGGGGACACGAACTTTTGGCCACTAAAATGCCTCTAAAAAAGTCCTGGAAAGGGCTAGAGGGCTGCAAAATGAAGTAAAATGTGGGTGAGGGTCCCCATTCATACGAATAGGTCAGTTGACCTATTCGTATGAATGGGGACTCTATTTCAGTTTATAGAAAGCCAATAGCCATGTAATGCTATTGGCTTTCTCTAAACCGAAATAGAGTTCCCATTCATAAGAATAGGTCTATTGACCTATTCTTATGAATAGGGACTCTATTTTGGTTTATAGAATAGCAATAGCATTACATGTATTCCATAAACCGAAAGTCTATAAACCGAAAGACATTCGGTTTATAGACTTTCGTTTTATAGAATACATGTAATGCTATTGCTATTCTATAAAAACAAAGTCTATAAACAGAATGTCTTTCGGTTTATAGACTTTCGGCTTATGGAATACATGTAATGCTATTGACTTTCTATAAACCGAAATAGAGTCCCCTGATTCCTTTTTTAACCCCCAACTCCTGCAGACAGATTGGGAAAGGTAGTGCAGGCTCCCTCCAGGTGAATATATATTCCAAGGGACAACATCTATTTTGCTACATATACAGTACATACACATATATATAATTTTTTTTATTCTGGGAGGTTGCTGACATGGAAACCTGCTGATGAGACTACATCAACCAATTTCTGCCTTGAACTGTTCAACGAATGTTTCAAGGGATTATTTTATTCCACTGAGTTGGTGGCATTCTCTAATGTTTCCTAATTACCTCTCTCTATTGTGATCATTGTCAGATTCCTACTATTGTGAATTGTGCACAAATGGGGTGCAAACTAATGTTTGTGAATAAGCACAAATGAGGTGAATATAAACTAGGTATAATAAGTTGATAAATACAGCGATTCAACCCCATATAGGTATTAATTTATAGGGCACTAACATGCCATTTTGCATTTCAAAATCTAAAGTTGACCTAAATAGATTACAAAACAAGGAGCAAGTGTCTCATTAACACAGGCAGACATTGAGGAAGCTATAAATATTTTGAAAAGTAAAGCTTTCGCTATGTCTAGGGAAACGCCTGCCATCTAATGGCCAACTGTGGCGTAGACATGAAATCTCAGCAACAGCAGGAAATCAAATTATTTATTCATGTTATTTTTGTCTTACTAAGTCCAAATATGTTTATATTATGTGGAGTTTAAAAACAAAGAATAAGACTATGGTATATATTTCACTTTCTTGGTTTCTTACAACTTGGAACTAATTTAAAGAACAATTAAACTTTTTTTAAACTCTTGTTTCCTCAAAGGAATCAAGGTTTAAGAAAATAGGTCCTACTTGTCTGGAATAAACCCAATGTGTATCGTAATAGATGCATGCAGGCTTACAGTCTGCTGTGTTTCACAGCTGATGCACTGACAGTGTCAGGGAGTGTTCAACCAATCAAAGTGGGGCTCATCCTGCTAGTCTGATTGGGGTCTGCACGTTCTGGGGATCTGCAAGAACAGGGAGAGACCCTCTCTTTTTCAGGGGCTCATCAAAGGTGATCTAGATTTGGGGCCCCTCTGCTGATCCCATGCAAAAAATTAGGGTCTATCTCTGTGCCCACCTTTACTAAAAGAACAAGTGAAAAGTAAAGTTTGGTTGTCCTTTGATAAATAGAAAAAACTTTGCTTTAGATAAATAATACATATGTATGTGGCAGGGCCACTTTAAGGTCCCTAGTGGGCCTTGGGCAAAGTGGTCCCCATCTCGTACCCAATTTTTCTAATATTACAAACAAAATTTTTTCAAATAAAGGTCATTTTCTTCATGGCATAACAGCTTGCCAGTGCCACCTTTGCCTGAAAAATTGTCAGTGCAATTTTGGCCCCATACAGCGTGCTATCTCTGTCCCCAAAAAGATTATCAGTGCCACCTTTGTCCACAAACAGCTTGTTTTAATAAATAGATCCCACCATTTTCATTTTAGAAGGCATCACTCTCCATCTCTCTGTTTCTCTGTCACTCACTTTGAGTATATATTGAACAATATTGAAATCCTTCCAATTGCCCCTTATCATGACACATTAATTTCAATACATGCCACTGCCTAACAGGCTACTTTTATTGGGATTACTAAGTGGCATTTGGGTTTTCATGTACAATATTCATTAAATGCAATATACACTTGTTTTAAGTATTGTATGTGATGTATGTGTATGTATCTAGTGATGTGATATATGTGTATTGCCAATGCCACTTTTGTTCTCAAACAACTTACCCGTGTTATCTTTACACTCCAAATAACTTGCCAGTGATATCTGGCACGCCATCATTAATGCTCCAAACATGGTAAGGGGGACATGAAGCCTGAGCCAATTCACTCATTTGTCACCAAACATGTGATATATGTGTATGTTTTAATGTATTTCTATAGCATTAGTATTTTATTTATTTATATATGTATGTGAAAAATACGTACGTACATATTTTTATATTATTATTAATATATACATGTTATATAACAAAGATATGTATTTCGGTAAAAACCAAAGATCCTCCATAGACTTTAAATGGAGGATTTGGGCTATTTTTGCAATACTGAGCATTTAATGCTTCCAATGTCACTACTCAGTAGATCTTTTGGTGCTATTATCAAAAAGTAACACAGATGGATTTATGTACCATTTTTGAGCAGCAACGCTCTCCCTGAAGGAAATATGCTAGAAAGGACTACTGGAATGTACTGAAGCACAAGAAATAGTGTATCCTTACACTGGAAAAGATGACTGTCTAATTAATGGATACTTTCTTAAATATATGTTAACCCTTGCCGTAGTTGAATCTCTCATTTGATCGTCAATCCTTTCTTCTCTGATTTGTGCATTCCCAATGATTTCAATTGGTTTTGTCTTCTCTTCTTCTTACTGTAGCTCAAAGGTTCTTTTTATCACCAATGTGACCCGACTTTGGAGGCATCATTTTGGAGCTTAAAAAATAAAAATAAATTAATAAAACATTTAGTTAAAAAAAAATCAAAATAACATATCAACAAGAGAAATACTTAAATAATAAAAATATATGTCATAAAAAAGGAAGCAATATAATGAACCAAACAAAATAGCTAAACAATTTGAAGTGTCATGTGAATGTACATCCCTAATGTTGAACATAAAGTGACATCTTGTGTGCATGGAGTATGTGTTGTGGGCTACAATCTGTTAAAGCCACATATATGCATCATGAAACACAAAACTCATCATGTCCTGCAGTCATATTGCAGGCACTCAGGTATCAGGGGACAGGTGCTGAAAAGATCAAAAAGACAACACCAACTGGTGTAGCACAGCAACACCCATCCAACCCATGAGCTGGCACTCTACAACTTCCTGGTTCCAGCAACTACACTTGGATCTCAAGAGGCCATTGAACGAAATTACACCAGCAGGAAGGTACACAACATGAATAGATGTGTTTGTTGTAAAAACTTCTATTGCATTGCACATGTTCAGACACTTCAATAAGGATTTTAAATGTATGATCAATAATAAATTAAAGAACAAAGGTAGAATGCACATGCTGCATGATGACAAAAGTAGAAGACATCAATGGAAATCAATCTCCTGCCTTGTAGATTCATCTGTGGAACAAGAGTACAGCCTCTTCACTAACTGTCCATGTTCAGGCTGATGGTAGAGGATACAGACAAATACAGACCCAGCCCTGCAAATATTTCACCAAAACACGTATCAGACTCGAATATTGCAGGAGATAGTACAATTTGTGGGAATTTAGCTCTTTGCAACTCTGAGTTGTTAGTAGACACATTCCAATAGGATTGCCTTTGAAAAGTAGTTAGTTAAAAGATAGAAAAGTGATGAAATGATACATATACAGAAAAAAGGTTGCCTAATCTGTCCTTCTCATCTGAAGTTCACAGATAACTGATCTCCAAATAACAAATGTTATTTGGTTCACATTATTAACAATTTGCATAACGCTCACATACAAAGGTCACATGAGCAGTCATATCACTTAACATACCTGTTTGCATATATGGTCCGAGCCCTAGATGATGCAGTTATGCTAACAATCTCATGAGCCTATGTTTGGCATGATGGCTCCAGATAAATGTGGTGGTTTAAATCCAGGATGGTCACACAGGACAGCCTCAAATTCTTGAGAATGTGGTGGTCAGAGTATTCAAGGACTATGCTGGATTGCTGATTGATCACAATATGTATAGGCATAGTCTTAGGGACTACCTTTGCTTGAAGTGGCAGTTTCCCAAGCCTTTTTAAACTTGTGTCTTTCTATGTTCTCCATGCCTGAGTGTCAACTTGTGAAATGTTTTTTTTTTGTTTACAGCCTATCTAAAATGCATTACATATTTCAAGTTTAGTTATTAATCCGATTTTTACATATATTCCTTATATATGTAGTACTATTCATTTCTCTTCATCCCTCTCTCTCTCATTCAACACCTAGTCTCCCTAAACATGAAGAAGTGCTCCTTAGCCAATGTTTCCCTTTAAATTATATGCAACTTCATTATAAGACATTTCATATATATTTTTATATTTTACTGCATACACTTATCAGTCACTTCTTATAAAATATTAGAATATTACATTGGTGCTGTTGATCTCTGGCTATACAGCTCCATCTTGTGGTCTCCTTTAACATTACATTTTTATACTGCTACATTTCTTATGATATTTAGTACCACTAAACTTTCTATAGTTTCACCCTAGTTAATCCAATCTCAGCAACCTCTTTCCCACTATTTTGAATTATATTGCAAAGACATATATCTAGATATCAATGAGTTTTCTCACTATTGCTCACCTATTATTTAGAACTAACCATGTACCAGGGGCATTGCTAGGTCTTCAGATGATCTGGGGCTAGAGTCCAGATAAGCTCTGTCACACACACTGCGTCTCTTTCTCACACACACTGTCTCTCTCATACACACCGTCTCTCTCTTTTTTTCACACACACTGTCTCTCTCTCTCTCTCTCTCTCTCTCTTCCTCACACACTGTCTCTATCTCTCTCTCACACCCAGTCTCTCTCTCTCTCTCTCTCTCTCTCACACACTGCGTCTTCCTCACACACACACCGTCTCTCTCTCTCTTTTTCACACACACCGTCTCTATATCACACACACACCATCTCTCTCTCTCTTTCTCACACACACCGTCTCTCACACACATCGTCTCTCTCTCTCTCTCTTTCTCACACACTGTCTCTATCACTCTCTCTCTCCTCTCACACACACTGCGTCTTCCTCACACACACCGTCTCTCTCTCTCACACACACACACCGTCTCTCTCTCTTTTTTTCACACACACCGACTCTCTATCTCACATACACACTCTCTCTCTCTCTCTCTCTCACACACACCTAGACATCCTGACACACATATTGAGACACCCTGACATACATATTGAGACACCCTCACACACACACATTGAGACACCCTCACACACACATTGAGACACCCTGACACACACTCACACACATTGAGACACCCAGACACACACACTGAGACACCCTGACACACACACCTAGACACCCACACACAGTCCCACATTTCTTCAAAAAAATGTTTTACTTACCTTAGTTACAGTTGGTATGTCATCCAGGATCTTCTGCTGGATGTCACCTGACGGGGGCGGATCTTACACCCGTCGCCCTGTGCTCTGTTTGGCCATTAGGTGCCGTCACCGCAGGCACTTGCCTGTTGGCCGCCCCTCGAGGGGAAGAGGCTAGAGAGAGAGCTCCCTACAGCAGCCTCTCCTCCTGATCGTCCCTCACCCCCGCTTGAGGTTAATCCTCTGATTCTGGGACCATGTCCCAGACAGAGGAAAGCTCACCGGGGGATTTATTTTTACCTTTGATAGCCCGGGAGTCTTGGGGCTAAAGAAATGGTAAATATACAATAATTAAAGTATACAACTGTCCTGTGTGTCCCTCCATGCTACCGCCCCCCCATGACCCCCATCATAGCAGGACAGAGGTAAAATCAGTTATATCTGCTCCTGGAAAGATTAATCCCTAATAGATTCCCAGATCTCCCTAAATCTTACACCCAAACCTTTTATATAATATAACACAACTTCTCACCACAGAGTTGAAATTCAATATGTTTCTGAGCTCTTGTCTCTTCCAAAGATGGACAAGAGAGAGTTTAACCACCATGAGAACATGGTGCTTCTCATAGCGATCACCAAGAGCCCAGGTTTAGATGAAACAAGAAATTTTGAGGAGTCAGTGGTATGTTTCTCTGAAAAATCAAGTTTAGTACTGATGAAACCCTATTTGTTATAGGGATCAAGTAATCACAAGACCACCATATATGAAAGTGGGCGCCTTCTTCCTTTCCACATCTCCAACAGAAATCTGGGGTATTGGGGAAGAGCTTATTAAGTCATGCTGGAAAAAGTTACTATCAGTACAATACTTTATAGAACAACTCCTGTAGGTTAATCCCATGTAGGGCACCTCTAGTATAGTGACTTGCCTTATTCCAGGCTACTAAGGGGAATGTTTTCCAGAGATCTAGTTCCCATTGGCAAACGTAACAAGGTTTATCCTACATGGTCGTATTCTCCAGTAGGATCTGCAGCTTAGATATCTTATTTGATCTCATGGAGAGGTGTAGAAATGTATCCAGTGGGGAAAGTTCTACTGAGGGGTTAGTTACAAGGACATTTTTAATTTTAATACAAAGAAAAACGTGACCAGTGCGCTTCAACCAACACTACACACACTTATATTTACCCTTAGAACAAGTATGTATCTTGCAGTGTTGTACAAAGGGAATATGAAAAATAAAAGAATAAAACACACAATAGTGTAATATATCAAAGAAAAAGTGAAATAAAGTGAATGAATTGTGCCAAGTGACCACTCACATTCGTCTGAGCAACTACTTGCTCAGGGATATCAGCATAAGGGAGCCCAGGGAAAGGGTTAATGATCTTCCGTTACTTCATCCATGAAGACTCCACAAAACACATGAGGAAGAAGGAAGGCAAGGATATTAATGAACACTGTTTAATATGTAATACAAATAAAACATAGAATTCTTACAGTTAAAATCTGAAGAGTCCTCAATTTCATTAAAAGCAGTAAAAATGGTAAAAATCCTTGAAAAAGAGTCCAGTGTTGCACATCCCTTGTTTCCTATAGCACACAACGCGTTTCTCCTCTTTGGTGAGGCTTTTTCAAGTGTCCTCATGTGTTCTCAGCTGGGTCCTTAAATAGTGTGTCGCATAATTGATCCTCATCGTGTCTCCCACGTGTTGCGTGTCTCCGTTGCCATGGAGACACGTTTTTTCGTCTCCTCCCTTCATTTCTGATTGGTCCTGCTGTCACACCCCCTTCTCTCTGCCTGACTGGGCTAAATGTCTCAGCAGAAACGGAGAGACATGCAGTGTGGAAGATAAGGGGGAGTGGTTATATAACAATGTTAGGATAGGCAGAGGCAAGATCTCAGTATTGCTTTCAGCAGATAGGCAGACAATAGCAAATGTAAACACCTTAAAAACGAAAAATCTTATACCAGCAGCACCAAGCATCTCCTATTCCATAACAAAGGAAAAAAGAAAAAGGAAAGACTTATATAAAGCTGCCCTTTGTATTGTTGTACTCACCAACCACATCCACTGATATTAAACAAGAAAGGGGGGGGGGGAGGGGCTGGATGCTGCTAGTGTCTCTGACAGTGTATGATAACTGATCAGAGACATGAGGTTCAGGAAGTTATACACAGTCCATAAAATCACTAACACATACTGATTGTTTATAAAAAATATATATAAAGAGACATCTTCCAATTGACTCATAAAAAATTGAATAGGTCAAACTCTGCATTTAACCCCTTGGGTGCCAGTGTTTGTAGTTCGTATACCCATTTCATTTCGAGCTTACCCAGCTCTTTCCATGAATCTCCTCCTCTCCAATATTTTCTATATTTGGCTATAGCCAAAAAGCTCAGATCTTTTGGGTTATTACCATGCTCAAAGAAGTGTTTGGGGACACTATGGGTTAAGAGTTTATTGCGAATGTTACCACAATGTTCTCCTACCCTTGTCTTAATTTTCCTCGTGGTGCGACCCACATACTGGAGTCCACACGGGCACTCCAGCAGGTAGATCACCCCACTGGAATCACAGTTCATAAACTCCTTAATATCATAAGTCCTCCCCGTATGTTTGGAGGTAAAACTATTGATTTTTTTAGGTAGTTTCCTAGTCTGTCTGCACGCATTACAGTTGTTGCACCTGTAAAACCCTGGGTTCTGACTCAAGAAAGTGTTATTCTTCTTTTTATTAATATTTTCCCTGGTAAAGCTGGATGTTATACACCTTTTGATGGAGGGGGCTCCCCTAAATATAATTTTTGGTTTATCGGGGATGATCTCTTTCAGGATATCATCCTTTTTTAAAATCAACCAATGTTTGTTTATCATTTTTCTTAACTCCTTATTTTTGTTATTATAATCAAGGATTATTGGTAGGGCGATTTCTTTATCTTGGTTATCCTGTTTCTCCTTATATTTAAGAAGGGAGTCTCTTTCTACTGATCTTACTGCATTAAAAGCCTTCTCTATATTATGTTACGAATAATCTTTATCCAGAAAGCGTTTCTTTAGCAGATTTAATAGTTCATCAAACACGGTGTCCTCTGTGCAATTACGTTTTAGTCTAATGGCTTGATTTTTTTGGGATGTTTTCTAGCCAAGGTGAGTAGTGTCCACTATCTCTACCTATGAAACTATTTACGTCCACTTGCTTAAAGAAGGTTTTGGTTTTAATGCTCATGTTCTCTATGTAGATCTCAAGATCCAAAAAATTTACTTTTTGATCGTCAGACTCGGTATTCAATTTAATGCCCCAATCATTAGTATTGAGATAATTCAGGAACTTCATTAGTTCCAATTTATCCCCCTTCCAAATAAAAAACAGGTCATCTATATACCTGTGATAGGATACCAAATTTGATCCCCAGCCATGCTCGGACCATACATACTCCTGTTCCCACTCCTGAAAGCAATACTGAGATCTTGCCTCTGCCTATCCTAACATTGTTATATAACCACTCCCCCTTATCTTCCACACTGCATGTCTCTCCGTTTCTGCTGAGACATTTAGCCCAGTCAGGCAGAGAGAAGGGGGAGTGACAGCAGGACCAATCAGAAATGAAGGGAGGAGACGAAAAAACGTGTCTCCATGGCAACGGAGACACGCAACACGTGGGAGACACGATGAGGATCAATTATGCGACACACTATTTAAGGACCCAGCTGAGAACACATGAGGACACTTGAAAAAGCCTCACCAAAGAGGAGAAACGCGTTGTGTGCTATAGGAAACAAGGGATGTGCAACACTGGACTCTTTTTCAAGGATTTTTACCATTTTTACTGCTTTTAATGAAATTGAGGACTCTTCAGATTTTAACTGTAAGAATTCTATGTTTTATTTGTATTACATATTAAACAGTGTTCATTAATATCCTTGCCTTCCTTCTTCCTCATGTGTTTTGTGGAGTCTTCATGGATGAAGTAACGGAAGATCATTAACCCTTTCCCTGGGCTCCCTTATGCTGATATCCCTGAGCAAGTAGTTGCTCAGACGAATGTGAGTGGCCACTTGGCACAATTCATTCACTTTATTTCACTTTTTCTTTGATATATTACACTATTGTGTGTTTTATTCTTTTATTTTTCATATTCCCTTTGTACAACACTGCAAGATACATACTTGTTCTAAGGGTAAATATAAGTGTGTGTAGTGTTGGTTGAAGCGCACTGGTCACGTTTTTCTTTGTATTGTATTTATTTTGCTAGAAGTGAGACACTAGCGGTGCCCGAGTGCTGCATACCCGTTTACATACAGGCGCAGCAGTCTACACTTTGTGTTTTGTATTTTTAATTTTAAGATGGTTAAAATTTTCAGAGCTAGGCAACTTAGAGGTGTTACTTTCTCCCCTAATAG
Source organism: Pelodytes ibericus (assembly GCA_036172795.1). Classification (NCBI taxonomy): domain Eukaryota; kingdom Metazoa; phylum Chordata; class Amphibia; order Anura; family Pelodytidae; genus Pelodytes; species Pelodytes ibericus. The sequence continues at coordinate 96,571,697 of CM069858.1, read as the reverse complement.
TAAAGCAATTTCTATCATTCCCATGGAAGACCACCGGCTAGTGTCCAGATCAGGGACACTTACCATCAGTGCTGCCAAAGGGGCCAGGTTGGTTATACCTTGGGCTTGAGAAAACAGTTTCTTAAATTTGAACATACCTCTAACAACATCTTCAATTACAGGATTAGTGACTTTCAGCTTATTAAATATAGATGCTAAAAAGAAAAATGCCAAAAGAAAAAGTAAGGATTGAGGCTTTCTGAGACCTCAAGCTGACACCACACTGTATCCTGGGGTGTTTTATGTTTCCAAGCCAAGAAATTAGTAAATAGACATACCTCTTGCAGTCTATGTAAATCTGGGAAGCCTAGTCCGCTTGTTCTTAAACACTGTTTTAGCATACTATTGGATATTCTAGGTCTCTTGGTGTCCCACACGTGCTTTAAATGCTTTAAATATATTGTAGTTGCCCGCATAGGAATAGACCTCATCAGAAAAAGATTTACCTGTCTTCCAACACAAAGAGAGGAGATTGACCTGATCAAACAGGATCATAACTCCGCCACCTTGAGATGTAATAGTTACAATACCCTCCCATTCAATGCAAGTTACTGATTAGAATTCTGACTTATAGACTGCATTCTGTGTCCCCAGCACCAAATTGAGATACTAGTGTTGTTTAGTCTCTGGGAGGTGGCACCTAAAATATATTTCACTAAATGGCGGCACCCAGTCACACTTGTTTAGTAAAATATTTCATAAAATAAACTCACATAACAAAAACAAAAGACATATCTGAAATAAAAAATACAAAATAAAAAAATTAAACCCCATTTTTTGGTGGGAGTGTCCCTTTAAAGAAGGTCCTGTCATGGTAGGGATAGAAGGTCCCATAATGCTGAGGGGAGAGGCTCCTATGATGGTGGGGACACCATCATATGTCTCTTAGCATCCCATGCGTATGAAGAAAACAATGTACTCAGTTGCTTTAAATATATTGTAGGTGCCCGCATAGGAATATCAGAAAAATAACTTTCAGAACAACATAAGCTTTAAGTATTCAGGCGACCCTTCCATGCCATTTCCAGTTTCTTCCAGCTTGAGAAAAGGTCTCTAAACTCCCAAACTCCTCTCATAATAAAGAAATAGCGTATTTCTGAGGTTATAAGTAATCCAAATCTCTACATGTTCAAGGGTAGAGTTGAGCGGACACCTGAATGTTTCGGGTTCAGCAGGTTCGGCCGAACTTCTGAAAAAAGTCCGGGTTCGGGCTCGAACTTGACCCCGAACCCCATTTAAGTCAATGGGGACACGAACTTTTGGCCACTAAAATGCCTCTAAAAAAGGGAAAGGGCTAGAGGGCTACAAAATGAAGTAAAATGTGGGTAAGAGTAGGACAAGTGCCCTGCAAGCAAATGTGGATAGGGAAATAACTTAAAATAACATAAAATACATACAAATTACAAATACAGCTGAGCCATAAAATAGCACTAGATGGAATCTTTGATTTTAGCTTTGGAAGAACATAAATCTAAATCTAAAGCATGGCTGCCAGGAGGATAAACAGAATTATCCATTTGAAAGAGGGATGGAGTGCAGGGTATTCTCTTTCAGTTTATACTAAGTAGTGACCCATAGGTTGAGGAGGCGGTGACCGTGGCGGTGTAGGTGGAAGCGGCGCTAGAGGAGGAGGTAGCCAACACTGTTTTTTATTTGTTTTTGTTTTTTTAAATTGGGGTAGCCCCCAAAATATTTGGACATATAACAACAGAAAACAAAGAATAAGTGCACTTGAGTATAACAATGACTGGGTGAGGCCGGTATAAATGTCTATTCTGCATAAGGTACAGAGAAGTCTGGTGGGATCCATGCCTGGTTCATCCAAATAAACGTGAGCTTGTCCACGTTGACTGTGGACAGGCGGCTGCGCTTGTCTGTGATTAAGCCCCCTGCCGTGCTAAACACACGTTCAGACAATACATTGGCTACAGGGCAGGCCAGCACCTTCAAGGCATAAAGTGAAAACTCAGGCCATGTGCCCAATTTGGAGACACGTACTGTTCCACCATGTTGCTTAAATGCTGCCTCTTGCTAAGACGTTGCATATCAGATGGTGGTGCTGCTTGTTGTGGCGTGCTGACAAAGCGTCTCCACATTTCTGCCATGCTAACCCTGCCTTCTGAGGTGCTGGTGGTGCCCCAGCTGCATTGGAAACCTCTTCCTCTGCCTTCGCCTTGTGCTTCCATTGAGCCCCCGGTGTCATTTTGGAATGTGCGCTTGTAGTCGCGCATCTTACGATCACGCTCCAGTGATGGAATTAAGGACGGCACGTTGTCCTTGTAACGGGGATCCAGCAGGGTGGCCACCAAGTAATCAGCACAAGTTAGAATGTGGGCAACTCGGCAGTCATTTTGCAGGCACTGCAGCATGTAGTCGCTCATGTGTGCCAAGCTGCCCAGAGGCAAGGGCAAGTTGTTCTCTGTGGGAGGTGTATCATCTGTGTCCTCCGTATCCCCCAAACAACGCTCCAGTGATGCCCACGAGCTGCGTTGGGTGCCACCCTGCTGTGAACACAGTCCCTCATCATCATCATCATCATCATCCTCCTCATCCTCATCCAAAACTGTGCCCTGGCTTGACAGTTGTGTATCTGGCCTATGCTGGTGCAGGAACCCACCCTCCAAGCCACTTGTGAATGACTGGCCTGATAACAGTGGAAATGACCCCTCTTCTTCCACCTCCTCTTCCTCCTGTGCCACATCCTCTTCCATCATCGCCCTAAGCTTTTTTTCAACGAGACATACAAGCGGGATAGTAAGGCTGAGAACGGCGTCATTGGCACTGGCCATGTTGGTGGAGTACTCGAAACTGGCACACAGGTCTCGCGTGGAGGCCCACTCATTGGTGGTGAAGTGGTGCTGTTCCGAAGAGAGACTGACCCGTGCGTGCTGCAGCTGATACTCCACTATCGCCTGCTGCTGCTCGCACAATCTCTCCAGCATGTGCAAGGTGGAGTTCCACCTTGTGGGCACGTCGCATATGAGGCGGTGAGCGGGAAGACCTAAGTTATGCTGCAGCGCAGACAGGCGCACAGATGGCCCGCACTTTCTGCAGCAACTCTGATACATCTGGGTAGTTTTTAAGGAATTTCTGCACCACCAAATTCAGCACATGCGCCAGGCAAGGGATGTGCGTAAAAACCGGCTGGGCCCAGAGCTGCTACTAGATTTCGCCCATTATCGCACACCACCAGGCCGGCTTGAGGCTCAGTGGCAACAACCACTCATTGATCTGTTGTTCCATGCCCGTCCACAGCTCCTGCGTGCTGTGGGGTTTATCCCCAAACATATGAGTTTTCAAAGAGCCTGCTGTCGTTTCCCCTTGGCTGTGCTGAAGTTGGTGGTGAAGGTGTTATGCTGAGGAGGTGGTAGAGGAGGTGGTAGAGAAGAAGGAAGAAGCTGAGTAGGAGGAGGAGGCAACAGGAGGCAAAGAGAAATGCCCTGCAATCCTCGGTGGCAGAAGGACATGCGCCAAACTGCTATCTGCCTCAGGCCCAGCCGACATTACATTTGCCCAGTGTGCAGTTAGGGAGATATAGTGTCCCTGCCCGTGCTTACTGGTCCACGTATCTGTGGTTATGTGGACCTTGCCACAGATGGCGTTGCACAGTGCACACCTGATTTTGTACGCCAATTGCTTGTGCAGGGAAGGGATGGCTCGCCGGGAAAAGTAGTGGCGGTTGGGAACCACGTACTGTGGGACAGCCACCACCATCAGGTTTTTAAAACTGTCCGTCTCCAACAGACGGAGTGACAGCATTTCAAAGGCCAGGAATTTGGAAATGCTGGCATTCAGGGCCAGTGTTCGCGGGTGGGTAGGGCCATATTTCCTCTTTCTCTCCAGTGTTTGGGAGATCTGAAAGCTTCCATGGGACAGTGTGGAGATGCTTGGGGACGGTGGCGGACATTGTGGCGTTGCTGCCACTTCCTCTATTTGCTTGGTGGCAGGTGCCACTGTGATTTCAGAGCTGGAGGAAGAGGCCAAGACAGCAGCAGAAGAGGAAGCAGGAGGAGACGGAGACCTTTCTTGGGTTTTGAGATGCTTACTCCACTGCAGCTCGTGCTTTGCATGTAGATGCCTGGTCATGCAGGTGCTAAGGTTTGTGCTCAGGTTTAGCATGTTTATGCCTCGCTTCTGGTTCTGATTGCACAGCTTGCAAACCACTCGTGTCTTGTCATCAGCACATTGTCTAAAGAACTGCCACACCAGGGAACTCCTTGGAGCTGGCTTTGGTGTGCTCGGCGCTGGTGCTTCTTTGCGACCACCGCCTCTTCCTCCAAAATGGACACGTCACTCGCATGACCTTGATTCCATGTGGGGTCTAGGACCTATTATCATCCTTCACATCATCTTCCTCCCACTCCTCAACCCTGCCCTCCTTGTCAGTCTGCACACTGACAAAAGCCACAGCTTTTGTGTTTCGTCATCATCAGAGATGTGCTGCGATGGTCCTTGCATATCAACATCCTGACACATAAGTGGTTGTGCATCAGTGCACTCAATCTCTTCCACTTCTGGAGCAAGGCTAGGTTTGATGACCCCGCCAGCAGTGTCATCAAAAAGCAAAAGAGACTGCTGCATGACTTGTAGCTCAGACTGCTTGGCTGATTTGCAAGGGGGTGAGGTGAAAGACAGATGGTCATGGGCTGCAGGTGTCAACTCTGAGCTTTCAGCAGGGGACCGGTTGGGAGACAATGTGAAGGAACTGGAGGCACTGTCAGCCACCCAATCTACTATCGCCTGTACTGGCCTCACCATTCTAAGCGCGGCTTCAGGCCTACAAAATAACGCTGAAGGTTCTGTCGCGTACTAGTACCTGAGGAAGGTGTTTCACTTGTGCGTGTAGCTGGCACAGATCGACCACATCCCCTACTTGTAACAGGAGCTCCACCAACACCAGCAGCACCACGACCAGGGCTACGTCCCTTATTTGACGCTCTCCTCATTCTTTGCGGTCACCCACCAAAGTAACAGATGGTTTATGTCAGACGACAATGTAACCGCCAATAGTCAACTATTTTTATTTGTATTTTTTTTGCTTTTTTGTTTATTGGACTGCAAGAAATGCACCGCAAGACGTAAATGTACTATTTAGCACCCAAAAACAATTAGAATTTTTTAAAGTGCGCTGGAAGCACAGTATTGGACTGTTCTATTTGACTCTCAGATATGAAGTGCACAGCAAGACGCAAATGTACTATTTAGCACCCAAAATAATTAGAATTTTTCAAAGTGCACTGTAAGTACAGTATTGGACTGTTCTATTTGACTCTCAGATATGAAGTGCACCGCAAGATGCAACTGTACTATTTACCATCCAAACTATTAGAATTTTTCAAAGTGCGCTGTAAGCACAGGATTGGACTGTTCTATTTGACTCTCAGATATGAAGTGCACCGCAAGACGCAAATGTACTATTTGGCACCCAAAAAATTAGAATTTTTCAAAGTGCGCTGTAAGCACAGTATTTGACTGTTCTATTTGACTCTCAGATATGAAGTGCACTGCAAGACGCAAATGTACTATTTACCACCCAAAACTATTAGAATTTAGAAAGTGCGCTGTAAGCACAGTATTTGACGGTTCTATTTGACTCTCAGATATGAAGTGCAGGACGCAAATGTAATATTTAACACAAAAAAATTTGCAAAATTTAAAAATGCTTAGATGTTGCCCACTGAGCTAACAGAACAGGATTAAAGTCATGTGCCTGGCACACATGCAGTTGCAAGTGCACTGCACTCTGTGGGACTGGGCTCAGGACAGGGTACAAATATGTAGTATAGCACCCACTAAAATAATCACTGTAATTTGAATAATCGCTGTAGTTTGCAGATTCAACACCAGAATTTTTTTTTAATCTGTCCCTCACAGCTGCAGCATCCTCTCCCTACACTAAGAAGAGCTCATGTGATGTGCGTGTATGTGACTCCAGCTTATATATAGAGGCTGGGTCACATGCTGCACTGGCCAATCACAGCCATGAAATTAGTAGGCATGGCTGTGATGGCTTCTAAGGGCAAACAAGTCAAATGCTTGTTGATTGGCAGCCTTTCAAAACGCACCATTAAAACGCCGAACGCCGAACTCCAACCTGAACATACAGTGAAATGTCCTTGTTCGGGGTCCAAAAACTGCAAAGTTCGACACTATATGTGTATCATATCTGCTTCATTAGTGTGAGTTTTAGAAATAGGTACATTAACCTGTACATTTCTCTTTAAAGCTTTCCACTTTTTGAACAAAACCAGATTTCACCTTATTCTTAGCTCATCTACATTGACACCAGCTTTAAAAAGATCTGCCATCATTTCTTTCCTTGGCACCTTTGTGCATGGGAAAGCATCCTGTTTCTTATTCCATGTTGGTTTATCAGTAGGTGTTTTCACTTCACCCTTCCTTTCTGACTTGCTAGCCATGGGGACACCCCTTTCCTGATTAACCTTTTCCTCTGTTTCATATTCTCCCAATGCTGTTAACCTTTGTGTAATCACAAATATCTGACCTTTTTCTGTGGTACCTTTTAGCAATGAAAACAAGGACCCTCTTTTGGCACTGGGGGCTGTCCTTAAAATCCTAGACTTCATGCTTGCAGTGAATTCTTCTGCATCCCAGTGATCTTTGTCTAACCCTGCTACACAACCCATAATACGGACCCTGGTTATTGCTTTTTCTATGGTGTGCCATTGTGTATGCGGTTCAATGTCAGTGTTAAATGAGAAAACACTTACTAATGCATGTATAATGATATCCATTAGACTGACATTACCTTGAATGTTCCTCACTAACCTCATTACCTGTGTAACCTGTGGATTCCTTGTGAGCTGACCAATGCTTATGCCTTCATCAGCATTAAAAATGATCTTATCTTCCCCAGTATCCCATACACGCAACAACCATTCACCAATACTCTCGCCCAGTGTCTGTCTATAAAGTTTAGTAACTTCAGTTAGCTCTAGTTGTTAATAGCCTCAAACTACCTTATTTAAAGGCTCCTTTCCATCATGGTCCCTGTGTATCCTTAGTTTTCCCTGCTGGTTGATGAGTGGGCAAGCTTTACAGCTGTCCACTTTCTTGTCATCATCAGAGGAGGAAACATTAGTATTCTGAGTACTCATCTTCTTCAGAGGAGGATGAGAACAGTGACTCTGGGTCCCTGCAGGGCCCTTTGGTCAGCCTTCTCACCTTTCTGGAGTTGTATGGCACTTTACCCCTGTGAGAGTGACTACGGTTAAGTGTATTGATTAGCTGAGTGTTATTCTCCTGTAATTCAGTCTTATGGGCATTGTTATTTTCTAAACATTCATTTGTTATTAACAATTTATGTTTTACATCAGCTAAATATTTTTTCTAGGGCCTGTCTCTTTACTACCTCATTTTTTAAGGCATGTAAAATAATCCAAACCACTTCTGCCGCAGCCCTGCTCTCATGCTGAGAATAGACTCCTAAATAGACTTCTAAGTGCCATACCTCCCATCTCTTTCCCAACCTCTGGGTACACAGGAGCACCGTAACGTACTAACTCATCTGCTATGCCATTCCATCTGTCCATAGTTGAAGCCCGATTTGGTACTGCCCCAAATTTGGTTCTTTTGCCCCCCATCAGTGCACTCAAACTTTTCTTAAGGAAACCCATTCTCTCAGTCAGAATTTTAAGCGCAGTCAGACAGCAGAACAATCATACGTGTTTATAGTGAGCCTTATTAGTATGTATTGTAACATTAACACACACAGACACAGGCTGCACTTATGTGTTTTTACTTTCACTCAGGGGAAAACACATAAACTGAAAGCTACACAACACACAAACTGTTGAATGTTTTTCTTGCCCTTCTAGAAAACAAACAAACTTATCCGTAACACATGCATAAGTTTTGGGAATTTTCTTTTATCTTACAAATATTGAAGTCCCTTGTCTAGGTACAAATGCTAGTGACTAGTCATTGTCCAATGTAATGGTAGTAGTTAGACACTTTCCTAAGGAACAAGGGCACAGTTACCCGTCTAAGGTAGATTCATAATTAAAAATAGAACCCCATACATACCGCATGATATATTTCGTTGGGCAGGAATTATGAAAAAGTATTAATCATAACAATCAAATATAATACAATATGAATGTTTCATAAATATGTATATTAGAAAATATGTCAATTTGGTTATTGATCGTTAATATTCATAACTTTAGCATAATCCTGCCGACTATGCCAGTTGTTGTGGTTCGGGGTTTTATATGAAATTGCAAGGTTTCATAACAATCGCTGTGTTAAAGTTAATCCAGAAGTGAGTGTGAAAAGCACTGTAAACACATCCAAAATGGAGTCTTTGTTAGCAGTTCCAAGATGGCGTCAGACCATGTGGCTTTGAGAGTTCCAAGATGGTGTCAGAACATGTGCTTTCTACAAAATGGAGTATGAAAGTACATGTGCTGAATCTAAAATGGAGTCTGGAATAACACACTAACAAAGGACTCAGGCAGTGTACATACAGTAAAGCCCACACTAACAACTCAGGCAAAAAACACAAGCAGCGTTATCACAAACACAAAATGAATTTGAAGAGACCCATGAACACTAATTATTTAGTGCAACTGTCTAAGAGCCCTGTGCACATATGGCATTTGAGCAGCAAATAACAGAAACACAAGGTATTTTGGAGAAATTAAATTTTAACTAACCAATGTACAAATTGACAATATGCACCCAAATACTAGCAGAGATAAAAATGTTTAATCAAAGAATATCTTATAAGGACACACAAGTCTTAATTAAATATCTGTTTTAAAGTTAGTTACCCTTACAAAAGGCACACAAGGATTAATTAAAACATGCTTTAAAGTTAGTTCTTCATTACAAAATAAACAAATCTATGGGGTCTATCTAAAACATCAGTAATTATTAGACACTTATTACTGCAGTGTAGTAATTAACATAGTGTGCAACAATAATAGTAGATACAACATTTGTTGGTTATTCAGATGGTTTTATAAATTAAACAAATATTGTATATAAAATAAAATGATACAGTATACTTATCTACAGCTGGTATAAGCTTACATAAAATATGAAACTGGAAAAAATGCACGCATGGAGAACTGGGTTCATGGAAAAACACGGCTGCATTCACTTAGCTTAAAATCAGGCTGCTCAGATCAGTTCTCAGAGTTCCTTGGCCTATAACCCACATGGCAGCCTTGCCTAGAGTAAAAACCTCTGGTTGCAGTGTTTAGGACCCTACATCATCAATCTCTGCATCAAAAAAATAACTACTGAGTCTTCACTCAACCTAGCTTTGTCCTCTCTGCTCTGCCCCTAGCCAGCCTACTTTCCAGCCCACCTATGGCTTGCACTAGCTCTGCAGGGAAACCCAGCTTTCTCCTGCTAGCTACTGGAAAAACAGGTTTCCCTGCTACCATGCCTGGGAAACCTTAATTGCCCGTGCTTCCAGCAAACAACTTCTCCATCTTCCCTTTGTCTAAATAACTTAGTGAGGCTTTTTGGTTATAGGAACATAACAAATAGATATGCCATAACACAGACAGACAGTGAAGGGGGAAGAGAGAGAGAGACAGACAGACAGACAGACAGACAGACAGACAGTGGAAGAGGGAAGAGAGAGACAGAAATTGAGGGTAGAGACAGACAGACAGACAGAGGGGGAGAGAGAGACAAACAGACAGTGGAGGAGGGAAGAGAGAGACAGACAGTGGAGGGGTTAAGAGAGAGAGAAACAATAGAAGAGGGAAGAGAGAGACAGACATACAGTGGGGGGAGAGAGAGACAGACAGTGGAGGGGGAAGAGAAAGAGAGAGACAGTGGAGGAGGGAAGAGAGAGACAGAAATTGAGGGTAGAGACAGACAGACAGACAGAGGGGGAGAGAGAGACAAACAGACAGTGGAGGAGGGAAGAGAGAGACAGACAGTGGAGGGGTGAAGAGAGAGAGAAACAATAGAAGAGGGAAGAGAGAGACAGACATACAGTGGGGGGAGAGAGAGACAGACAGTGGAGGGGGAAGAGAAAGAGAGACAGTGGAGGAGGTGGGAAATATAAATCATTTTAAATAGTAGATTTCCCCAAAAGAAACACCATTTAAACCATATGTTGCATTTTTATTATTGTATCCAAAATGCAGAACTTAATATATTTTTACTCACTTCTTCATAGAATGCAATTAAGTAACTTTGACTAAACCTTTCTATTACAAAGCCATTTTGGCTGCTGCTAATGATATTCCTGTTTAATATGACTTCTTGAATATTTTCCCTTAACAACCCTTGGCACAGCTTCCCCACAACGCATGTCAAGCTTACAGGTCTGTAATTGCCCGGCTGGGATTTTGATCCAATTTATAATATGGGCACAAAATTTGCCTTATGTCAATTGCACCAAGCCCAAAATACAAGAATCCCTGAAAATCAAAAATTATACTCTGAATGTTTTTGCTTCGTTTGCATTTGTTTCCAAAATAATCTATCTCAGTCAGCAAAACCAAGGAAAGAATTAAACCTGCTAAAGTTGGACTTTCCAAAATCCAGTGTTTTGGTGGAACCCGTAGCAATTTGATTTTTTTTTTGTTTAATCTTTGTTTATTGGATTTTTCAAATATTGAATCATAAGAAGGTCGGGGGATAGGGTACATGAGTGAAAGGGGGTTGGTGGGGGGGAGAAAAACAGCATTGTCAGTGGGTCAATTTACACAACAGTATCAATAAAAATGAAAAATGAAAAATGAAAAGAAAGAAACAGGAAGAGAAAAAAAAAAAGGGTGGGGGGTAGCTGGCAGTTCAGGAATACAATCAATATAGTAAACATCGGTATTGTGCGAATTAGACTAATATAATTTCACAATTCTATAAGACATTCTGGACTGTCAATAAATTCTGACCATGGCAGCCACAGAGTGGCATATTGTAGCCCTTTACCAATAGATGAATAGAATAAATTTTCTGCCGCTCTGATCTCCTCCGAAAGCCAGTCCTTTATGGTGGGGTTTCGGGTTTGCTTCCACAACTTTGGAATCGTTAGTTTTGCTGCATTCAGCAGTTTGGCCGTAAGCGACCTTCTGTATTTGTGTGGTGGGAGAGAGTTGCAGTGTAACAGGAAGGCTTGAGGTGGAAAGGGGACAGGCATATCTGTGTGTGCTTGTAGTATCGAGTCAACTTTTCTCCAGAATCTAGAAATCAATGGGCATGTCCACCAAATATGCATGTAAGACCCTTTTTCTGCTTTGCATCTCCAGCATTGATCGGAGGAGATTGGGTAGATTTTATGGAGCAATGAAGGGACCCTGTACCATCTACTGAGAATCTTAAAACAATTTTCTTGTATCTTTGTGGAGGGGCAACATTTGTGGGCCAGAAGAGTAAATTGTCTGCCATTGGGTTTCAGAGAAAATTATGTTACAATCCACTTCCCAATGTCTGATATAGGAAGGTTTAGGTGTTGAGTCTAATGTTGCTAGGTGGTGTTGTAGAGTGGATATCACTTTGACCGGGGCCGATTTGGCCATGCATAGGCCCTCCATGATGGTAAGGGTTGGCCGTTCATTGGCGAATGCTTGTAGGGATTTAAAAAGATGGTGTATCTGGGTGTGTAACCATCCAAGTTGGACTGGAGGCTCCTTTACTTTTAAATCTGTCATAGATTTAAAAGAGACGTCATCATTCCAAAAAATGGCCTATTCTAGGGAACGGGATTCTCTTAGGAAAAAATGTGTCGAATGGTCTACCCTCCTGGCCTGGGGGAAAATCAGCATTCCCTGAAAGGACTTGGAGCGGGGAGGGGGTAGAGAGTAGCCCCGGTTTGTTAGATATTTCTCTCCATACTCGTAATGTGTGTGGAATAGTGGGGTGGGTTGGGTCTATTTCTTCCCTTTGTTTGGGCGCTACCCAGGCCACTATTGGTATGGGGACATCAATAGATCTTTGTTCTATGGATACCCATAATTTTGGGGAAGGTCTCGTCCAGTCGACAATTCTAGTAAGCAGAGTGGCTTTATAGTAGGTTTCAATATTAGGGAGGCCCAGGCCACCCATGTGCTTATGTCTTGTCAGATAATTGTATTTGATGCAGGGATGTTTTGTCTGCCATACAAAAGAGGTAATACTCGCTTGGAATTCCTTAAAAAAGGATTTGGGGATCAGTATGGGGAGGTTCTGTATGACGTATAGCACTCTGGGTAATATGTTCATTTTTAATACCGCCACCCTCCCAAACCATGAGATGTGTTTCTTTTTGTCCCATTTGGATAAGTCGGTTTGTATTCTGCAGAGGAGGGGTGTATAGTTGAGGTGGTATAATTGACCTAAGCAAGGCGAAATGTGGACTCCCAGGTACTTGATAGCCATTTTTGCTTATTTAAAAGGGAATGTTTGTTTGAGGGTATCAATTAGAGACTCTGGCAGGGATATATTAAGAGCTTCCAATTTGGACATGTTTACCTTGAAGAATGATAGTGAACTGTATGTGTCCAATTCTTCAAGAACATTGGGTATCGTTACGATAGGCTGAGTAAGAGTCAATAGCAGGTCATCTGCGAAAGCCGCAGCTTTATGTGTGTGGGGCCCTATTTCTAGGCCGTGTATACAAGGGTTAGTTCTGAGCGCAGATATGAGAGGTTCGAGGACTAACACAAATAGGAGGGGGGACAGGGGGCATCCCTGTCTGGTGCCATTTGACAGGGTGAGCGGGTCTGAGAATGCGCCATTTATCTTGATACGGGCCGTGGGTGCGTGGTATAATGAATTAATCCAGTTATACATCGCCTCGCCCAGTCCAATATGTCGAAGCAGAGATCTCATGAACTCCCAGCTCACCCTGTCAAAGGCTTTCTCGGCGTCAGTGGACAAAAGCATCATCGGTATGTGGTGCCTGTTCGCATAGTGAATCAAGTTGATCACTTTCACTGTGTTATCCTTTGCTTCCCTACCAGGGACAAATCCCACTTGATCCCTGTGTATTAGGGCGGGTAATACTTCACCTAGTCTGGTACTAAGTATCTTAGCTAGTAGTTTAACGTCTACATTGAGAAGCGAGATGGGTCTGTAACTGCTGCATTGCTCAGGGTCTTTCCCCGGTTTATGGATAATAGTTATATGGGCTTCTTGAGATTGAGGGGGCAGTGTTCCTCCAGAGGCCAATTGAGTAATCACTGTGACTAACTGTGGTAGCAACACGTCTTGAAAAGACTTGTAGTAGATAGTTGTCAGACCATCAGGTCCTGGACTCTTGCCTACAGGGGTGTGTTTCAAAGTTTCTGTTATCTCTTCTAGTCTTATGGGGGCATCTAGTGAACATTTCGTGTCTGTGTCCAGTTTTAGTTTCATATGTGTGGTGAGATATCTTGAAATGGCAGTTTGGGTGGTAGGGTTTGGTGGTGAGTTGGGCTCTGGTTTTAGATTGTATAAATCTTGGTAATATTGGGCGAATGATTTTGCTATGTCTGAAGTTTTCTGCACTAGTGTGTTGTGCCTAGTCCTGATTTTAGGGATGAAAGTGGCTTCCTGTTTTTGTTTAAGGGCTTTGGCCAGAGATTTCCCAGTCTTATTTCTGGTCAAATGGGCATTGTTTTTCAATTTTTGTAAGGCCAGTTGGTCTCGGGCAATACATAGAGAAGCAAAGTGCGATCTAGCCTTCAGTAGATCTATGTATACTTGCGGGGAGAGGTGACTTTTATGTTGAGTTTCCAGCTTGTTTATGTCTGTTATAGCTTGGGTCATAGCTCTAGCTCTTTGTTTAACATAAGATCCGATTTTTATAAAAGCACCTCTAATGACTGCCTTATGTGCCTCCCAAGCCATTGCGGGGGATACATCAGACGTCATATTTTCTTTAAAATAGTGGGTTAGCATTTCAGTAAGGCATTTGAGATGCATTTTGTCTTTTAAAATGGATTCATTAATTCTCCATGAAAACACTTTATTGGTCATGTGCGGCAATGTGATGGAGAGGAGAATTGGAGCATGGTCACCCCAAGTTATGTTAAGAATTTTGGCCGCTACAATCAGATTAAGATGCCTATGGGACAGAAAAAAATAGTCAAGTCTAGAGTATGTTTTGTGTGGGTTAGAGTAAAAAGTGTAGTCTTTTATAGTGGGGTTGAGTACCCTCCAGTTGTCTGCTAGCTGTGATTTGAAAAGAGATGTTGTTACCTTCTTAAGTTTTGTTTTGTTGAGGACTGGCCTTCCGGCTGAGGAGTCAAGTAACGGGTCCATAGTCATGTTGATATCTCCACCTAGTACAATCACCCCCTCCGCAAATTGGTCTAGTTTAAATAAAATAGAGCATATAAACAGGTGCTGGTTAACATTTGGAGCATAGTTGTTAGCAATAGTTACAGTAACAGTCCCCAGTGTGCCTTTAAGAAAAATAGCTCTTCCTTCATTATCCGACCATGAATCTGAGACCTTGAAAGGCAGTCTCTTGGCTATGTATATGGCTACCCCTTTGGATTTCTTGAACGGGGAATGTGAGAAAAAGGATTGGGTGTATGTGTAATCTGTTAGTTTGGGGAGTTTGGACCTACAAAAATGTGTCTCTTGTATGAGGCCAATATCTGCCTTTCGAGCTCTCAGTTCTCGGAATAAGCGAGATCTCTTTTGAGGGGAGTTTAATCCCTTGGCGTTAATTGAAAAAAACGGAATGGCAGGCGGGGATTTAGACATGTTATATAGATTCACAATACAATCTGAGTATTAACGATATGTGAGGATCAGTACGTCCTGAGTGCCTAGAGAAGGGGGGGGGGGTTATACAGTAGAAAGAAAGAAAGGGAAAAGAAAGAAAGGAAGAAGGGGTGGGGGGGAGGGAGGATACCCGGAGGGCGAAGGGGTGACAGAGACGGGGAGACCAACTAATAGGGGGTGTAGGGCTGGGGCCCTGCAAATAGCAAGGTAGGTCCCGATCTAGGGAGACTCGGGGAAAAGCCAACAAGGCTTACAATCTAGCATCTAGGTGGCCTCCTCTCGGTGTGACCAGCAACACCTGAGGGGTCACCTAAAATACAAGACGCAGATCCTGACTGGGGATAGTCGGAGCGGAGAGAGGGGGACAATAGGTGTAACTTCTGAGATTTTATGTCCCTTCACCCCTAAATGATAAAATACTGTTATTAGCCTGTGGACCACTTGAAGGAAAAGAAAAAGGGGAGGTGAGAAAGAAAAGAGAGAAAACTGAGAGAGAGAGTAGATTGTGGTATAAAAACACGTAAGACAACTATCTATAAACTTCAAACTGTAAACTGTTGGCCAGCATATCGTTGAGGCCTTGAAGAACCCCAGTCAAACTTCGAATCCAAGAGTAGAGAAGAGGGAGGTCAGCTGGCGGCAAAACTCTCTTGTCGAGGACTGGGCGCCCTCTTGGATCCGTGCCTCCAACAACTGTCCATAAAGTCTATCGACCACGAAGCTCAGTGTCATCTGTGGTTTAATCAGGGAGGAGAAGTAAGTATGTTGTGGTTTTTCTCCTGTTTGGTCCATCCACTGATCCAATTATAGGAGGGGTCTAAGTCTCCAGAATGTCTCCAGTGCTGTCCTTTGCAGGTGGAGAACATCTTCCTTTCTGGTAGAGACCTCCATCAGCCTCTTGGTTCAGATATTATTCATATTGGCATAACATAACGGTTGCCTTAACACGATGAGTAACTGTCATCCTGGGATTATTGCGGGTTATCGACTGGTGGATTTGGCACCGCCGGTCTTCTCACTGTAGGTCGTCTACGTCTCTGCCTTTGTGGCCTCGGATTCCACAAGCCTTGAAGACTAGGTGGGAAGGGATCTTCTCCTGAGGCGTATGCTTTCCAGTCTGGCAATCCTGGGTTAACGATCCCCAATGCAGAGCAGAAATCTTGGAGCTCGTCCGGATGTTTGAGCGTATAGGAAAGACCATCTTGTCTCACCAAGATAGATAAAGGAAAACCCCATCGGTAAGGTATATTTTTATTCCGCAGCTGCTCTATCAGTGGTTTTAGCAGTTTGCGGAGTTGGAGGGTGCCCCATGCCACATCAGGTAAAAATTGTATTTCTATATCTGCGTGAAAGAACGGTCTCTGGCGCCTGGCCTGCTGCAGAACTTCTTATTTGTCAGAATAGGAGTGTAGGCAGCAGACAATATCTCTGGGGCTGAGATTAGCCATATCTTCCGGGCGTAGAGCACGATGTGCTCGGTCTAGTCTCGGGCAGTCCGTTATCTCTTTATTGAGGAGTTTGCTAAAGATAGCTGTGGTGAGAGAAAACGTATCTTCGTCCTCCAAGGACTCCGGGACTCTACGGATCCGGAGATTGGATAGTCTTCCCCGATTGTCCAGGTCCAGTACTTGTTGTGTGAGCTGGGTAAGTACTGACTTGTGGGTCCTGACCTGCGTGGCTAGAGCGGCCTGTATGTCATTTTGGCCTGATTCGAGTGTTTGAATCTTGGTGCCATGTTCTCTCAATTTGCTTTTAACATCGACCAGCTCGTCTCTAATCGTGTTTCTAATATGCTCGACGGCCGTGGCGAACTCTTTTTTAATCTGGTGAGTAAAGGTTTGGAGATCTGTTCTCACGTTATCTCCGCATTGTGGGCAGGGGTTTGTATGTCTGTCCTCTCACCGTTTCAGAGTCTGAGAAATCTGAAGCAGGCTCTGAGGCCTCGTCCCGTTCAGTCGGCGCCATTTTGAGTTTGCGGTCTGCCGGGGTCCTTGGCGGGAGAAGGTAGGCAGACAGCGGATTCACCAGGGCAGGAGGCTTACCTCGGGAGGCACTCGGTGTTGAGGGCAATTTCTTTGCGTTTTTCCCCATGATCGGTTGTATTTTAGCGGGTCCACAGCGTGATACAATGATGGGGTGGCGGGAGCTACTCTCAGACACGTCTTCCTCACATCACACTCGGGACACGCCCCGCAATTTGATTTTTTATAAATTAATCTCAGATAATCCAATGTTATGATCATTGGATTATCCCCAATTATGATATTCCCCAAGTGCTCCCTGGATGTTAGAAGTAAGCTCTTCATTGTTAGTTTGTCACTGACTCTGAATGAAACATATGGATGAATATAGGAATATTTTCAGAAAACTGGATTATTACTCTTATGGGTATACAGGTTTCAATACTTCTTGTAGCATAAGGAAATTTCAGTTGGAATAGAAAATACACAGGAGCAAGATAAGTACTTATGCAGATTTAGTGGTAAATACACAGAAGCAGGGTAAGTACTTTACACAGGTCTTATTATACAGTATAGATAATCCCAGAAGCCATGTGAGTACTTATACAGGTTATAGGCAATTGCACAGATGTAGGTTAAGTAATTTGCACAGTATTTATTAACCAGTATAGGTGGTCCCAGAAGTCAGGTACAGTAAATACTCATCCATGTTATAGGCAATTGCACTGATGCGGGTTATAACATATACAATTAAAGTACTGCCCATTTTAATATCATTGCAATCCTCCACCCATAATGTTTCCAACTTATCACCTGTTCCATCATCAACCATGCTTAATGCTGCCTCTTAATTCAGGATTTAAATAATACACCTCCACCCTTTATATTTACTCTGTGCCTCCTAAAAAGTGTATAACGCCTTAAATGGACTTTCCAGTCATTGGGCTGATCCCACCAGGTTTCTATGAGACCAATTAACCTCTTCCTGATGTTAGGACATTCTATGCTGTCCTGTTTTACTGGTCCCAAAAGACCCTAGGATAGCATAGAATGTCCTGAATTTAACAGCTTGTCATGGCTCCCTGTGATGAGCTGTGCTCGGATACCATTGCAGGGACTTGCAGCAGGATCTCACCTGTAAGATATTGCTAAATCGCGACATGCTTTCATTTCTGGGTTCATGCATGCCTCAGTGATGTCACATGTGACGGCGGGAGGTCTCACATTTTTTGGTAGGGACCACAGGTTCTATTACGACCCTGATCAGGTCTCTGCTATTGTGTCCCTGGCTGCCGATCATCTTGTGATCGGTGGCCGAGAACAAAAAGTGGCGTTTTGGTGCTTTTGTCTTTTGGGGGTTAGGAAGGAGTTAAATGATATTGTTCTTCACTCACCATTATCTCAAGCTCCCCCATTGTTTGTTAATTCTTATTGCTTACTAAAACTACAAAGTGAGCACAAGTAAGATTTTTACTATGCAAATGGAATTATATGAATGGCACCACCTATTGTCCAGGCAAAAAAACATGGACTAGAATATATTTAAATATATATGTTGGCTCCTAAACACCTCTTAAGGGGGTCCACAATGTGGTGTATGAATTATGAACACATACACATAAAAACTCTGGTCCGTCTACATTAATAAACATTTATTCAGGGAGAGCGTCATGACGTGAGCTGCAACCACGGATGCTCTGAGAGGCGGAGCCTGCGAGCCGGTGGGAGAGAGGAGAGGATGCCGGAAGAATCGGGTGGACGAAGATCAGAGAACGAGAAGCTCTAATGAGCAACAAACTTATCGTCCACTGAATACTTCCATAATGCTTTAGTTCTCAGACTTCGAGAAAAGAATCGTTGAGAACAGCGGTAAACGGAGAAACAGAAGGAGTCTCCCGAGTCTCCCGTTAATTGGGAAGTTATTAGGAAGGAACAAGGAAACTGCAAGTAATCTGCTGAGCAGAATAATCTCTCTTGTGCTCCCTCTTTGAACAAGATAACCTTTTGATTATTTTGTGAATATGCTCTGTGAATGTGATAAATCAAACACAACATTGACAAAATACAAACTCAAAGTTCAATAGAGCAGTATTAAGAAGTGGGAACGCAGGAAGGAACAGGGGAATTGCAGATGATCCGCTGGGTAGACCCTTCTATTAGATATTTCCCTCTTTGAATAAAACCCTCTCTGCGAATACCTTCTGTATTTGTGACAATTTTAACACATTACTGGCAATCCATGGACTTAAAGAGCATGGTGTGTTAAAAGAAGCTTGGCTAAAATATATCTGCTGCTTAGATAAATTATCCCTCGAATATTGTACTCTAAGATTATTACTATCGGGATTTATATAGACAGCATTCGAAAGCCATAAGAACCATGTCCTAAAATAGAACCGTTAGAAAAAAGATGCCATATATACTATAAGCTAAAACAAAACAAAAAATACTGTTTGATGAATGTGACAAATCTAATTGACAAGATGTAAACTCAAGAGTGTAATTGAGCAGTATTAAAAGAGGGAACTATGAGACAGCAAGTAATTTTCTGAGTAGATTACTTTCTGAACAAAAATCTCCCTGGGAATATCCTCTGCGAATGGGACAAACAAATACAATTTCAATAAATCATAGATTTAAAGTGCTGTGGAGCATAGGAGCAGATAGAACACAAATAGACCAACTTCTCAGATAATTCATCCCTTGAACACCTTACTCTCTGGGATTAATACTTATGAGATTTATATAAACAGCGTACCTTAAAACAGAATCCCTAGGGAAAAAGGATATACACACTTTAAGCAATTCCAAAAATATTGCTAGTGGAAGTATCATTCAAAACAAAGACAAATAGAGGATCTGACCAATATACTTTATTTTAAAGGAATAAAAAAAGTAGAAAGTTCTACTTACTAAAAAAGATGACCATATATAGAAGGAAAAATAAAAATAAAAGAAAAAGTAAAAATAAATACTGTTTCATAAATATAATTTGGGAAGAAACTCAGCAACCGTTCAGCATGACACCGAAAAAACGCCAAACTAAGAGAGATAGAAAAGATGAAAAAAGAGAAGAAAAAAAAGAGATGTCTTCCTTTTTTTCTCCACAACAACATAAAGAAGGTTTTACTAACTCAGCAGAAGATTCACCTGAAACAAATCTAACCGGCTCCCCTGAAAGCGATCCTGACAGAGGGGCAGAAACAGCGATTAGAACTCCAATGATGGTCCATATGGACAGACAAATGGAAGATATAAAACAGCTAATAGCCTCTAGCGCTATTAAAATAAGGAAGGATATTGTCATCTATCCTCTTCATTAAAACCGATGGAAGAAAAAATAGAAATGATGGAGAAACAGTTACAAACAGAAGAAGAAAAAATACAAAGGATTGAAAAAAAATCTGAGGATTTACCAACGAAAATGATAGACCTAGAAGATAGATCAAGAAGAAATAACCTACGCTTTAGGAATGTTCCAGAAACAATAACACAAGAGTTACTTAAAATTGGCCGAAGATATGGGTTTGAAAGAAACAGAATATACCATAATTTGCAAATCTAAAAAGTACACCGACTACACAACCCAAAAACATACCAGAATCGGTGCCTAGAGACATAATTGCAAATTACATGTCGTTTCAAACTAAGGATAAAATACTGAAATGTCACAGAGAGAAAAAAACAATTAAGGAAAAATTCAATAAGATTCTGATCTTCACAGATACCTCATATCAAACAAGGCAGTGGAGAAGATCGTTTTCTGATATTTTTCAAATCCTTAAAGAAAAAAAAATTAAATACAGATGGGGTTTCCCAAGATCATTGAAAATAGAATTGAAATTCTTGAATTTCGAATCCCCCCAGAAGGTTTCAGAATGGATAAAAGAGGAATTTTTTTTAAAAAACAATAAATCGATAAAATAAAAAACTAGGGGGAAAGAGGGAAGGAGAGATCAGTTTGTGGAGAAAGGGTGGGATAGGGGAGAGAGGGGGAGCGGAGAAGGAAGGAATTTATAGGTTTTTTTTTCTTCCCTAACTGGATTCTTAGAGTCACTCTAGCACATTCTGGCATCCACAGCCAGCATAATCTATTTTTTTTTTTTTTTACACTAAACACATGATTCGATCTGTTGTAGCTAGCAAATTTATTCACTAAACTTTTAACCCTTTCACATCACACCACAAGCACCACAACACTTGTTCGTTTATCCACACCAAAAATTCATCTACACTAAACACTTGACCAATCCTCAGTAAGCCAGCACAATATTCTTTTTTTTTCTCTCTTTTTTACACTAAACACTTGATTCGATCTGTCGTAGCTAGCAAATTTATTCACTTAATTTTTAACCCTTTCACATCACACCACAAGCACCACAACACTTTTTCGTTTATCCACACCAAACACTCATCTACACTAAACACTTGACCAATCCAGTAAGCCAGCACTATATTCATTTTTTTTTCTCTTCTTTTCCACTCCTAGTACCTCTTGTTACCCCTTCTTCTCTACCTCCCTTTCCACTTCCAAATAATTGATACCCTTCTCATAAAAGATAAAGAAAAAGGTTTAAATTAAAGGAGATTTTAATTGATAGTGAGATATAATTAGCAAAGTGGAAGAATAGACTACATAGTATTTTTTGTTTTCTTCACTGGCTCGCACAGCCTGCTTTGGGTCCTTTTAGGACCCAGGATCGCATCAACAGGAAAATTGATGCGTAGAGCAGTTACCCAGGAAGAGATCCAGGTTTTCTGTCACAGTGGGATGTTTTTTTTTTTGTTTTTGTATGTATGTGATTTTGTGTACACGTAATTGGGTGGGGAGCTACTGGGCGGAAGAAATAAAACAGAAAAAGTATATTGAAGATTATGGTTAGATGTGTGTCGATAAATGTGCAGGGATTAAATACCCAATATAAAAGACAATCCCTATATGAGCAGCTGAAATCCAAAAACATTAATATTGCCTTTTTACAAGAAACTCATTGGGAGGAAGGAGTCTGAAATGGTGGAAGAATAGATCCTCATTAATTGTTTATTAAGCCTTGCAAAATAAAAAAAAAAAAAAAAAAAAAAGAGGTACCGCAATCGTTTTTTCCCAAGCAACTAAAGTAGAGCAAATTTATTTAGAAAGGGATAAAGAAAGCCTCTACACTATCATGGTATGCAAAATAGAAGATCAAATGTTCACATTGGTGAACATCTACTTACCAAACTTTAGCCCAGTTAGATATTTAGAAAAAATAATCAGGAGAATGGAACGGATCAAAAAAGGAACGGTAGTCATTGCCGGTGATTTTAACTGTGTCCTTGATCCACTTATGGATAAAATAATAAAACAGGGTAAAAGGATGGATAAAACTGTCAAAAAGCAGGCAGCTGCTCTCAATAAATTACTTGGCGAAAGTGGTCTGCTGGATATATGGAGAACAATCCACCCTCAGGATAGAGATTTTACCCACTTTTCCAGAGTGCACTTCTCTTTTTCGCGAACAGATATGGTAGTGGGGGAATCGAATTTGATTAATAAAATTAAGGAAATAAAAATACTGCAAAATTTATGGTCAGACCACAGTATGATCTTGTTTGAGATAAACCATATAAAAAGAAGCCCAAAGACCACCTGGAAGCTGGATGATTACTTATTAAGAGAGGAGAAATACAGAGTGGAGAAATACAAATCTTAATAGATCTGTACTTCCTGGAAAATAATACTAAAGATGTTCCGCCTACATCCTTATGGTGTGCTTTTAAATCAGTACTGAGAGGACTTCTTATCAAATTAAAAACAAGGAAACTAAGAGAGCGAGGTGCCTCCCTCGCAGATCTGCACATATCTTTCTACAATTTAAATTTGGAGCTGAAAAAAATATAAATCTAGAAAACATAAATAAATTGGAACAAGTAAAAAAACAGATCATGTTTTTGCAACAAGAAACAATAGATAGAAATTTGATACATTTGAAAATTAAATACTATCATAAATCTAATAAAACGGATCAAATACATTGGAAAAAAAAAAAAAGAATGAAAGATAAGATTTCTATGATAGAAAAAAAGGGAGTTATGTGCAGATCTCCGCAGGAAATAGGAGAAGTATTTGCTGAGAATTATGCTTCACTATATAATTTGACAAAGGCCTCAGAACAGGAGATCATTAATTACTTAGATCACACAGAAATTCCCAAAATACATATAGACAAGCTGAAGAAGATAAATACCCAAATAGATAAAGATGAGATTCTAAAAGCAATAAAAAAAGATGGAAAAAAATAAAACACCAGGTCCTGACGGATATACCAACAAGACATTTACATCTAACATAACTAAATACCTGCTGGATACGTTTAATGCTTCGGTACAAAATGGCTCATTCCCGGCAGAGATGGTAAACGCAAATATTATTCCTATATTAAAACCAGAAAAAGACTCAAAAGTAGTGGGGAATTATAGACCAATATCTCTTATAAATGTAGATTTGAAAATATTTGCATCTATACTGGCCGAGAGGATGAAGCTGGTGATTCCGGACGTAATACACCCGGACCAACTAGGATTCGTCCCAGGACGACTACTCTCCCATAACATCAGACACATAATTGACATACTGGACGGAGCAAGGGGGGGGGGGGAACATCCCCATTCTGACCCTGTAGTTGGATGCAGAAATGGCCTTCGACAGGGTCGGATGGGGATATATGTTTCAGACATTGCGGTCCTTTGGTCTTGCTGGATAGATGTTGAAGGCTATAGAATCTCTGTATGGAGATCTATCAGCAAGAGTAGTGGGGATAGACTTATGTTCAAAATGGTTTGGTTTGAGAAATGGTACTAGACAGGGCTGTCCTCTCTCCCCAATATTATACATTATGGCCTTAGAGCCGCTGGCTATAAATAATAGGAAAAATAATCTAATAAAAGGATTTCCCAATGCTGGAGAGGAGTATAAAGTATCGCTATATGCGGACGACATTTTTGTAACCCTGGCTAGTCCCATTAGCTCTTTACCACACCTTATGGAACAAATTGATTTATATAGCAGGGTATCAAATTACAAATTGAATCCACAAAAAACAATAGCTCTAACACTAAATGTAGACAAGGCAACTAAACAATCTATACAAACTGAATTTCACTTTGACTGCACTAGGAAGCACTGTGAGTACTTGGGAATTCTAATACCCTCAGACATAGATAGATTAATGGAGATAAACTGCTTGAGTATAATGAGAGCAACTAACAAAGATATGAAAAACTGGCAGAATCATTTCATCTCATGGTGGAGTAAAATAAATATTGTAAAATCATATATAATTCCTAAGTGGGCGTACCTAATGCAAATGGTTCCACTTAAAATACCCACTAGTTGGCTCCAGATGATTCACACCAGGCTTAAAGACTTTATTTGGCGGGCAAAACTCCACGTATAGGTAAGAAGCAAATTTTAAAAAGACAAGAGGGAGGATTGGGCTTCCCACTTATAGCACAAGAAGCAGAAGCAGCAATAATATACTATGTCTATATCATGCAGATTAAAGAAGTAGAAGTGGAACCATGGTATAAATTAGAAAAAGAAACAGGTAAAATTAATACCCTAGATAGGGTCATATGGAATACAAATAATGATAACATTACAAAACATATTAAGAACAAGAATAAAATATTAGATAACAATAGTCCCTAGTTTGTATAAAATATTGAAAAGGCTAGGTCTAAAGAATAAAATCCCAGAAGGTGAACCCCTGGATAGCATAAAACACAGTTTACCAGATATTTCATTATCAAAATGGGGAGAGATGCGATCAGTAAGAATCAAAAATATATTAGATGGATTAAATATTAAACCCTTCCTGGACCTGGTAGAACAATACGCACTCGCCAAAAATCTAATTTTTAACTATCTAAGGATAAAAAGTTTTTTTCATCAACATCTATATATAGAAAAGGAGGGGGGAAAAATAAAGGCAATAGAAGCAATATTTTCTCATAACAAAATTTCTTATCCGTTTTCTAAGTGTAAAAAATTAATAACAACCTTCGAGGAAAGAGAAAGAGCAAAATCATTCACAAAATGGGAAAAAGATCTTAATATAACAATAGATAGTGAAGAATGGATTAAAGCCCTAATATTAGTTAATAATAATATTCACAATCTCACGCTAGTAGAAAACTTCTTCAAACTAACTAACCGATGGTACATGACCCCTAGAAGAATGGCTTTAATGAATGAAGGGAAAGAGGATAAATGTTGGTGTTGTGGTTCGGTGACAGGTACCTACATTCATATGTGGTGGGGGTGTAATAGAGTCAAAAAGTTAGGGGAAATTGCCTTCGATATAACGCAAAGGAGTACAGGACTTAAATAAGAAAAAAACACAGAGGTAGGACTGCAACATTTGAAATGACCTAAAATGAACTACCAACAGCAAACACTAATAATCCATATAAAAATTGCAGTCAAGATTTTAATAGCAAGAACCTGGAAACAAACTTCTTATATTTTGAAAAAACAATTGGAAAATCAGATTAAAATCACAATTGACACTAGAAAAGGGACTCAGATGGATTAGCTATATGTCTAACAAGAAAAAAGATCTATGGGAAATATGCCTAAAGAGTCTAGAAAGAGTTTAGAAAGGGAGATCTAAATTAGAAAAGACAATTATTGGGCCCTGCACATATTGATAATAAGACACCAGACATCGTATTAATATAAATCGCTTTGTAAGACTACATCAACTTGTTTGATGTCTCTAAATTCCGCCTGGCAGCTTCGCTCACTAATACGTGTTCTCTTGTTTTTGTTTCTGTTTTTTTCTTTTCTTTGGTTTCGGTCTGTTTTTTTTATTTATTTTGTTTTGTTGTTTGTTATCTAACCTTGGTATGTCTTAGATTTTTGTTATCAGTTCCACACTCATATTCTTGACACTTATGAATATTTTTTACTAATTCCCCAAAATAATAAATGTAACTATAAAAAGATAAGGAGAAAGTATATTGAAAAATTGGCACAAGGATGATCTCAGAACTCATAAGAGCAATAAAAACACACCAATCAACATCGAAGTGTCTTAAGATCTGAGTGCATAGAGAGATTCATTCCAACCCTCTACAGCAGTCTACAGCTCTGCAGGGAGCGTGGGAGCCATGACGTAAGGACGTACGTCGTGTCACTCCGTTAGCCGAGAGTCGAGAGGCCGAATGCCCTAACTCGCGCTAAGGATCCCGTGTCCTGCACCCGTGACGGGAGTGCAAACCACCAACAGATCTTTCTTCATTCGAGCGGCTAGAGGCTTCAGAACAAGGGAAAGCTTTTCCGTCTCCAGCCCCAAGATACAAGCACAACCGGCAGAACCTTCCCTAAGCACCCCTTCTCCTACTTGGGCAGTGCATTACTCAGAGAGGCCATCTGATGCAACAGGGACAGCAGAGGAAAGCAGGTACTCTTTTCCCCTACCTTCTCATTGTTGTATTTTAACAGCGCAAAGTAATCTTGTTATCCTACTACGGATTAAGAAACAATACTCGCTACAGCAGGCATGGCAAGCAAAAAAGTGGGGGATAAAATATCTAAAAAAGATAAAAAGGCCAGTAAGGAGATAGAGGATAAAGCCTCCTCAGCCTCTTTTTTTTCCCCGAGTGCACAGGAATGGAATCACCACAACATATCCCCAACCCAGGTGTCAGCACAAATCAGCTTGAATCAGTGTTAACGGAACTGTTTGAACGCCTTAAAGTTGAAATCCAGTCTAGTGTCAAAATTATTCAGCATGATATAAATGGCCTCTGTGGACGAGTGGGCAATCTAGAAGAAAAAATGGATGCTAATATGGAACTAAATCTGACTAATGAAAAAAAGATTGCTAGCCTGGAAAAAAAAGTCTGTTCGATGGAATCAAAGATCGCCAATTTAGAAGACAGATCCAGACGCTTAAAGCTGAGATTCAGGAATGTCCCGGAAAATATATTACAGGATCAAATCGAATCATATTTAATTGAATTCTTTGAAAGTTTGGGTCTGATCTTTGAAGAAAAATCCAAAATAATTGACCGTTGCCACCATCTCTTTAAACCCAAATCGGTGGCTCTGGATTCCCCAAGAGACATTGTGGCTCTTCTTTATTCGGACAAAATTAAAGGGAATATTCTTCGGGCTAATAGAAATAAGACGGAAAGAATTAAGAAATTTGAGAACATTGAGATATATCAAGATCTGTCCCTATCCACCCGTCAATTCAGAAAAAACTTTGCCCCGATAACAAAAGCATTAAGAGACAGAAATATATGGTACAACTGGGGTTTCCCAGCAAGTCTCGTAATACATTATCAAAACTCAAGAATAGTCCTGAAAACCTTTGAGGAGGCTCAAAAATGGCTGGAGAAGAGGGAAGCTCCTCAGCCTCCTAATTAGAGCTTGGTTTTTGTTTTTTTCTACGTTTTTTTCCTCTCTCTTTCTGCAATACACAAACATAGTGATAGGGGAGTAATGAAGGGAGGGTGAGGAATATGAAATGGGTCTAGATGGATGTTCTGTTCTTCTCGTTATAGATTGATATCTATTTAATATTTTTTTGGGGGGGGGGTTTATGACGTGACTAAAAAATGTATATGGGCTTTTTTTTTTTTTTTTTATATTTCCTTTATCAATTTATCTACTTATTTGTTTTCTGTTTCTTTTTCGGACTTTCTCTCCCTCTCCCCTGTCTCCTCCTCTCTTCTTTTTTCCTCTCCTCCATTGCCCCCGCTCGGTCTCCCGGCTGTCCTCTCCTTGGCTCCTCCCTTCCCCCTTAGTTCACGTTTCTTCACTGGAAGCCAGTTACAGGCAATATTCCCCTCTCTTTTTACACTCCTCCTTCACGCACTTTTCCCCACCCCTACCCCCTTTTATTTTATGTTTTTTATTTTTTTTTCTCTACACCTCTCCACTTTTTTTTTTTATCACTCCTACCCTTTCTGATTTCAAGATGTCTGGGCAGTTTTAAGCCCCACAGTCACTTTTAGCACTAGACACAGTAGCACTAGATCTAAGATGTTTTTGACATCCTTCTAGCATCGGTTTTCAAGATGCCCCGCCTTCTTTCTTGGCGATTACTGTTTTCGAGCCATCACTATCACTAGTAGCCAGATTTAGGCCCACTATCCACTTCATTTCTTACACTTCCCCACTCATTACTCACATTACCTACTTACTCAGGGTTTTTTTTTTTTTAATTCTTTTTATTTATTACTGTTTCTCCACCTTACTATGTGGAAGGGGGAGGGGGGAGTGCTGGAGGGGATGCGGGGGAGGGGGCTATGTTGCGGGGGGCGGGGAGGGAGGAGACGGGACGAAGTGAGCTCGAAAGAATAAAATCGCCCCTTTTTTTTTCCATTAAATCTGGATTAATAGTATGATATTGTATAAAATCTGTAAAAAGGGTGTGGAAAAGATCCTTGCGGGTACAGCATTAGAATTATAAGTTCTGGATTGAGCATGGAAAGATGCTTATTTAGAAGAATTTAAGGTTTTTTTTTTTTCTTTTCCTCTTTGATGAACATGCATTTAATGGAATGCTTATCGTTATTATATTTACTAACGCTTGACGTTGTATGCACATTTGAATATTATGAATAACGATAGGGCCCATGTGTTTCCCTATTTTAGTTTTTTTTTTTCCTTCCTTTTAATATATATAAGCATGCATTTACTAGAATGCTTATCGTTAGCATAATAATGTTTGCCGCTGTATGCACATTTGAAAATTTTGAATAGCGAAAGAGCCTTTTTTTTTGTATTTTTTTTTTTTATCTTTATTTTTTCTTTTCCTTCTTATCGCGATTATGGTTATGTTGGATTATAACTGATTTTAGTTGCGTAAAGACGTATATGAATTAAATTTCTGCAGCCGTAGCCCACTCTCAGCGTTGAACTGGTCTTGTCTACCCCCCTCCATACTTTCCCCTTCTGCTGACTTAAATCCCCTTTGGCTTCTCCTCCCCACTAGAGGGCTCTATGTCCCAAATGAGAAT
Source organism: Pelodytes ibericus (assembly GCA_036172795.1). Taxonomy (NCBI): domain Eukaryota; kingdom Metazoa; phylum Chordata; class Amphibia; order Anura; family Pelodytidae; genus Pelodytes; species Pelodytes ibericus. The sequence continues at coordinate 96,542,997 of CM069858.1, read as the reverse complement.
GGAAATAAGAAATTGCTCCTAGAGGGGAGGAGGAGGGGAGTGGAGAGAGAGAAGGGGAAAGGGAAATTAGAAAAGATCGGGATCTGATATGAATAATGCGCCTCAACTACCTCTTGGCTTAATGGACCTAAAAGGTCTGTTTTTGTTTCGTGCCTTAGAGAAAATGGGGAGGGCACGAGCCCTAAGCCCTTGGAAGGGCTCCGATGGCCTCAGGGTATATATATGTTATTTGTCGTCCATTGTTGGTGTCATGGGGTTGTCAATTTCGGCTCAGTGGAGGTGATCGCAGGACCTGGAATAATTCACTTGCAATTAAATGGTTAAATGGATGACTTTGAACACTCAGGGGTTAAACACAGTGTTTAAAAGAGCGATGCTGGAGAAATCGTTAAAGGCTGAAAAAATAGATATTGCCCTCCTCCAGGAAAACCACTGGACGAGAGAGACAGATAAAAAATGTAAAATAAAGGGATATAGGATAGCAGCCTGTGCTTCATTAGGAAAGCAAAAGAAAAGAGGGGTCGCCACCCTAATCTCTGACCAAATTCATTATGAAGAGATCTCCGTAGTAAATGATCCCGAAGCTAGGTATTCTATATTAATATGTCGAGTGAATGGAAATCTGATAACAATCACAAATGTTTATGCCCCAAACAATATCCCTCAGGTTTTCTTGAGGAAACTATTAGATAAGTTAACCTCTCTCAATCAGGGCCTTATGATGGTGGCGGGCGATTTTAATATGGTTTTGGACTCTTATCTGGACAGAAGACTTCGTAATAACACTCCCCCAAACTCACAACAGATTAAACAATCAAAACTTTTCCAACAATTATTAAAATAATTTCATATTTTTGATTTATGGAGAGTCTTCTGTCCAGACGAGAGAGATTTCACATATTACTCGGGAGTTCATGCTTCATACTAGAGATTTGATACCTTTTTGGGTAATACAGCAGCAGTGTTAGCGGTGCAAAAAATTAGTATCAGAAGTACGCCATGGTCAGACCATGAAGCGGTGGTAATGGAGCTAAACGAGAACAACGCATCAAAGCCAAGGATAGACTGGAGACTTGATAACAGGTTATTAGAAAAGGAAAATAATACGAAATATATTAAAGAAATTACTGAACACTTCTTCAGAGAGAATGAGATCGATAATATTACACTAACAACTCTGTGGTGTGCTTACAAAAGTGTTGTCAGGGGCCACTTAATAATGCTGTCCTCGAGGGAAAAAGAGAGGTATTATGGCTCCCTTCCAACCTTGGTATTAACACTAGAACAGTTGGTCAGAACTAATAAAATTAATCCATCCCCGGAAAGGTCAAAAGAGATCTCAAAAATTAAAAATCAAATAAATAGATGGCATATGGAGAAAATAAAAGTAAATTTGAAAAAAGCCAATCAATTATGGTACTACAGGAATAATAAGGCAGATCGCATTTTAACGACAAGATTAAGAAAAAGAGATGCCGCCCAAAGAATCTTCAGAATCAATGCTAAGGGGAAATCATTTTATAATCCACAAGAAATTGGAGAACAATTTGGTATGTATTACCAAGAGTTGTATAATATAAAGAACCAAAAAACCAAGGTAGATATCATGAACTATTTAGACGGAATCTCGCTACCAACTCTTTCAAAATGCACAGCTAGCTAAGTTAAACATCCCAGTTGAAATAGAAGAAGTTAACCAGGTCTTGGATAAACTAAAAAATAAAGTTGCCCCGGGCCCAGACGGGTTTACAAATATTTTCAATAAAACTTTTAAAAAAGAACTAGGCCCTAGACTTGTTCAATTATTTAATAAAATAGGCCCTGAAGAGATTTTTCCATTAGAAATGACTAAGGCAAACATTATTCCCATATTAAAAAGTGAAAGAGATCCTTCTCAAATAGGTAATTACCACCCAACTTCCCTGTTGAATGCAGACATAAAAATATATGCAGCCATTATAGCAGCCAGATTGAAACCTGTCATCCCTCTCTTAGTTAAAGACCAGGTCGGTTTCGTCGTAGATAGATCATCAACAAATAACATCCGACGCATGATTCATTTTTTGGAGGGAGCACAAAAGCAATCAACCCCCCTGCTGGCCCTGTTCTTAGACACTGAGAACGCCTTTGACAGGGTCAGCTGGGGACTGATGCATGCGACCCTGGAGAGGTTTGGCTTTAGAGGCAGAGTGCTCCAGATGATAGGAGCCCTCTATTTATCTCCCTCGGCTAGGATTGTAGGAGCAGGAATATCTTCCCCCTGGTTCCAGATGAGTAATTGAACAAGACAGGGATGTCCCCTATCCCCATTACTATATATTCTTTCATTGGAACCCTTTGCACATGCTGTAAGACAAAATCCACTTATTAAGGGTTGTCTGGAGGTGGGAAATAGAGGAAAAATAGCTCTATATGCGGATGACATAGTGGCCACAGTTAGAGACCCCATATCGTCCTTAGAAGCATTAATGGCTGAAGTTAACAGATATTCTTGGATCTCAAATTATAAATTAAACATTAACAAAAGTGGTGCAATGTTAATAAATCTTTCTGAGGAAGAGTCACGACATATAAAATCAGAATACAATTTTAAATGGATACAGAAAGATATTTCCTATCTGGGAATCAAGATCACAAAAAACCCACAAGATGATATGTTAGAAACCAATTTTAGGCATCTTTACAATCAGACTAGAGACTCATTGAAGGTTTGGAGCAACCTAGAAATATCCTGGTGGGGGAGATTAAATAGTATAAGAGCATATATCCTCCCAAAATGGATATACATGTTTAGGTTGATCCCAATCCCCTTCCCTCGAGCCCTACTAAAGGAGATTCAAACACTATTAGTAGCTCATCTATGGGGAGGGGAAAAACCCCGGATTGCCCAAAAAGTATTAAAAAGAATCATAAGACAGGGTGGTATCGGTCTTCCAGTAATTCAGACATATCACGATGCAACGTTATTATGGCATATACTTAAATGGACGGCGGAGGAAGAGATAGATGAAGAGTGGTATAAATATGAAGCTAACTTATTGAAATCCTCGGATCTGAGCTATCTATTATCTCTCCACAAAAATGCAGAAACTTCCATGGCTCAATTATATAAAGAGAATCAAATAGTGGCCGGTCTTTTAACTTTTTGGAGAAAATTTAAGAAGCAAATAAATATTGAATGTATACTTTTCTCAAACTCCTCTCTCAGATTTTTAGATAAGAACATAACCGACCTAAGCACCTCCTCCTGGGCAGAAGCAGGGTTAACAAAGCTCTCCTAATTAAAGGAAGGAGGAAATATTAAGCCTTTCGCATCCTTGGTAGAAGAATTTGCTCTCCCAGTGAGCAAAATATTTAATTATCTGAGAGTCAGAGGGTTTATCCTAAAAGAACAAGAAAGACAAAAGGCTCAAAAAGAATGCCTCCAAGGGGTTTTAAAAGGAGAAATAACTATTAAAAACTAGTAAGGAGTAAAATCTTCCATGAACTTCCACTAGAGAAACCTAAAGCTCTGGTGAAATGGGAGAACGAGATAGAATCTGAGATAAACCATTCAGATTGGGTAAAAACAATATTCAGATTGGGTAAAAACAATGAAAGATCTGAGGAAGTCTATTCACTGTCTGAACCTCCTCAAATTACATTATAAAGTGATGTACCGATGGTACTTGACCCCCGAGAAACTAGGGAAAATGTATGCAGGAACATCCAATATGTGTTGGAGATGCTTCAGTGAGAAAGGCACCTTCAAACATATATGGTGGACCTGCCCAAGCCTAGGGAAATACTGGGGGATGATATCTGACCAAATCTTATCCCGGGGAATCCAAGTGAACAAAAAGTACGAAACTTATATGCTTCACCTCCACTGGCCCGACATGACCCCTTCAAAGAAGTTCCTACTGGAGCATATTCTATCTGCAGCAAAGATCCTTATTGCTCGTAATTGGAAATCTCCCTGTGTCCCAGATTGGGAAACATATAGAAGCCAGATAGAATATCAACTCCAGATGGAGAAAGGCTTAAACCTCGGCAAAAAAGCTGACTTACCTGAAGAGGCAATCTCCCTTTGGAAAACGGAGTCTCCTTAATAATAAATATCCCACACATGGATCTAATTGATGATTATCCTCCCCTCCCCCGTGAGCAACCCCCGAAGAGTGAAGGAAAATAATGAATAGTAAGATAGAACCTGTGAGCTCCTGCTTTTTTTTCTCCCCCCTATGCCGACACCATAAATGAAAATATAAGCATGTGAATATAATTGACTAACCCCATGACACAAAATGTAATATATATATATTGTCTGTCTGTTATGTATTATTATTGTATTGTTTCTTTTTATTTATACGTTTACCTTTGGCTGTAATTAGTTAATTAGATGCTCCTCCTGCAAAGGAAGCGACAATCTGCAAAAGACAGTGACTTCAAGAGCCGAATGTCACATGTTGTCTGTTTTATGGTTTAGATTCTGTTAAATTGTGGAATGTCTATTTATCTTGAAAATGAAAATAAAATTGTAAAAAAAATAAAAAAAGATCTGAGTGCATAAAAAAAAAAACATTTATTCAGAAACAAAACAACAGCAACATACAAATAATAACACACAATCTAAATAACTAGAACACCAATAACAACTAAACCGTATAAGTAATAATCATCAGATCTCACCCACACTTCACCAGGATAAAACCTAACCCGTGTTTGCTCACATCTAAAACCAGGAAAGAAGAGAGAGAAGTGAGAGATCGGGGGAGTAGTGGTCTCTTCCTAACGTGTAAAGGTATTGAATTAACTAATTACCATGTCAAAGGGTAAAGCTTATCCCCCTGTAAGAAAGGTTAACATGTGCTTGGTCACATGACCAGTGGTCACCATTGGTTTGATGACAGAATGTGACCACACACAAAACAGAAATATCACATTAGAAAGTTACTAAATCACGATTACTGATTCTGCTGCAAAGGAGATATATTAAGTTGATTGCATGACAATTAGTACTTTGATTGGTAAGTATTAACATCATCATGATTAAGGTCGACCAGATCTACTAGCAACAGGAATAATGGCACTATGATACACTTCTCGTGTTTTATCTCATTATTACAATGCCCATTATTTCAATACCCAAATGCAGCATGTCTGACATACGATTGGCAGCGGTAACCTCACCTCAAACTAAAGCACTAACAAACGAGGCCTAAAACGGGGGAGCGTGGTATTGATTAGCTCCGCATCCTCATGTTTAGAGACTTAAGTCAGAGTTTCAGAATGTATGTGACTATGTGTGATTGTGTATGTGGCTGAGTGCGTGACACTGATTGTGTGTGACACTGACACCGATTGCTTCTGTGTCAGTGACACTGGTTATTTATGCCACTGGAATTGTGTGTATTTGTGTGTGTAACACAGACATTGTGATGGTGTGTGACACTATGAGAGTAAGAGATACAAATTGTGTGTGTAATACAAATACTGATTGCATGTGTGAAACAAACTCTGATTGTGTTAGTTACACTTGTGCATCAGTGTGACACTGAAAATGTGATTTTGTTATACATTTTGTACACTTACTACTTTACAATGTAGCAGAGTGTAATTTCTTCAGTGTTGTCACAAAGATAATAAAATATTTACAAAAATGGGAGGGGTGTACTCACTTTTGTGAGATACTGTATATATATATATATATATATATATATATATATATATATATATATATATATATATATACACACACACACGCACACACACACACACACACACACACATACTCTCAATTAACTATCAATACAGCACCCACCACACACACACATGAAGTGGCCCACATCAGAAAAAACTTGGACACCCCTGCCCCAGTGGTTTCACGCCTAGTAAAAAGTAAAGGAAGGAAAAATAGATCATAAAATCACAAACATTTCTGTTAGATATGATGTCAACCAAACAATTCTTACATGAGCTTTTTAGAAACAGTTCTTCATACAACTACCATAAACTTCAGTAAGTTTGCATACCTCTTGTGAGGAAGGAGAAGAAACATTCAGTTAACGCCTCTGGGGGAAAACAGATGGCCTGCTCCTTTCACAATTTTATTAGGTAAATGTATGGTATGAGGTGATGTAGACATGTCAAAATAACTAGACATTTCTATGTATAACACAATGTTTTTTTACTTAAATTAAAATGCTGTTGCTACCAACTACTGAGAACATTGTGAAGAACAACCCTCCTCCCCCATTCTCCTTGTTGCTTTGTCTCCTGGTCGTCTCCTTCATGCAGTCTTCCATCATGCATGGTGGAGGTAAACTGCATTTAAAAAAAAAAAAAAAAAACTCTATTGAAGACACGCCGCTGGAGGGGAGTGCAGAACGCTTCTCTCAGTGCACGCGGCTCCGGGGAATTTTTTTCTTCTGGCGTGACCTTGGCCCGCCGAGCCTGCGACGCCAGTATTGCCCCTCACCCCTTGATGGTGGGTCTGCCCAGCAAGTGTAAAAAAAAGTTTTTAAAAATGCAGATAGCAAAAAAAAAATGCTTCTGCAGCCAGATCGCTACTTATGAGCCAGAACACTGCTTAAGCAGTGATTTACAGCAAAAAACGGGTTAATAGCTCTTAAAAGAGCCTTTGTTATATTGTAATAAATTACAGTAAAAATGTGTACACAACGATCAATGGCAGGGAAGGGTTTAAACACTGTAAATGGCTTTCATAAAAGTCCTTGGTTGTTAACATTTTATTAAATATTAAATTACTGATTAATTTTACTTTATCTGATCTGTCTCTCTCCCTCACTAAAACTATAGTGAGGAGAGGGATGTAGATCAACACTTGTCAAAGGCAATATTTGTAAAAAAAATTACTTGCTTTGCTCTTGCCAGTAGAAGGGAAGTGCCGCCTATACAAGCGAGCGACCACCAACAGATCTTTTGGTGATGCTAGCGAGGCACTTTAGCACCACAATTGGTGCTTAGGAAGCAAACTTTCGTTCGCTTCCTAACCATACATGTGCAGCCGGCGCCGCCATATTTAAATGGCAGCTACGATCACTCTGGGGAGTGATCATAGTGTGCCCCTGCACTTTAATTCAGTGTTGCAAAATGCCTTCATTCACTTTTTGTTCTTTTTAGTGCATGACGTGCCAGGCACTTCACATGTCACTAAGGACACATTTCTTAAAGGGGAGCATGAAAACTGTTGTTAAGGGAGCTAACTTGCCTTCTCTGTACTGCCTCTCATTGATGGCAGTGAATTTAGAGGACCCTGTGAAATTATTTTCTATGTAAAACAAAATTGTAGTTTGTTTTAAATTAAGAATAAATGCTTTTCACATGTATTTACAATATGTAGAAACTATCAAAAAATTAACTAGTTGAAACTTCCCAATTATATTATTGAATACATATGTATTATTGTTTGATGCCCTCTAGTGTTGAGTGAACACGAACCACACTGTTCGTGTTCATACCGAACATTATGGTTTTTGGACCCCGGACCCGAACACAGACATTCCACTGTATGTTCGGGTTGGAGTTAGGGGTTCGGCTATTTAATGGCGCATTTTGAAAGGCTGCAGGGCAGCCAATCAACAAGCGTTTGACTCATTTGCCCTTAGAAGCCATCACAGCCATGCCTACTAATGGCATGGCTGTGATTGGGCAGTGCAGCATGTGACCCAGCCTCTATAAATAAGCAGGAGTCACGTACACGCACATCACATGAGCTCGTCTTAGTGTAGGGAGAGGATGCTGCAGCTGTGAGGGACAGATTAAATAAAATTCTGGTGTTGAATCTGCAAACTACAGCGATTATTCAAACTACAGCGATTATTCAAATTACAGTGATTATTTTAGCGGGTGCTATACTACATATTTGTACCCTGCCCTGAGCCCAGTGCCACAGAGAGTGCAGTGCACTTGCAACTGCATGTGTGCCAGGCACATGACATTAATCCTGTTCTGTTAGCTCAGTGGGCAACATCTAGGCATTTTTAAATACTGCAATTGGTTGGTGTTAAATATTACATTTGCGTCCTTCACTTCATATCTGAGAGTCAAATAAAACCGTCAAATACTGTACTTACAGTGCACTTTGAAAAATTCTAATTGTTTTAGGTGCTAAATAGTACATTTGCGTCTTGCGGTGCATTTCTTGCAGTCCAATAAACAAAAAAAACAATAAAAATTGTTGACTATTGGCAGTTACATTGTTGCCTGACATAAACCATCTGTTACTTTGGTGGGTGACCGCAAAGAATGAGGAGAGAGTCAAATAAGGGACATGGCCCTGGTCGTGGTGCTGCTGGTATTGGTGGAGCTCCTGTTGCAAGTAGGGGATGTGGTCGATCTCAGCCAGCTACATGCACAAGTGAAACACCTTCCTCAGGTGCTAGTACGCGACAGAACCTTCAGCGTTATTTGGTAGGCCCAAATGCCGATCTTAGAATGGTGAGGCCAGAACAAGAACAGGCGATAGTAGATTTGGTGGCTGACAGTGCCTCCAGTTCCTTCACATTGTCTCCCACCCGATCCCATGCTGAAAGCTCAGCGTTTACACCTGCAGGATAGGCCATTTATATTTCACCTCACCCCCTTGCAAATCAGCCAAGCAGTCTGAGCCACAAGTCATGCAGCAGTCTCTTTTGCTTTTTGATGACTCTGCTGGTGGGGTCATCAAACCTAGCCTTGCCCCAGAAGAGATTGAGTGCACTGATGCACAACCACTTAAGTGTCAGGATGTGGACATGCGAGGACCACCGAAGCACGTCTCTGATGATGATGAAACACAGGTGCCAACTGCTGTGGCTTTCGGCAGTGTGCAGACCGGCAAGGAGGGCAGGGTTGAGGAGTGGGTGGAAGATGTGGAGGATGATGAGGTCCTAGGCCCCACATGGAATCAAGGTCATGCGAGTGACGTGTCCAGTTTGGAGGAAGAGGTGGTGGTTGCAAAGAGGCACAAGCCCAACATAAGAGGGAGCAGGGTGCAAAACCGTAGCGGCCGTCCCCTAGAGAGTACTGCCCACCGACCCTGGGGCCAAGCACACCAAAGACAGCTCCAAGGAGTTCCCTTGCGTGGCAGTTCTTTAGACAATGTGCTGATGACAAGACACGAGTGGTTTGCAAGCTGTGCAATCAGAACCTGAAGCGAGGCATAAACGTGCTAAATCTGAGCACAACCTGCATGACCAGGCATCTACATGCAAAGCACGAGCTGCAGTGGAGTAAGCATCTCAAAACCCAAGAAACGTCTCCGTCTCCTCCTGCTTCCTCTTCTGCTGCTGTCTTGGCCTCTTCCTCCAGCTCTGGAGTCACAGTGGCACCTGCCACCGAGCAAATAGAGGAAGTGGCAGCAACACCACAACGTCTGCCACCATCCCCAAGCATCTCCACACTGTCCCATGGAAGTGTTCAGCTGTCCATCTCCCAAACACTGGAGAGAAAGGAAGTATGGCCCTACCCACCCGCGAACACTGGCCCTGAATGCCAGAATTTCCAAATTCCTGGCCTTTGAAATGCTGTCATTCCGTCTGTTGGAGACGGGCATTTTTAAAAACCTGATGGCGGTGGCTGTCCCACAGTACGTGGTTCCTACTTTTCCCGGCGAGCCATCCCTTCCCTGCACAAGCAATTGGCGGACAAAATCAGGTGTGCACTGCTCAACGCCATCTGTGGCAAGGTCCACATAACCACAGATACGTGGACCAGTAAGCACAGGCAGGGACTCCATATCTCCCTAACTGCACACTGGGCAAATGTAGTGTCGGCTAGGCCTGAGGCAGATAGCAGTTTGGCGCATGTCCTTCCACCACCGAGGATTGCAGGGCATTTCTCTTTGCCTCCTGTTGCCTTCTCCTCCTACTCAGCTTCTTCCTTCTCCTCTACCACCTCCTCTACCATCCTGTCAGGGTAACACCGTCACCACCAACTTCAGCACAGCCAGGGGGAAACGACAGCAGGCTCTTTTAAAACTCATTTCTTTGGGGGAAAAACCCCACAGCTCGCAGGAGCTGTGGACAGGCATGGAACAACAGATCAATGAGTGGTTGTTGCCACTGAGCCTCAAGCCCGGCCTGGTGGTGTGAGATAATGGGCGAAATCCTAGCCAGTTTGACGCAGAAATTCCTGAAAAACTACCCAGAAAACTACACTCAGAGCTGCTGCAGAAAGTGCGGGCCATCTGTGCGCACTTTAGGCGTTCTCACCCTGCAGCTGCTCGCCTGTCTGCGCTGCAGCGTAACTTAGGCCTTCCCGCTCACTGCCTCATATGTGACGTATTCACAAGGTGGAACTCCACCTTGCACATGCTGGAGAGATTGTGTGAGCAGCAGTAGGCAATAGTTGAGTATCAGCTGCAGCACGCACGGGTCAGTCGCTATGCGGAACAGCACCACTTCACCACCAATGAGTGGGCCTCCATGCGAGACCTGTGTGCCATTTTGCACTGTTTCGCGTACTCCACCAACATGACACTGTTCTCAGCCTTACTATCCCGCTTGTATGTCTCCTTGAAAAAACGCTTAGGGCGATGATGTAAGAGGATGTGGCACAGGAGAAAGAGGAGGAGGAAGAAGAGGGGTCATTTCCATGGTTATCAGGCCAGTCATTCACAAGCGGCTTGGAGGGTGGGTTCCTGCACCAGCATAGGCCAGGTACACAACTGTCAAGACAGGGCATAGTTTTGGAGGAAGAGAAGTAGGAGGAGGAGGAGGAACATTGTTCACAGCAGGGTGGCACCCAATGCAGCTCGTGGGCGTCACTGGAGTGTGGCTGGGGGGGTACGGAGGACACAGATGATACACCTCCCACAGAGAACAACTTTTCCTTGCCTCTGGGCAGCTTGGCACACATGAGTGACTACATGATGCAGTGCCTACGCAACGACTGCCGAGTTGCCCACATTCTAACTTGTGCTGATAACTAGGTGGCCACCCTGCTGGATCCCCGTTACAAGGTCAACGTACCGTCCTTAATTGCATCACTGGAGTGTGATCGCTGCTGAGGGCATTCCAAAATGACACCGGGGGCTCAATGGAAGCACAAGGCGAAGGCAGAGGAAGAGGTCGCCAACGCAGCTGGGACACCGCCAGCACCTCAGAAGGCAGGGTTAGCATGGCCGAAATGTGGAAAAGCTTTGTCAGCACGTCACAACAAGCAGCACCACCATCTGATATGCAACCTCTTAGCAGGAGGCAGCATTTCAGCAACATGGGGAAACAGTACGTGTACAAAGGCTAAACGTACTGACTGATGGGTCTGCCCCATTCAACTTCTGGGTCTCCAAATTGGGCACATGGCCTGAGCTTGCCCTTTATGCCTTGGAGGTGCTGGCCTGCCCTGCAGCCAGTGTATTGTCTGAACGTGTGTGTAGCACGGCAGGGGGCATTATCACAGACAAGCGCAGCCGCCTGTCCACAGCCAACATGGACAAGCTCACGTTTATTAAGATGAACCAGGCATGGATCCCACCAGACTTCTCTGTACCTTGTGCAGAATAGACATGTATACCGGCCTCACCCAGTCATTGTTATACTCAAGTGCACTTATTTTTGGTTTTCTGTTGTTATATGTCCCAATATTTTGGGGGCTACCCCAATTTAAAAAACAAAAAACAAATAAAATACAGTGTTCCACCTACACCACCACGGTCACCGGCACCTCAACCTATGGGTCACTACTTAGTATAAACTGAAGGAAAAGACCCTGCACTCCAACCCTCTTGCAAATGGATAATTCTGTTTATCCTCCTGGCAGCCATGCTTTAGATTTAGATTTATGTTCTTCCAAAGCTAAAATCAAAGATTCCATCTAGTGCTATTTTATGGCTCAGCTGTATTTGTAATTTGTATGTATTTTATGTTATTTTAAGTTATTTCTGTATCCACATTTGCTTGCAGGGCACTTGTCCTACTCTTACCCACATTTTACTTCATTTTGCAGCCCTCTAGCCCTTTCCAGGACTTGTTTAGAGGCATTTTAGTGTCCAAAAGTTCGTGTCCCCTTTGACTTCAATGGGGTTTGGGTTCGCGGTCAAGTTCGGGGTCAAGTTTGAGCACGGACCCAGACATTTTTTCGAAGTTCGGCCGAACCTGCCGAACCCGAACATCCAGACCTGCAGCACCGGGACACAGAGCAGCAGCGAGGAGGTAAGTAAGGGGGAAGGGGGGAGGAAGAGGGTGGCTAAATCCTGGCACATTGAGAGGCATAATAATCCTGGCATATTGGGTGGCTAAATCCTGGCATATTGAGAGGCATAAACCTGGCATATTGAGTGGCATAATAATCCTGGCATATTGGGTTTGAAAATCCTGGCATATTGAGTGGCATAATAATCCTGGCATATTCATAACAGGGTGTCTCTGCCTCAAGGAGGAGAGACACACAGCGTGTGAAATCTGTAATCCCAACTGACTAAATTAGGGACACAATATAAATTGTATACCTCTATAGATGGCGGCCTGAATTTGGGCTTAATTAATATTATAACTGCCCAAACCCAAGTTGCAGTTGGATACTGAGTACGTATTACAAATATAACCTCAGCTACTAAAAGTGGGGATAAAATAATCCGGAAATTTCTATAAATTCCATATGAAGGAAAGACCGCTAAAGAAGGAGAGATACTGAACTAAAAGTGGTCTCCTGGCAAACATATCAATCTATACTGTAGTATCCCAAACATAACTTGATAAAATTACTTGAAGCTCCACTCTCCCACATGGCAACTAAAAAGGGGAATGAACCTATTATCTCATTAAAAAAGACAAAAATTAAAGAAAAAAAGACGATGGAAGGAAGGGAAAAAAAAAAGAGATCAAGGAATAGAAGCAGATTTTCCCCCCCACGCTACTAAAATCCCTGAGAACTTAGATTCTACTAGTAATCTGGAATACAGCCTGAATACTCTAGAAATAGAGACCCCCAAACAAGGCAATATGGGTGATGTGGGGAATAAGGGAATATCTCCAGAATACTTACAAAAATGTTTTGAACAACAACTACAGCTGATTAAAAGAGAATTTAGCTGCCAATTTGGTGAATTCAAGGAAGATATTATGAAGCTGGGAGATAGAACAAAGCAAAATGAAGATAAATTGGAACATATGGAATTATCGATAAAAGAATTTGAACAAAAAACAACTATGCTGAACGAAAAAATTGCAAGTATGGAGAAAAAGAACGCGGATTTGGAGGACAGAGGAAGAAGGAAGAACGTAAGAATTCGTGGAATCTCTGAATCTGTGACTCAAGATAAAATAATACCGTATCTATTGGAACTCTTTAAAAAAATGGGTTGTGACGACCTACGTGACGAGGATATCGAAAGAGCCCACCGCTGGAAACCAGCTAAAATAGCAGAGACATTACCAAGGGATGTCATTGTTAGATTTGCATTATTTGGAGTTAAACGAAAAATCTTGGCAGCAGCTAGAACTTTTGAAACTACAGAAAAAGAACCTACAAAAATTATTTTTTATCAAGATCTTTCTTTTCATACGAGACAATTAAGAAAGTCATTCAAGCCAATTACAGATATCTTGAGACAGAGACAGTTTAAGTACTGGTGGGGGTTCCCAGTTCAAATCTGCTTCATACTGAATAACAAACCACTTTCTTTTGACAAGGTTAAAGACTCTCAAAAATGATTAGAAGAGAATTAGTGTCCTGAGGAAGTACTATCAGAGTGGGTGGGGACAGAGGATATAAGTAAAAGGGGGAAAGATATTAGATGGGTGGGTGAAAGGTAGGAGGAGGATTTATGTATTTATATATATATATATATATATATATATATATATTATTTTTATTTTTTTATTTATTTTTTCCTCTCTCTCCGTCCCTAGAAGGACATATAAATAGACAAAGAATAATCTACGAGTTTTTGGGGAAAAATGATTTCACGGATAACAGTTAGATTAAATGTAAATGATTTACATAAGGAAACACATTAAGAAGATATATAGTTAATTCGATTAGAATTTAACAGACACTATGGTGGGATTATCAATAACTAAATAGGGAAGTCACAAACCACATATAAGTCAGCATTTTGGAAGGGAATAATACATATTTTTGGAAATATACATAGTAGAGGTCTCATACAAAAGCAAAGCCACATGTAAATAAGATGCTATATATACTATATTTGAGATAGGAATAATGAATTTAATAGCAACTCAGGGACATAGATTTGTAGTTGGCACTAATGAGTTAGATTTTATGCACAATAACCATGGGGGGGAGGGAAAGATGTAGTACCTAAATATATCTAAGCGAACAGGCTAAACGAATTAGCAAAGAGAGAGGAAAGAGAAAACAGTTGCTCCTGGATAAATATGTGAAGTTTTGTAGGAATAAAAAACTTTTTTTTTTTTCCTTCCCGCTGCCTTTCTCCCCACCTTCTTTTTTGGGAAGTATTGACTCCTCTACATTGCTGCCTCGATGTATGGTTCACCCGAATGGGATCAGGTGAACTTAGAAGTTAGGAGGATGGGATGCAAACTACGGCAAAGTAGTCCGCGTGTTTATCTGTTTTTATGTTTGTTCGTAGAGTGGAATCAAGCCTTGAAGTTGGTGGCGCCTGGGGGGGGGGGGGGGGGGGAGAGGGGAGGAGGAGGAGAGATGGGAAAATGAGAACGGAGAAAAACTCGAGGGAAAGTGTATTAATGGAATTCCCCTAACCTTACTGTGTATTGTAAATTGTTATCATTGAATGTACAGGGACTGAATTTGCCTCATAAGAGAATAATCCTGATGGAATATCTCTCAAAACAAAAAATAGATGTGGCAATGCTGCAAGAAACACATTGGAATATGGCATTTGCCAGTAGGCTGTCCTTTCGCAGATATCCTTCCCTTGAATTCTCATCATTGCCAACTCAAAAGAAAAGAGGGGTAGCGATTCTCTTTGCGGCAAATCTAGATTATGAACTAATACATAAAATACAGGATCCGGAGGGCTGGTATGGGATGGTAATATGCAAAGTGAATAGATTGTATTCTCTTCTGAATGTGTACGCCCAAATAAGGGTCAGATAAGATTCCTAAATGGGCTCATGCAGAATCTGCATGACCTCATTCAGGGATCTCTGATATTAGCAGGAGATTTTAATTGCATTCTGGATCCCGTTTGGGATAAGCAGACGCATATAGGTGTCAAGATGGATAGATCAATATACGGTCTGGCTAAATATTTTAACGATCTCTTAGCAAGATACAAATTGTAGGATCTATGGAGAGCAGTACACCCGGGAGAACGAGACTTTACTTTCTTTTCCAGTCGATTTGGGTTCTACTCTAGGATCGATTTGTGCTTGGTGCATGCCCATACGATTGACGAATGTGAGAGTATAGATATAAACAAAGTGACATGGACGGACCATAATGCTCAGATATTTGTTGTTGGGGGTGGTAATGTAGGACCTAGGCAAAGTTGGAGGATTAAGGAATATATGCTCGGTGACAAAAAATACGTAGAAGAACTGGAAGATCTGTCAGACCATTTCTTTAAGGAAAATCAGACAGGGGAGACACAGATGGATATGATATGGAACGTATATAATTGTGTAGTAAGGGGCAGCTTAATCAGTAGGGAAATATATCTAAATAAAAGCGGTACGGCTAGGTTAGCAGATCTATATGTAAAATTAGAGAATATCACAAAAATAAATAAATAATCCCCCCAACCACAGAACACATTAGAAATTAAACAAATTAGGAAAGATATAAATGAGAAATTAGTTACAAGAGCAAACAGAACCTTAATACGCACCAAGCAGAAGTGGTACTACATGGGAAATAAACCAGATAAAATATTGACCAACCAGCTTCAAAAAGAAAATAGGAAATCACGAATCTCTAAAATCATTAGCGGGGAATCAATAGCAATCTCTCCCAAACAAATTGGCACTGAATTCAAACAGTTTTACTCCTCCCTCTATAGTCTCCCAGATAAAGGCTTCTCCCGTAAACAAGTAAGAGAATATATTAAAGAGGCGAATTTACATCAATTAACAAAGGAACAAAGTAATCATCTGGACCACCCAATATCTGAATTAGAAGTTGCAAATGCTATAAAACACGAAGAATAATAAAGCGCCAGGGCCAGATGGCTTTTCTGGTGCTTTCTATAAAAAAATGGCCTCACGAATATTTCCACATTGAAATTTTTCAATGAAGCCATAGAGAAAAACGCCTCCCTGGAGAATCAATGCAGGCGGCAATTCTCCCAATTCCTAAACCCGGAAAAGAGACTACAGATATAAAAAACTATCGCCCAATATCTTTAATTAACACAGATTCTATGCGGCTATACTAGCGAGTAGAATAAAGAGTAGTCTGGAGTTACTGATCCATAAGGACCAAGTAGGGTTCATGCAAGGCAGAAGTTCAGAAGATAGTATAAGGCGGATTATTGACATCTTTGAAGTCGCAAACCGCCAGGGAAGCCTCATGCTGGCCCTGTCATTAGACGCAGAAAAAGCGTTTGTCAGGGTCAACTGGGTATTCCTGGAAGAAACGCTGGTAGCCATGGGATTTGGTCCAGGAATCTTAGCCGCTATTAAGTTACTATTTACCAATCCTACCTCAAAAGTGATAGGACAGAACATTGATTCGGATTGGTTCAATATATACAATGGAACGAGACAAGGATGTCCCTTGGCTCCCCTATTGTATATTATATCACTGGAACCCCTGGCAAATTTGATTAGATTAAATAAGAACATACAGGGAGTAAAAACAGGTAATATAGAACACAAGATAAATGCATATGCGGATAATGTATTTCTAACATTGACTGATCCAGAGTGCTCAATCCCAGAGCTACTGAAGGTGATTCACCATTATGGCGAAAAATCCAATTACAAACTAAACCTCAAGAAAACACGGGCAATATTTATAGCTACACCTACGGAAATGCAAAAAAGACTGAGAGAAAAATACTTATTTCAATGGGGTGGCGCTGGGATTGAATACTTGGGTATCACGATACCTTCTGACGCCAAAGATACGTCAGAGATTAACTGCAATAAAATCTCTAAAGAAGTACAAGTTAAACTTAATAAATGGAGAAACTCATCCATATCATGGATGGGAAGAATAAATACTGTCAGGTCATATGTCATCCCACGGTGGCTTTATGTTTTCAGAATGGTACCAGGAAAAATAAAAATAGACCAACTGACGCTTATACAAAAAATGTTAATGGACTTTGTATGGCTGGGTAAAAAACCAAGGATAAATAAAAAGAGCTTATATCAGGATACTAAAAGAGGAGGTCTTGGAATGCCAGTACTTAAGGAGCTTTGGGAGGCCGCTATGCTATTGCATATAAATAAGATCCAATGGATTCCCAATAGAAACCTGGATTGGTGGCAGATAGAAAAAGAAAGCGCTGGCATTGAAAACTTGGAAACTATCCTATGGCTAAATAAAAACCACCAAAACGCCATACAACAGAAGATCTCAGGAGGTATTCTTTCAGATCTTATGGATTTTTGGCACAAATTTAAAAAGAGCTGTAATATCAATGGAAAAATTCTGAAAACAACTCCTCTGGAAGCGCTAGAATTTAACATGGCTGATTTAACGATAAAAACATGGAAACAGGGAGGTATTAATAGAATTGAGGACCTATATGTAGAAAATAAAATTAAAGAATTTGCAACATTAAGACAGGAGTTTGAGCTGATACCTGGGGAGCTATTTAAATTCTTTAGAATAAAACATTTTTTGGCAGAAAATCTCTATAAGTATATAGAGACAGGGACACTATAGAGCCGTTGGATAATTTATTCAATGGTAAACCAAAGAAAAAATGTATAAAAAATCTGTATGAATTGGGTTAACAATCTAAAAAAGTGGGGTGGATGAGCAAACAAATGCAAGTGCTACAATCTAACAAATATTGTGATGGGTGAAATAGGTGGTTGTGTCCACTTGGGACCGGCAGCTGAAACTTATGTGACAACAACTTCTAGGGCTGTTTGATAGGTGAGAAAACAAGTGGTAGTTGCAGCGCACAGTTCCTGGACACTTAAAACTAATTAATATAAACCAAACTGTGTGAATATCATTGGTTACAAATATTGCAAAAAATCACAATGATGAATATATGTATATTCGACCGTGTGTGATCATACGTGGTATGAAAGATATAAGTGCATATATACAAGTGCCAAAAATAAATACAATATACTTGCTGCAGGTGTTCACAATTGTAAACCTGTAACACAAATAAAAACACAAAATAGTGCAAGTATGAACTGTATAAAGGTTTTAGTACAGCCCAAGGTAATATATGAACTCACAAGATTAGCTCCCAACTACTCGGGAGCTAGGTATCTGCATGAAAGATTATATACTTGCCACCTCCTAGGATAGCTGCTTTCCAAAAGAACAGGAAAAAACTTCTCCAATGTGTATGGAAATGTATCCTTTAATGGTAAAAAGCAATTGTATGCGATAGAAGGAAGCAATGGAAGTCTCCTGTATACAAATTTAGTCCGTATGTGTAAAACACAGTTCAATTAGAAAAAACAGCGAGTCCGTGCGCTTAGGTGCCTCGTTTTGGTTTCCTGATGTGTGACGATACGTCTCTACGGTGGCTCACACTGAGCGAAAGACCAAATCCAACGCGTTTCGTTCCAGAGGGAACTTCATCAGGGAATGACGTCCTTAATCATCCTTTTTCTTTTAAAGCCACTCATCAGCCTCCTGTGATTGACTCCACAGATCAGCTGATGGTTGAATGGATGGGGGCGTTTCTTTAAGCGGTTTCTCCCATAGTAATCGTTGTTACGTTACATCTGGTTCTCTCACAATGTTTTTGTATATATAAAAAAGTTAAACTGGGTTAAACAATTAAAAAGACAGTTTGTTTCTCCTGCATGGAGTAGTTGGGAGAGAGACCTAAAATCCAATACAGAGCCGATAGAATATGAAGCGAACTGGCATAAAAGGTGGAATGATATAAGAAAGCATATTCACTGTTTAAATTTACAGGAATTATTTTTTAAGTTAAATAATAATAGGTGGTACATGACTCCCTCGAGGTTAAAAAATATGAGTCCCGCATATGACGAAAAGTGTTGGAGATGTAAGAAAGGTAGGGGTACACTCCTGCACATTTTTTGGGAATGTGAGGAATTGCGCGACTGTTGGAGAGAGGTATTTGAAGTTCTCTCAATTATATGTGGGAAGTCACTCCCAGGTTGCCCCCGTAGGGCTCTGCTACATCAGAAATTAGAAGAAAGTGATAGGATTGATATGCCCCTAGTGACCCATATATTACTTGCGATCAAACTGGTGAACTAGTGCAAGGAAATGGAATAAAAGTGGAAAAATTTACTGGGAGCAAGTAAGAAATCAGATAGAAATACAACGAATAATGGAAAGGGGATACTTCACCCATAGAGTGAAGCTAGAAAAGTATAATAAAATTTGGGGCAAATGGGAGAATAAAGAATAAAAATACTAGGGTGGAACTACATCACCTATTTTGTAACAATTTGAATAAAGAGAAGACTCTTTTACTTTAGGGAATATATATACATGGGACATAATAATAACTGATCCTCTATCTGGCCTAGGGCAGATGAATAGTGCTTTGCCTGACTAAATGATATGAAATCCGTCCTCCCCCCCCCCCCTCCCCGGCGTATCGATATCCGTTAATTTCAGTAAAGGCTCTGTATTCCACTTAGTTATATGTATTTATTTGTTGTGTTGTCAAGTGCAGCGATAAAAGAGAGTCTCTTTAAGGAATTTATAATTCAAGCAGTTGCACTTTATTATAAGTAATATATGTGTTTGTGTCTATGAAATTTGTATTTTTATGTACCTATGGAAAAAACTTTCAAAATAAAATGAATAAAATAAATAAATAAATAAATAAATAAATAATCCTGGCATATTGGGTGGCTAAGTCTTGGCATAATAAGGGGCATAATCCTGGCATATTGAGGGGCAAAATCCTGGGATATTGAGGTGCATAATCCTGGCATATTGAGTGGCAAAATAATCCTGGCATATTGGGTGGCTAAATCCTGGCATATTGAGAGGCATAATCCTGGCATCTTGAGGGGCATAATCCTGGCATCTTGAGGGGCATAATCCTGGCATATTAAAGGGCATAATAATCCTGGCATATTGAGGGGCATAATCCTGGGATATTGAGGGGCAAAATCCTGGGATATTGAGGGGCAAAATCCTGGGATATTGAGGGGCATAATCCTGGCATATTGAGTGGCATAATAATCCTGGCATATTGTGTGGCAAAGTCCTGGCATATTGAGAGGCATAATCCTGGCATATTGAGGGGTATAATCCTGCCATATTGTGTGGGAAAATCATGGCATATTGAGTGACATAATAATCCTGGCATATTGGGTGGCAAAGTCCTGGCACATTGAGAGGCATAATACTGGCATATTGAGGGGCATAATCCTACAGCGATTATTCAAATTACAGTGATTATTTTAGTGGGTGCTATACTACATATTTGTACCCTGCCCTGAGCCCAGTGCCACAGAGAGTGCAGTGCACTTGAAACTGCATGTGTGCCAGGCACATGACTTTAATCCTTTTCCGTTAGCTCAGTGGGGAACATCTAGGCATTTTTAAATACTGCAATTTGTTGGTGTTAAATATTACATTTGCGTCCTGCACTTCATATCTGAGAGTCAAATAGAACCGTCAAATACTGTGCTTACAGCCCACTTTGAAAAATTCTAATTGTTTTGGGTGGTAAATAGTACATTTGCGTCTTGTGGTGCACTTCATATCTGAGAGTCAAATAGAACAGTCCAATACTGTGCTTACAGCGCACTTTGCAAAAATTCTGGCTACCTCCTCCTTCTCCAGCGCTGCTTCCACCTACACCGCCACGGTCACCGCCTTCTCAACCTATGGGTCACTTAGTATAAACTGAAAGAGAATACCCTGCACTCCTACCCTCTTTCAAATGGATAATTCTGTTTATCCTTCTGGCAGCCATGCTTTAGATTTAGATTTATATTCATCGGCTGGAGGGAAGCACACAACCACGGACCTGCACCGGGAGACAGACCGGCAGCGAAGAGGTAAGTAAGGGGGAACGGGGAGGATTTATTTTTTTTTCACTGTTCCGGCGCCCCCTGCTAAGTTGTGCCCTAGACGGCTGGCTAGGTCGCCTTATAGGTGGTGCCGGCCCTGCCGAACCCCGAACTCCAACACGAACATACAGTGGAATGTCCGTGTTCGGGTCTGGGGTCCAAACACCGTAATGTTCGGTACGAACCCGAACAGTGCGGTTCAGGTTCGCTCAACACTATTCACAAGGATACAAAGAGAGAAACAATGTTTTCACTCATCAGAATGTAGTCATTATAAATAAGAATCAAATTGTGGCTTTGCAGTAATTTTGTTTCTATCTGTTGTATAGCTACATAATAAAGCAGAAGGGGACAGACTCATATATAAACATATTTGGGAGTAGAATGGTAGTCAGTTACATCATGTTCATATGCAACTTCAAAAGGTCATAAATAATTATTAACAAACCATCACACATTTTACATTGATTATGCCTTACAGGTGATTAATTATATAGCCACCATTGTTTACCCCACTCTGGAATTCAACTACAAAAATAGAGCATGGTAATAAAATACACACTGGGCAAATCAACGTGTCAAGTAATGCCTCACTAGTGTTATTACATCATTCTTAAAGGGACACTCATTTTGCATTGTTGATTTTAGATATGTCTTTTGTTTTTGTGATGTGAGTTTATTTTAATATTTTACTAAACAAGTCTGACTGGACGCCTCATTTTATGAACTATAGTATTTTTGGGTGACACCCTTCAGTGACTTTACAGCACACATTTCTCACTTTGGGGCTAGGGACACAGAATGCAGTCTATAAGTCAGAATTCTGACCATTGACTTGCATTGAATGGCAGGGTAATGTAACTATTACATCACACGGGGCAGAGTTTCTCTCTTCCAGAAAGATGTACTTTTTGTGTTGGCAAGCAGGTAAAAAAAAAAGATGTGCACAGCCACCTAGTCCTGCCACTAGTGATATATAGGAGCCAGTAAGAGAGCAGGGGTGTATCTTATCAAATCATCATGCAGGCTCTGCCCACTCTGGAAGATTTTGGAAAATAATGCATCATTTTATTTGCTATTAATTTAAACTTTTAAGAAAACAGTGGCATATGTCATATATACATGGGTATCCGCAGAAATTGTTTAGGGGGGGCGCATACTTTTACCGTCCATGCTGCACAATGTCTTTTTTTGACAATGTCGTAAAGTGGAGGAGCTTAGTCATTATCAGTGCAGCATGCAAATGGTTGATAAACGGTGATGCCACAGCATCACTTTGCCAATTAAAATAAGCCACTGTCAGGTAGCAATTAACATGCCACAGTCACTTTGCCATTAATATGTGCAACAGTCACTTTGCCTATTAAAATATTCCACCGTTTATCCATTAAATCAGGGCTTGACAAAGTTAACTGACTTAGGAGCCAGCTAAAAAAATCTAGGAGCCAGACAACAGCACATACACACAATCACACGCAGCCACATACACACACACACACACACACACAGATACTAACCCATTAGTATGACCGTATTTTTTGCCATTAATAAAACAGACAATTTGCCCAATAATATGCCAGTATGATGTAGCCAATTAATATGCCAGTAGGATTTACCCACTCGATATGCCAGTATTTACCCACTCAATATGCTAGTATTTTGCCATTAAATATGTCAGTATTTAGCCATTAAATATGCCAGATTTTGTCACTCAATATGCCAGGATTTAGCCATTTAATATGCCAGGTTTTGTCACTCAATATGCCAGGATTTAGCCATTTAATATGGCAGTATTTAGCCACTCAAAATGCCAGGTTTTTGCACTCAATATGCCAGGATTTATCCATTTAATATGGCTGTTTTGTTCACCGAGTATGCCAGGATTTAGCCATTTAATATGGCAGGTTTTGTCACTCAATATGACAGGATTTAGCCCTTTAATATGGCAGTATTTAGCCATTTAATATGCCAGGTTTTGTCACTCAATATGCCAGGATTTATCTATTTAATATGCCAAGTTTTGTCACTCGATTTGCCAGGATTTAGCCATTTAATATGGCAGTATTTAGCCATTTAATATGGCAGGTTTTGTCACTTAATATGCTAGGATTTAGCCATTTAATATGGCAGTATTTAGCCATTTAATATGCCAGGTTTTGTAACTCAATATGCCAGGATTTAGCCATTTAATATGCCATGTTTTGTCACTCGATATGCCAGGATTTAGCCATTTAATATGGCAGTATTTAGCCATTTAATATGGCAGGTTTTGTCACTCAATATGTCAGGATTTAGCCATTTAATATGGCAGTATTTAGCCATTTAATATGCCAGGTTTTGTCATTCAATATGCCAGGATTTAGCCATTTAATATGCCAGGTTTTGTCACTCAATATTCCAGGATTTAGCCATTTAATATTCCAGGATTTGTCACTCAGTATGCCAGGATTTAGCCATTTAATATGCCAGGTTTTTTCACTCAATATGCCAGGATTTAGCCATTTAAGATTCCAGGATTTAGCCATTTAATATGCCAGGTTTTGTCATTCAATATGAAGACACCGGGTATGAAGTAATGTCACATCCAGTGTCAATGTTGTTGGGGTTTTTTTTGGTATTTTTTCAGCAGCAGCATCCAGCAGATGCGAACTGCCGGCTGCTAACTGCATGACTGTCTCTGTGTGAGACAGTCATATGGGCAGCGGCGGGGGGCACTTTTTTTCCTCGAAAATCAGGGGGGGGGGGGGCCTTTCAATCATACATTGCAGATCATTGTTAAAAATATTAAGACCTCTTTCAGAAAGGTGAATACCATCTTTGAAATATAATCCAACGCATTGACTCTCAATATCCACATGCCAAAAACTTTTCCATAGCTTTGTTTAGCTTGAACCTAACCATTTCTAATGCCTTAAGTCTTAAGACTTGCGCTGCACAACCAAACCAACTGTGGCTCTATTTCAGACCAAATGATTAAGGCATCGGGAAACAATTGTTTCACCTGCCACACATCTGTTCTGAATTGGTGCAATAGCAGTACCGACTTCACTTTGCCCACATCATTACCCCCATAGTCCAAAATGATAACATGAGGACATGGTAATGTGACACAATTTTTAAATGCATCTAACAAACTTGTCCTTTGTAAACCTCTTACACCAATCCAGTACAATAACACAGTTTGTGCATCAAAAACAAGGTTGTCTCCATAGATTCTGTCCACAGCTCTTCGATAAGCCCAGTGGATAGAAGAGTGGTCCACAATCCAAATGATTAAAAGTGCTATATCGGAAAAGAAATACAATCAAAAACATGTTCACAAGAATTGTGACCTTACATTTAGCTGATATCTATTAGATGGCCATCTATAAACCCCTTTTACAACCTCTGCTGACAAACCTTGGAAAACTGCCTCAGTAGCAGCTCTTATTCTAAATGAATGAAATAAATTCTCCTGTCCTCCATACCCAAATGTTTACAAGTCTTTTTAAGGATTTTACAAAACTGAAATTTGGAAAGAAGAATAACTGAATGGTGTATCAACAAGCAACCTTGCTCCTTAGGGCGAATACTGAACAACTTTAATAGGGCAGGATGATTAAAAGCCCTCAAATGTATCCAATAGCCTTTTCCTTATGGCATATCTTAGATCTCTTTAAGAAAATTCTTAAAGATCCTTCTGTCAAATACAATTCACTGAACTGCATGCCAGTGTTGCAATATTTGAAAGCAGAAACCAATTAATTAAGTGGGACTCACCTTACGCTCATTGGAGCCTATGATTGAGCGTGACTTCACCGAAACGCGTACGGCGGGTTCCACTTGTTTACCTTCATTTGCCTTGCTGTTAATTTATCTTTTTTTTTACTGTCAGATCCACATTTTGAAATAAATCACCTATATTTAAACTGGAACAAGGAGTGCAGACATTCATTTCTTTTCTTCAATACCACTGCTTCAACGGCTTTATGAAGCACCATTGATCCAGCACACTATATCCAGGAGAAGATTTATCCACAAGACCTCTTTCTTTTTACAGGGATACCACCCATGCATAGGTTTGTTTTGGGGGTAAAAGGCAACATTTGAGATGTGCACATTTCCAACTTTGAATTTTGACATGTAGTCATCCTGCACCCATGTTCCATTTGGAACATTTTTTAAGCCGGCCAATGTATTTTACCCAAACAAACCATGTATTTTGGAAGCTAGACATCCTAAGGTATTTCAAATGGTGGTATTAAATTTTTTTACATGTACAAATTCTACCACGAGCCTTTGTCAAAATTTTGATTAGTAATTAGTATACTATAAAGTATAGGTTTGTTGTATTTTTTGTGGGGTAAAATGCTACATTTGTGAGGTATGCCTCTTGGTGTTCCAACTTGGAATTTTGAAACCTGCCAATCCATGTCCTATTTGAGATATATCTTTGAAGCCAACCAATGTAATTTACTCCCACCAAACCATATATTTTATAAAAGTAGACATCCACGAATCCTAGTGGCAAGGGCTCAGCAGCCACTGATACATCACTAGATGATGTATCAGAAAGCTGACCAGGGTCAAAATCGAACCCTGAGTCAGCAGCCTCAGAATCCGTGTCTAAGCAGTGATCTACGGCAAAGAAGGTGTTAATAGCTCTTAAAAGAGTATATGTAGTACTGTAATACATTACAGTACAAAGAAATTAATCCCTAAAAAAATGCTGACAGCAAAAAAGTGTTGCTTTCCAAGATTACTGCTTATACAGTGATCAATGGCAGGGAAGGAGTTAATACACTGGGAATTCATAAAACATGACAATTTTATAAAATTTAATTTTACTGATCTGTCTCTTTCCCTCACAAAAATGTCAGTGAGGAAAGGGAGACAGATCCAAATTGGTCAGATCAATATTCACAAATATTGATCTGACCAGGCGAATGGTGATGCTCATCTGAGCAATCACCAAACTGCCTTTGCCACTAAATCGCTGTTACTGATCACTATAAATGCACTCAGACAGCTTGAAAAAAAATCAACTTTACTTTACATGTAACCCCCTAGCGGGTGAAAAAATAAATATGCAGACAGATAAAAATATCTTTGGCATCAATATCATTGCGTATGCAGTGATCAACAGCAAGGAAGGACTTAATAGCTTTTAGAAGAGCCTTTGTAGTACTGTAATAAGTTACTGTACAAAAAATGAACCCCTAAAAAAATGCACAAACAGCAAAAAAATGTGCTAACGTGCATGATCACTGCTTACCCTTGATCAATGGCAGGTAAGGGGTTAAACGCAGGGAATGGCTTCTATAAAAGCCATTGGGTCTCAATTTTTTAATATTTTTATTTTTTTATTTTTATTACTTAATTGTATTTACTTATTTTTAATATATTGATATGTCTCTCTCCCTCATTAAAAACAGTGAGGAGAGGGAGGCAGATCCAAAGTGGTCAGATCAATATTTTATAAATATTGATCTGACCAGGCAGTGGGAATGCTCATATGAGCATCCCCACTGCCTGACAGTCTGCCTAGCAGTCACAGATTGCCTATGTGATGAGAAAATCGTATGACTGCTTAAATACCACAATAGGCAGCTACTTCCTGTGCTCTTGCCTTCAAAGGGCAGTGCCATCTTGGTCACACAGTGTGAGGCAAGTCAGCAACACTTACAGAGCCATTGGAAGCAATTAAATTAACTTCCTATGCTAGTTTTTAAAGCCTGTTGGTTTAAAGGAACTGCGTCTTTAAAACTTGCATTTCAAATCGCTCTATGGACTTTATGATAAGAAAGCACTTTAGTATTAAGTAAGTTAATTTGTTGAAAGTACTGATACTCTAACAAATTATTTAAGATATAAACTGCAGTTTATGATGAGTAATCACTTTATCGTTAGGTAATGTGGATGTTTTTTTTTTTTAAATCTTGTGGTTACTATGAAATATTGTTTTTGTGATTTACAAAATATTTAGGATGCAAATGGGTTTGTTGATACTAGGGCTTTCACATGAAGATACATGTCTTTGAAGTCAATTTTACAGGGAGTGCAGAATTATTAGGCAAATGAGTATTTTGACCACATCATCCTCTTTATGCATGTTGTCTTACTCCAAGCTGTATAGGCTCGAAAGCCTACTACCAATTGAGCATATTAGGTGATGTGCATCTCTGTAATGAGAAGGGGTGTGGTCTAATGACATCAACACCCTATATCAGGTGTGCATAATTATTAGGCAACTTCCTTTCCTTTGGCAAAATGGGTCAAAAGAAGGACTTGACAGGCTCAGAAAAGTCAACAATAGTGAGATATCTTGCAGAGGGATGCAGCACTCTTAAAATTGCAAAGCTTCTGAAGCGTGATCATCGAACAATCAAGCGTTTCATTCAAAATAGTCAACAGGGTCGCAAGAAGCGTGTGGAAAAACCAAGGCGCAAAATAACTGCCCATGAACTGAGAAAAGTCAAGCGTGCAGCTGCCACGATGCCACTTGCCACCAGTTTGGCCATATTTCAGAGCTGCAACATCACTGGAGTGCCCAAAAGCACAAGGTGTGCAATACTCAGAGACATGGCCAAGGTAAGAAAGGCTGAAAGACGACCACCACTGAACAAGACACACAAGCTGAAACGTCAAGACTGGGCCAAGAAATATCTCAAGACTGATTTTTCTAAGGTTTTATGGACTGATGAAATGAGAGTGAGTCTTGATGGGCCAGATGGATGGGCCCGTGGCTGGATTGGTAAAGGGCAGAGAGCTCCAGTCCGACTCAGACGCCAGCAAGGTGGAGGTGGAGTACCGGTTTGGGCTGGTATCATCAAAGATGAGTGTGGGGCCTTTTCGGGTTGAGGATGGAGTCAAGCTCAACTCCCAGTCCTACTGCCAGTTCCTGGAAGACACCTTCTTCAAGCAGTGGTACAGGAAGAAGTCTGCATCCTTCAAGAAAAACATGATTTTCATGCAGGACAATGCTCCATCACACGCGTCCAAGTACTCCACAGCGTGGCTGGCAAGAAAGGGTATAAAAGAAGAAAATCTAATGACATGGCCTCCTTGTTCACCTGATCTGAACCCCATTGAGAACCTGTGGTCCATCATCAAATGTGAGATTTACAAGGAGGGAAAACAGTACACCTCTCTGAACAGTGTCTGGGAGGCTGTGGTTGCTGCTGCACGCAATGTTGATGGTGAACAGATCAAAACACTGACAGAATCCATGGATGGCAGGCTTTTGAGTGTCCTTGCAAAGAAAGGTGGCTATATTGGTCACTGATTTGTTTTTGTTTTGTTTTTGAATGTCAGAAATGTATATTTGTGAATGTTGAGATGTTATATTGGTTTCACTGGTAAAAATAAATAATTGAAATGGGTATATATTTGTTTTTTGTTAAGTTGCCTAATAATTATGCACAGTAATAGTCACCTGCACACACAGATATCCCCCTAAAATAGCTAAAACTAAAAACAAACTAAAAACTACTTCCAAAAATATTCAGCTTTGATATTAATGAGTTTTTTGGGTTCATTGAGAACATGGTTGTTGTTCAATAATAAAATTAATCCTCAAAAATACAACTTGCCTAATAATTCTGCACTCCCTGTATATATATCCTATTCCCTTGCGCACCCATTCTCTCATCTTGTGTGGGCTGTTTGGTTCCGCCCTGGTTTCCATTCGTCTTTTGCTCTTGGGGAGGAAGTGTTCTTCTTGGGGAGCGGGGGATGGGCGGGGGCCCGGGGGCGTCGTGCGCTGGGGCGCAGGATGGGAGGGTGGGAGCGTGGGGAACGTCTTTGCTCTTTACCTTTTTTTTTTTTCGTCCTTTAGCTTCTCCCAGATGAGAGATTCAAATTTGATTGAGGGCTTCACTCACCACCAGAAACCATCGTGTTGGCTGTTCTTGAGAACCAACATGTTTGACGAGAGCTGTGTATGTGTTTTTTTCTTCTTCTTTCTTTTTTTTTTCTTCCTCTTTTTCTATGTGGTGTTTGCTGTATGAATGAGATACTAAATGAGATCGTTTTCCGTTGCCTCGACGGGGGGGGGGGAGGGACGGGAGTGTCACGCTGGTCTTCAGCACCAGAGATTTTGGATGTCACTTAAATTGGTTACATTAAACGTGCAGGGGCTTAACTCCCTGTATAAAAAAGCCTACTTGTATAACCTGTTATTAGAGAAAAATATAGACGTAGCCCTAATCCAAAACTCCCACTGGAAACAGGGTAAGAAACGACTGTGGAAATATCAAAAATACCCCCATATCTTCCACTCAGTCATGCAAGGCAAAAAAAAGGGGGAGTAGTTATACTGATTGCTAAATGAAATAAATTTGAATACATTTTTCACGAAACTGACAGGGAGGGCAGACTTGTGATATTGGTATGTCGGATTAATGATATCCTATATACTTGAATTTGTATGCCCCCTCGGATCGTGGGATCCAATTTATGAACTCCTCAATGGACAGATTGGAAAAAGTCTCCCAGGGTCTTGCGGTCATAAGGGGCGACTTGAATTATATCATGGATTTTGACAGAGACAGAAAAGCTGCTAGAAAGGGTAAATACGACAGAATAAGACAAAGAGCAAAAAGATTTTCTGACTGCATTGGTCGATACAACCTACAGTGGATATAAAAAGTCTACACACGCCTGTTAAAATGTCAGGTTTCTGTGCTGTAAAAAAAATGAGACAAATATAAATCATTTCAGAACTTTTTCCACCTTTAATGTGACCTATAAACTGTACAACTCAATTGAAAAAACAAACTGAAATCTTTTAGATAGAGGGAAGAAAAAATATAAAAAATAAAATAATGTGGTTGCATAAGTGTGCACACCCTCTTATAACTGGGGATGTAGCTGTGTTCAGAATTAAGCAATCACATTCCAAATCATGTTAAATAGGAGTCAGCATACACCTGCCATCATTTAAAGTGCCTCTGATTAACCCCAAATAAAGTTCAGCTGCTCTAGTTGGTCTTTACTGAAATTTTCTTAGTCGCATCCCACAGCGAAAGCCATGGTCCACAGAGCATCAGAGGGATCTCATTGTTAAAAGGCATCAGTCAGGAGAAGGGTACAAAAGAATTTACAAGGCATTAGATATACCATGGAACACAGAGAAGACAGTCATCATCAAGTGGAGAAAATATGGCACAACAGTGACATTACCAAGAACTGGAGCTCCCTCCAAAATTGATGAAAAGACGAGAAGAAAACTGGTCTGGGAGGCTACCAAGAGGCCTACAGCAACATTAAAGGGGCTGCAGGAATATCTGGCAAGTACTGGCTATGTGGTACATGTGACAACAATCTCCCGTATTCTTCATATGTCTGGGCTATGGGGTAGAGTGGCAAAACTAAAGCCTTTTCTTACGAAGAAAAACATCCAAGCCAGGCTACATTTTGCAAAAACACACCTGAAGTCTCCCAAAAGCATGTGGGAAAAGGTGTTATGGTCTGATGAAACCAAGGTTGAACTTTTTGGCCATAATTCCAAAAGCTATGTTTGGCGCAAAAACAACACTGCACATCACCAAAAGAACACCATACCCACAGTGAAGCATGGTGGTGGCAGTATCATGCTTTGGGGCTGTTTTTCTTCAGCTGGAACTGGGGCCTTAGTTAAGATAGAGGGAATTATGAACAGTTACAAATACCAGTCAATATTGGCACAAAACCTTCAGGCTTCTGCTAGAAAGCTGAACATGAAGAAGAACTTCATCTTTCAGCATGACAACGACCCCAAAGCATACATCCAAATCAACAAAGGAATGGCTTCACCAGAAGATTAAAGTTTTGGAATGGCCCAGCCAGAGCCCAGACCTGAATCTGATTAAAAATCTGTGGGGTGATCTGAAGAGGGCTGTGCACAGGAGATGCCCTCGCAATCTGACAGATTTGGAGTGTTTTTGCAAAGAAGAGTGGGCAAATCTTGCCAAGTCAAAATGTGCCATGCTGATAGACTCATACCCAAAAAGACTGAGTGCTGTAATAAAATCAAAAAGGTGCTTCAACAAAGTATTAGTTTATGGGTGTGAACACTAATGCAACCACATCATTTTATTTTTATATTTTTTCTTCCCTCTATCTAAAAGATTTCAGTTTGTTTTTCAATTGAGTTGTACAGTTTATAGGTCACATTAAAGGTGGAAAAAGTTCTGAAATGATTTATCTTTGTCTCATTTTTTTACAGCACAGAAACCTGACATTTTAACAGGGGTGTATAGACTTTTTATATCCACTGTATATGATGTTTGGAGAGTACAGCACCCAAATGGTTGATACAACCTATATGATGTTTGGAGAGTACAGCACCCAAATGGATTTTTTTACTTGTGGTGGGCCCGGCGCTGGAGCACTGTGGGAGCTCTGGAATCGATCCCATCACGTGGTCAGACCATGCTTCAGTATTTTTGGATCTTAAAGATAATCCAAAATATGGATACCGGACAAGATGGAGACTGAACAAGTCCATACTTAAAACAGGAGAGTAAAAATGAATTTAAGACCCAGGCCAAAATATTTTTGCAACAAAACGACAGAGGGGATACCTCAGACTTAAACCTTTGGTGTACCATGAAATGCTGCATAAGGGGCTATCTGATTAAAAGGGGAGCTTGGATGAAGAGAGCAAAGGGGAAAACTCTGTAAGACTTATTTATTAAACTTGCAAAACTTGAGCAGGAAGACAAAAAAAACCCAGATAGAGAGCAAATAATATCCAAGCTAAAAAGGATATTATAATAAAATTACGAGAAATTACAGACTACTCACTTAAGAAATTAAGACAGAGATGGTACAGTACTAACAACGCAATAGGTAAAGATCTAACCAACAAATTAAGAGTCCAAAATCAGAAAGACAGAATTAAGAAAATCTTGTATAAAGATAAAAAACACCTGTCACCAACTGAGATTGGTAAAGCGTTTCAGACATATTACGGGACAATTTATAATGTTCCCGAGCCTCAATGAAGTGACAGGGAACTCTCAGATTTTCTTGAGAGCCTGCATTTACCTAAGCTGTCAACAGAAAAACTTTTGGTATTGAACCAACCATTTACGCAGTCTGAAATCACGTCAGTAATTAAGGACCTTCAGACAGGGAAAGCACCATGGCTTTACTGCCGGTTTTATAAAATCCGGAACTCTCTAGTCTCTTATTTTAAACAGAGTAAACAACGGAATAGACTCAGATACTCCATTTCCCAAGGAAATGCTGGAGTCCAGCATATCTCCCATTTTAAAAAGTGGTAAAGACCCAACTAAAGTAGATAATTATCACCCAATATCGTTAATCAATCAAGACTTAAGATCTTCTCTAAAATTTTGGCTCAGAGACTTAGTGGAGTTATATTGGATCTGGTCCATGTGTAAAGGTTTATAGAAACAGCCGGATCTACTTCATTGTATCCCTGCGCGGATGTTCCTTTCGGCACTCACACCGTATGAATCAAAAGTGAAACGAAGGAAGGGTAGAGGATCATCCGGAGGAGGGAAAATAAGACGGCTGGAGACCAGGTAAATGCTGTGATAGAGCGCTTTAATGTCTGAACGCCACAGCTAATAACTGCATTCGAGAGTGGGAATGCCAGGTGGGTAAGGTGGAAAAAAAGCCTACGCGTTTCGCTCCTGCGTGTTGGCCCTTCGTCAAGGGCATGATTGGAATGTGAAAATCCGCATCTTAAATACCTGTGCAAAAGTGATTGATTACAATTAACCCCGTGTGGAGCATTAAATGACATACACACTTAAATTCATAAAATACAAAGAAAATTAAGGTACAGGAAGAAACAAATCTTTCTTTTGACATGGAAGGAAGTTGAATGTCTGTTGATAAATTCTTTTATAACTGCATAAAAAATAATCAATTAATATGAATGCACAAATATTTTTGGTTTTATCAGACACAAACAAATATAGCTTGTCTTTTTGTTGTTGTTGGAGGGGAGAATAAGGGTCTAACTTTATAAATTGAAAAGTGGGAATAAATTGATTAGATTAAGGGCATGTTTGCAAAGGGGCCCCCCTATACATAATATAATACAATCCAACAAAGCAGATGATACAGGGTTACAGAAAATGCAGATATAAATAAAGATACAAATAAATATAAATAAAGACAATCCAAAAAATTAAAAAAAGGAAAATTTATATGAATTATTCAAAATTCTATTTTGTTTTAATTTTCCCAAAATTGCTAAGACATTAAATATGCATGCATATATAACAATATAAACACTATCTTACTAAAGGATAGGCCACCAAGAGAGATGAGGAGGGAAAAATTGTTTGGAGGAAACGTTTACATGATTTAGTGTAGAAATATATGATTTAGGTCCCATTCTTTATTCATACCCTGAGGTACAGAGTTTAAATATCCAGTACATTTCTCTCTTATTCCCGAGGTTCTGTCTATTTCCTCCTCTTATGGGATTTTTAATTTTTTCTATAGCTTGTTAATGTTAAATTTGTTCTTGTCTCCTCTGCAGCAGTATTGAAAGTGTTTATTTACAGTGGATGTTTGTTGATTGATTGTTATATCATTAATATGTTCCCTCATTCTTTCTCTCAGAGGCCTAGTTGTTCTACCAACGTACTGTAGGTTTCATTTAGTGCATGTAATAAGATAAATTACATATGCCGAATTGCAATTAAGGAAATTATGAATACTGAATTTTTCTCCTGTGACAGTTGATTGGAATTCTTTTGATTGTTTGACATGTTTGCAGCACAGGCATCTCCCCCCACATCTAAACATGCCCGTTCATGGAAGCCAATTTTTTTGTTGTATATTGGTTTGTTGATCTGAATGTTTGGCGAAATGGCTAGGGGATAAAATTGTGCCTAAAGTTTTGGTTTTATGGGCCACAAATCCAACTGCGCCTGACAATAATTTGTTATAGATGGGATCTAATTTTAATACTGGTAGATATTTTAGTATGATATTTCGGACTTGATTATATTGTTCACTATATTCAGTGCAAAAAGAAATATTTATGTGCCATTTTTTCTCTTTTTTTGTCAGGTGGAGCTGGACTGCGGTCCCCAAGGAGGTCCTCCAGCTTTCTGTTCTGGGCAATGTTATAGCCTTTTCTAATTGCTCTATTTGTATTTTTCCTCTCTGTTAAACTCTGTCTGAGATCATCTGACTGTTCTTTTTTTTTTTTTATAAAGTAATCTTTATTCATTTTTTTTCTTTATCTAATATACAGAATAAAAAAAAAAAAAGAAAAGATCAATACAATACAGAAACCACATACATAAATATAAAGGTACACGACGAAACCAGAAAATATCATAAAAGACATGAATTGAAGAGACATTCTTCATGTAGTTCGTCCCCTTGCCTTCCCGGCCACAGATCAAACTCCTTTGAATAAGGAAACCGCTTTTCTCCTCACATTAGGGTGGGTTCCGGATGGGCCCTGAAACGCAGGCCACCAAAGGTGATGAAGGGGAGAAGAAAGGGGAAAAAAAAAAAAACAGGGGGCAAATGGATTCTTAATAGAGGGGGGAGGAAGGACTAGATTGGGGTCCTCAAAGGGGCTCAGATGTGTCATGTCTGTTATGTCCTGAGAAGGAGTTATGTCATAGAACCTTCAGTCACATACACATTATAGTACCAAACATTCAATAGGGGGGGGGACTGCCACATCCCCATGGTGCATGCTCCGAGAAAGCCCCAGCCCACCAGCCCTAACCACCGAGTGCAAGCAATATCATAGTGAAACTAACTCCCAGTTCCAAAATTCAATTTTACGGAGTTCCAAATGTCCCCTGCTTCTCTGAGACTAGAGGAGGGGGTCCCGGAGGGGCAGAACCCGGACTCCAAGACAAGTTGGAGATCCGTCTGCCTCTGGATCATGTTACAAGCCGGGATCTCCTGTCTCCTCCAGAGTCGGGCCAGAAACAACTTGGTTGCCATGAGAATATTTATGGAAAGAATTGATCCGGGAGAGCAGGTGGGCCCCAGGTTAAAGTGAAACAGGAAGGTCTGAGGTGTGAGGGGGGGAAGAGTTCTGAAGAATGAAACCTAGAATAGTTTCTAACTTTTCCCTCAATGGGGCCAGTACAGCACAAGACCACCATGTGTGAAGATGGGTGCCCTCATCTTGTTCACATCTCCAGCATAAACTAGGTGCATTAGGAGATATTTTATTGAGGCGGCATGGGACCATGTACCAGCGAAAAATTATCTTATAAAACAGTTCTTGAAGATTAACTCCATGTAACGCTCGTCTAGTATTCTTACATGCAGCAGACCACGCCTCCAGTGGGAATTTTCTACCCAAGTCTACTTCCCAATATCTGAAATTATCTATCTTAAGATGGAACCTAGATTATCGATCAAAGCCTGGAGCTTAGAGATAGTCTTAGTACCCATAGTTGTATAAACAAAATTATCAAGGGGGGAACACTCCACCCATGGATTATTCGTTAGATAGTGCTTAATCCGGAGAAAATTAAATGCTTCGGAATCTGTGAGATTGTATGACATTTGCAGTTCAGAGAAGGAGAGTGGGGTGTCCTGTGATAGGAGATCCCCTAAATGGAGAATCCCAGCTGAGGACCAGGGACAGAGGTGAAGGTCACCAATAGCGATAGATAAGGCTCCCAGTGGTCCTAAATCGGTTAGCCCTGATGGCTTTTAAAAAAGGCTCTTAAACTTAAACATCCCACTGATAATATCCGTCACCATTGGGTTGACAATTTTCAATTTTTTAAAAACGGAGTATGGGAACCAGAAGAAGAAAAGAGGGTTGCGGCCTGCACAATATAGAGACTCCAAATGGCAACATTCTCGCTTCCCAGCTTGGATACCTGTAAGCTGGGGAGATTGTCTTATCAGAGCCGCAAGTGGTTCGATACTTAAGGCATAAAGCAGAGGAGCCAATGGGCAGCCCTGCCTCGTGCCATTACTAATAGAGAACAGATCTGAGCTTAGAGAGGGACCCATGATCCTGGCCCTTGGTGCCGAGTAGAGGGACATAGCGTTTACCCTGAAGGCCCCCGGATAATCTGAAACCCTGGAGGCATTCGGATAGAAAGAGCCAGTCTACTCTATAGAATGCTTTCTCGGCATCGTGGGCCAGGAAGACCGTCTGGATACAAGAGGCTCCAACTCGATGGACCAGGTCCAACATCCTCCTAATACAGTCTTCTCCCGAGTGGCCCGGGATCAATCCAGTTTGATCGGGGTGTATCAGGTCAGGGATAACCCGACCCAGTCTGTCGGCCAAGACCTTCGAGAAGAGTTTGACATCCAAGTTGATTAAGGATATCGGTCTATAATAAGAATAGAGGAGGGATCCTTTCCGGCCTTTAAGATCGGGGTAATTGAGGCTTCCAGCATTTCCGGGGGAAATGACCGTCCAACGGATACTTTGGAGAAAACCCTAAGTAATATCGGGGTTATCTCCGACTGAAGAGTGTGATAAAATAAAGATAAGCCATCTGGACCCGGGGCCTTTTTTATTGATTTTTATCACAGAAGAAAGCTCCACGCAGAAATTGGCTGGTTAAGTCCCTGGAGTTTCTCATATGAAAGCCTTGGCAAGCCAAGATCACCCAAGAACTCCCTGACCCGAGACACCGATCTATTCTGAGTTGGGACATTATATAATGACTCACAGTACTCTTTAAAACTCTCAGCAATCTGTCAGGGGGAGAGAGGTTCTACCCCCGTAGACTATTTTATTAATTCAAGACAGCTGAGTTCTAAATTTGATCTTATTAGAGAGTGCCCTTCCTGGTCTACCATTACTGACATACCATGAGATTTTCAAATGGGTGGCTGCTGCTTTCAATTGATCCTCAAGTTTGTTCTTAATCAGCTTCTGCATGTGTTAGGTAAAAACTCACGATTCAGATGAGGAGCTCAAATGCAGAGATGGACAGACTTGCTTAGAGTAGTACACACAGGAAAGGATCTGAAATGGAACAGACCCCCTGGATGTAGTTACAAGCACGAATTAACTGTGTATGGACTCAGGATACCGATGGTACTGCAGGAACTGAGGAACACTGGTGCAGGACTCAGGAACGGAGTAGGGTAACCAGCAATCTGAATAACACTTGTGCAGGACTCAGGATACCGATGGTAATGCAGTAGGTAATATAAAACAGAGCCGAGGTCACGGAGTCAGAAATACAGTCCAATATGCAAGCCAAGGTCAGGAAGCCAGAAATCACAAATCCAATAACAGAGCCGAGGTCAGGGAGCCAGAAGTAACAAAATCCAATAAACAGAGCAGAGGACAGGGAGCCAGGAAATCACAGAAGATAGGGAGCAGGAAACTGAGGACAAGCCAACAGAAGCACAGAATAACTGAGCAATGAGAGAAAGGAAGAGGAGGGTTTAAATTGGCTGAGTCATGTGCCTCAGTGATTGTTTCACAGGAGTGTGGCCGTTACCGTGGAGACGCTGCTGAAGCAGCCTATGTGCAATGCAGTCTGGGGGATCGTCTCTGCATGATGACAGGGGGACTCAGCTGTGTGGGCAAAGTATTGCATGCGCGGGGACCTCCGTCGGGGGCAGGGTAGTGCGGGCGATCCTCTAGAGGTGCGGGCATAAAAGCGTGTCTATAATGGCAGCAGTAGTGATTGAGTTAGGGGCAGCCTTATTTGAAGACTCCAGCTTAGAAAGTCTGATGTAGAGATCCGAAAGGAGGCTACCTGATGATTTTCTCAAAATGGATCCCATCTTGATCAGGATTCCCCGCAGATAGCATTTAAAAGAGCACCATAGGGTCCGCTCATCAACTTCTTTATTGTCATTATTACGTAGGAAATCCTGGGCTTCAGATTTCAAAGTAGCTCTGTTTATATCGGAGGCCAGAATGGATTCATCAAGACGCCATCTTGGCCAGACCTTATAATCAAGATTGTCCCTAAAATCCAGGAATAGAGGGGCATGGTCCGACCAGGAGATATTGCCTATGCGGGACCTCATGCAGCCTTCAAGGGAGGGTGCCCTGCAAAGGAAGTAGTCGATCCTGGAATAGGAAAGATGGGCATTGGAGAAAAATGTGTAGTCCCTATCCAGGGGATGATAAACTCTCCAAGGGTCGTACAACCCGTTCCTAAAAAAGGAATTTTGAAAAAGACTCTTCACATCTCCCAACTCTGGGGTCCGGTCTAGCACCACTGGGCAAGCTCTTATCAAGGACACAGTCCGTGACTGTGTTAAGATCTCCTCCATCTGACTTTTCTTTGAAAGCCTCCTCTGAGGAACAGTTGCGTCGCAATCTTATGTGTTCTCCAATAGGAACCCTACTAAAAATGTGGGGAGGGTGGCAACTTTCACCATGTAGGAGCGTATTTCCTTCTGTTGGTTTTCTGTATGCATTAGTTATTATTTGACTTGTGGTTTTGTCCCCCCTAAGTACCCACTGAGATAGATATTCTCCCAGGGATCCTATGCCCGATACTATTGGGCGTCCCGGTGGATTTGATAGGGATTTATGGATCTTTGGGACATGGTAGAAGGTAGCCATAACTGGGTGTGTGTTATATAGGAAATCAAATTCCTTATCATTTATTAGGCCCATACCTCTACCATGCTCCAGGAATTATTTGAGGGATCTCTGGAAGGAATGTGTTGGGTCGCCCAGTAATTTAATATATGTGTCTGGGTCTGTCAGTTGTCTAAGTGCCTCTTTTAAATAATCTGTTGAATTCATGACAACAACCTTACCACCCTTGTCAGATTGTCTAATTACAATGGTGGAATCCTTTGCTAATTTATTTAGGGCCTAGCGTTCCTTTGTGTTAAGGTTAAAGTTTGATTGTATTTACATTTTTTGTACAACTGTTCAAAGTTCTTTTCTACCAGATCCTGAAAAGTGCATTCTAATTTTCCCCTGATCATTTGTGGGTTAAATGCTGAAGGTTTTTTTAAGGTTGTGTAATTGACTCTTGGATTTGATTTTACACTGGTTTCCTGTTCTACTAGCAATTCCTCAAGATCTTGGAGGTTAGACAGTTCTCCAAATTACATCTGATTCTCCTGGTGTGTGTCTTTCTCTACATCTGCCTCAACTTGTGATGGGTGTAAACTAACCCCTTCCCCAGCTCCCTCCTTTAAGACAAAATATTTTTTCACAGTTGTACCTCTTCTTAGGAACTTGTTCACATCTATTAGAGAATTAAAATGATTAAGTTTCCCTGAAGGTGAAAAAGAAAGTCCTCTTGATAATAAAGTATCTTCTTCTCTTCTGAGGGTTCTGGTAGATAAATTGAGGACATTAGTTATTCTTTCCTGTAATGTCTGGTTTACATCCTGGTTCCCTTTCTGATTATTTCTTCTTGTGTTTCTTGTGTGTCCTGCAGCTGTCGCCGTGACCCTCGTTTTTTGAAAATAGTTTTATGGATTTAGGGGTTCCCTGTGTTGTTTTACCAGATCGTTTTGGAATGGATGAAGATGAAGAGGAAGACACAATGGATGTATCTATACTTGTTTGATCTATTGAAGAAAAATAAACTGATCTATCTTGTTTCTTTAAGATGGATTTATTGGTTCTATTCCCCTTTCTTCTTTCAGTACGCCATGAATAAACTTTGTTCTGATCATAATCTTGTTTGTCTCTAATACATTTCTTCTGTTTCCTTTCAGATATTTCATCTTCCAATTTATGGTTACTAGTGGTTAGTTTTTTCTCCCATTCATTAAACTTAGCCAAACTGGTGTATTGAGAAAGTTGTGCTTGTGTTTCTTGTATTTTGGAGTTCAGTTCCTGTAATTTATCTGTATGATATTCTATCAAGATATTCATAAGTTGTATAGAACATTCCTCCAAAGTTTCATTCCATTGTGACATGTATTTGTCCTTTTGCATCAAATAAGTAGGTTTGTCCATTCTCAATCCTCTAGGGATTCTTTTGACTTGTATATATTGTTGCAGGCTTGTAATTTCCCACCAAGTTTTCCCCCCAGTTGAATAATTGTTCAAAAGTTAGATCTATTGTAGGGTCAACTTGGTCCTCATGAAATAGTTTTTTTACTCTGTTCTCCCGATATGAACTGTCTGCCTTCCATGCAAACTGAGATTCTAGCCCACTGGGTTCCTCACTCTCTATTAAGTTGGCTGCAGTAGCCATGCTAGTTTAAGTCCTGGAATCCTTTTACTAGTTAAATTTGAAGTATGGCACTGATTTGTGTGTGTTAATTCCTGGCATAAATTGTTGCCAAATCTTTGGACATAAATCACAATATTGTATAACAAATATACTGTAGACTGTACAGGAGATTATAACCAACATCCAATCATTGATACAATGAAATTCGGCTTACCATTGCCGCTTTTGTTCTCCTTCAGTCTGCTTGTGAAGTCCATAGAGGAATGTGCCCTTCATGTTGCATGTCTCCCGTCGTTTCTGCAGAGAGTTTCCTATATCAAATAGAAGTAAAGGTTTAGAGAAACGTCCGGATCTACTTCATTGTATCCCTGCGTGGATGTTCCTCTCGGCACTCACACCGTATGAATCAAAAGTGAAACGAAGAAAGGGTAGAGGATTATCCGGAGGAGGGAAAATAAGATGGATGGAGACCAGGTAAATGCTGTGATAGAGAGCTTTAATGTCTCAACACCACAGCTAATAACATCATTTGAGAGTGAGAACACCCGGTGGTTAAGGTGAAAAAAAGCCTACGCGTTTTGCGCCTGCGTGTTGGCGCTTCGTCAAGGGCATGATTGGAATGTGAAAATCCGCATCTTAAATACCTGTGCAAAAGTGATTGATTACAATTAACCCCGTGTGGAGCATTAAATGACATACACACTTAAATTCATAAAATACAAAGAAAATTAAGGTACAGGAAGAAACAAATCTTTCTTTTGACATGGAAGGAAGTTGAATGTCTGTTGATAAATTCTTTTATAAACTGCATAAAAAATAATCAATTAATATGAATGCACAAATATTTTTGGTTTTATCAGACACAAACAAATATAGCTTGTCTTTTTGTTGTTGTTGGAGGGGAGAATAAGGGTCTAACTTTATAAAATGAAAAGTGGGAATAAATTGATTAGATTAAGGGCATGTTTGCAAAGGGGCCCCCCTATACATAATATAATACAATCCAACAAAGCAGATGATACAGGGTTACAGAAAATGCAGATATAAATAAAGATACAAATAAATATAAATAAAGACAATTAAAAAAAAGCAAAATTGCTAAGACATTAAATATGCATGCATATGCAACAATATAAACACTATCTTACTAAAGGATAGGCCGCCGAGAGAGAGGAGGAGGGAAAAATTGTTTGGAGGAAACATTTACATGATTTAGTGTCAAAATATATGATTTAGGTCCCATTCTTTATTCATACTTTGAGGTTGTCTTGTACGCAGTTTAAATATCCAGTACATTTCTCTCTTATTCAGGAGGTTCTGTCTATTTTCTCCTCTTATGGGATGTGGACCAAGTGGGTTTTATGCAGGGGAGAGCGTGTGAGGATAACACCCGCAGGTTCTTGGCATACTGGAGGAAATCCATCGAATGAGGGTCCCCTCTGTCTTTTTGGCACTTGATGCTGAAAATGCATTTTATAGGGTCAACTCTAGGTATCTGTCGGAGACCCTGCGGGTGTTTGGTGTAGAGGGTCCCTTTCTGTCGCGAACTCTGGCTCTGTATTCTACCCCTAGAGCAAAGGTTTCTGGTCCATAAATGTGTTCAGACTTCTTTGATATTAAAAATGGCACGAGTCAGGGCTGCCCTTCAGCACCAGTCTTGTGTGCCTTAACGATAGAGCCATTGGCTACAATTATTAGAAGTACTGAGGAAATCAGGGGAATCGGGAAAGGAAATAGAGAACATTTATGTTATATGAGGACGATGTCTTCCTCTATCTATCCTCCCCTGAACGATCAGTTCCAGCAATGCTCCTGGCAGTGGAAAAATTTGCCTCATTCTCCAATTATAAGATAAATATACTTAAAACTCAGATGATCACATTTTACCAGAATCAAGGTCAGAGAACAGCAATTGACGCTTTAGTGAATATAGGGGAAACCAAAGCAATAGAATATCTGGGGATTAAAATCACACAGAATGGAAAATATAATAGTTGAGAACTATTCAGCATTACTATCTGAAGTAAAAAACATGTTATATAGATGGAAAGGACTAGAGTTCACCTGGCTTGGACAAATAAACATCATAAAAGCCTATATACTGCCGAATATTGTATATTTATTCGTCAATTCCTTTGAAGGAACCCAATCAGTCTTGAAGGAATTCGATCTGGATTTCTCGAGATTTGTTTGGAATTCTAAAAACAAGAGATTATCAGGCAGGATCCTGAAAAATAGTCTCGACAGGATGGCCTGG
The DNA here is from genome assembly GCA_036172795.1 of Pelodytes ibericus. NCBI lineage: Eukaryota > Metazoa > Chordata > Amphibia > Anura > Pelodytidae > Pelodytes > Pelodytes ibericus. Next base: position 96,500,581 of record CM069858.1, on the reverse strand, counting down.
GCTATCCAGACCTAGTTAATTTGCACAATGCAACTTTGCTGTGGCATGGAAACTGAAAGGGAAGAATAAACTAGGCTGGATGGACATAGAAAGATCCAGTAGCGAGGGGTTTGACCACTTCCTACTACAATGAGTCAATATAGATCGCTACAAGAAGTTGAATATATCAAGTAGTATAGTAAAGGGATTGATAAATAACATTCAGAAGTTAAAGAGAGCACTAGGTACCAACACATTTCTGATCAGTGAAGCCCCGTAAAAGTAGTATCCCTGTATGTTCAAGATATTAATCTGTCACGTTGGGGAAATGTGAAGATTAGAAAACTATATCGTGGCAATCAGATCCTAGCTTTTCTAGAACTACAAGAGAAATTTGACTTACCCATGACAGAACTTTTTTCATATCTTAGAGTGAATGGATTTCTGTCTAAAAATCTACTGGGACTCTGACACCTGGGAACAATTTGTGAGTACAACCCCTAGAAGGAAAACAATATCAAAAGTTATGGCATTCCTAACTGAAAGCTATCCTCCAATTAAATCCAGAGATTTAAGTAAATGAGAAGCGGACCTACATATCGAATTCCCTTTGGAAACCTGGTACAAAGCATGGCACGACACAAGAAACGCCACACACTGTATGAATTTACAAGAGCAGTACTTCAAGTTTTTTCACCGCTAGTACCTGGTACCAACTCTACTGTTCAGATGTAATGCTATCCATAACGATCTATGATGGAGATGTGGAAAGAGCATAGGCTCCCATATTCACATTTGGTGTGAATGCCAATCACTAAATAATTTAAAAGAACAAATAACTATAAAATGTACAGAGATTTTTGGCTTTCCTACATTGATATACCAAATGATATTAAACACAACAGATTACGTCTAATTAATATTCTAATGGCAGCCAAGCTATGTCTGGCCCGTTTCTGGCGAAAGACAGAGGTTCCGACATGGGAAGAAATAAAAACCCAAATCGATATACAATCCCAGGCAGAGGATTTTTTTTACCAGAGAGATAGACACACTAGAGACAAATATCAAAAGATCTGGCTTCCCTGGTTAATAATATCATAGACCCCTGTACACAACGTACCACTTGGAGGATGCTGGGGACCGGCACACTCGCTCCCCTTGCACGTCCCCCTGGAGAGAGGCATCGGATCACGAATGTATGAATGTCTGGGTGTAAATGTGGAAGCAATGACTTAAGTTTGTCTTGTACTTTCTGTAATTCTTCTTTTATCTTTACTCTTTTTTTCTCTCAGTATATGCTTTTATAAGAGGTTAGGAATTAGACATGTATGTGCATGGGGAGATAGTTCAACAATTCAAATTATAACAGTCACTATCTTTTTCCGAGGTTAATATAGAAGAAAACATGCTGTTTTGATGTTTTAAGATTAACTCTTCTATTGTATAAAACTGTTTAATGTATTGCACATACTGTCTGCCTATATTGTTTAGCAGGCTAAATGTTTGTAAATATACACAATTTGTTATGATGAGAGAGTGAAGATGAAAAATCTATTTAATAAAAATTGATATATATATATATATATATATATATATATATATATAAATAAATTAGCTTTATCAACAAAGCGGAAATCATCCAAATAATGAAAAGGTTTCCTAGTAACTCCCTTAGCTTAAATTGTTCTGAAACCCCAGGGAGGCACTCACCCATCTCACCGGCTGCAAAACCATCAGGAAAAGTTTTGGGCATACCGGCATGTCCACCGGCTTCTGCCATCGGTATTTGCCCTGGTCCAGAAATCTGACAGGATTATTTCTTTCTTCTGTCAGCATCTCTTTTCTTCTTGCTCCTCCTAGTGGGCGAAGGGGAGAATGTCTTTCTAGGTCTGTATACTCTTTTATGATGAACTCCCAAACTGAGACTCACCAGTCGTTGTTCCTCCTCTGAATCCTGCCCTCTGGCTGACACTTCCTCTTTGGGCTCAGAAGAACAAGGGGTTGGACACTCCTACATGTGGGCATCTTCATTGCCGGATGGAGCTGTTAGGAGGCATTTCATCAGCCAGTCGGCTCCACCTTTGCTGCTGGCTCTTCTCCTCACATCGTCCAGAAGATGATCCATGGCTTGATGTCCAGCAGCAGCTATCTTCACCTCCGGGCTTCGAAGAACACCTGAGGTAATCCAGTAAGTATTTATAGTTCTAAACTTCCCGACACATAATGCCCTCGCGGACAAGCGCTCCAATAAGAGCGGTGAAATTACCATGTACATTCTTATGTTTTGTATGAACAAACCTATAAGCTGAGTAGCAGTGATGTAATATCTGTGCACTTTACTGCCCCTGACAGATGGGCCTATTGGTGCAGCGGTTGTGTGTACCTGTGCTAGATAAATGTGAATAATAATTTCATGTATGTGACACATGGTTTTAATGATAACAAGAAGAGGCCAGTTTTGCATTTTGTACCAGAAGTACACTCTTCTCAGAAGCAAAGTTCTGGTTCTGCCTCCATGAAGCACCCTTCTTCACCCCCTTTCCAGATGACAGGTCTGTATATCCTTTCCCAGAACTGCTAACATATTGCATTTTTAATGATGGTCTGGACCCTAACCTGTTCCCTGAAGTAGCTAAATCAAAATGTTATTCTTTTGCAGATCCAAAGGGTTCTACTGGGAGTTATTAGTTGAAGGAATTATTGTTTCTTTTTTGTTTAAACTTTGTTTATTGAATTTTCAAATCATATGAATAAGGGGGGTTAGCGTACACAATTGAAGGGATAAAATATACAATACGGAAGTCAAGGGGGATGTGATAAATAATATTAAACAAAAAGGGGGGGAGGGGAAGGGGGGGGGAAAGGGGTTAGGCGATTGGGAATATACAGTGGTAGGGGTAGGATTGAGGGGATAATAAAACAGGAACAGTGTCGATACATAGTTTCCATATCTAGAACAGAAAAAACTTTAACCATGTCAATAAGTAGAAAGAAAAGGGAAGTTGTCAATATCAATGCTTATGTGGCAAGGGCTATACATTCCTGACTTAATAGAAACTCATTCCAAGGGAGCCAACAGTTTTTCTGATTTTTGTTTCCCCCAAGGGTGGTGATCAGAAGATCCTCCACAGCTTGGATGTCTGCCACCGTTGCCAACCAATCTCGGATTGATGGACTACGTGATTGCTTCCAGAGAGGAGGTATGATAGCTTTTGCTGCACTCAGTAACTTAGCTTACGATTACATGCCATTGTGCATCCGTAAAGCTAGTGTCAAGGTATTTTTCCCAACTATATATGTAGTATGGTTTCTTGGTAGATACTAAGTTGGACAGTTGGAGTTGTATGCTCGATATCAGTTTACATGGTCTGGTCTTTGTCATGCAAAGTTCCTCCAATGTGGTCAATGTGACCTTTGTTGTTGTGGGATGGGGCAAACTACGGTATAGGTGGTTAATCTGTCTATATAGCCAGGAAAGGCCAGGAGACGGGCCCCGTCTGTCCAAGTCGGCTAATGTCTTAAGTGTACCGTTGTCGTTAAGGAAGTGTCCAAGTCTAGGGAATGGTGTGTGGTCATCAAAAAAATCTATCAAAGGGTCTCCCTACGGTACCAGGGGGGAATATCGTATTATGAGATAGGGCAGTTAAAGGGGATGGGATATTCACTATACCTGGAGTGTTAATCATCTTCTTGCATATCCTAATGGTCGGAATAATGGTAGGGTGTGAGGGGTTCACCTCCGTTAGCTGGGTGGGGACCGGTAGTGAGTTGTGTTCTATAGATACCCAAAGTTTCGGAGCTGGACGGGTCCATTCGACTTTTCTGGCGAGCATTGTTGCTTTATAATATAAATCTAAGTCTGGTAGACCCAGACCCCCGTTCTCTTTGTGTCGAGTTAGGTATTCATATCGTAGTCTAGGTGTTTTGCCTTTCCAGATAAATTTGGAGACGATGGTCTTCATTTCTTGGAAAAACCTTTTTGGGAGAAATATTGGGAGGGCCTGAATGAGGTATAGTGCTCTTGGGAGTATGTTCATTTTGATAGTGGCCACTCTACCAAACCAAGATATAAATTTCTTGTCCCATCTACTAATATCCATTTTAATGTTTTGTGTGTATACAGGGTTTGTGTTTGGGACGGGATCTGTATTCCCAGGTATTTTAAGGTGGGGTGACTCCATTTAAACCGGAAGGAATGTTTCAGAGTGGTCAGTTGTGTGTCAGGGAGAGAAATGTTTAGGGCTTCTGATTTAGACATGTTTATTTTGAAGTATGAGAGGGAGCTATACGTCTCAAATTCTTTCATCAGGTTGGGTAAGGAAATGCCAGGTTGGGTAAGTATAAGTAATAGGTCATCAGCGAACGCAGCCGCTTTATGAGTGTGGGGGCCTATATCTAGACCATGAATGGAAGGGTTGGACCTAATCGCTGAGATAAGTGGTTCCAATATTAAAACAAAGAGTAGTGGGGACAAGGGGCATCCCTGACGTGTGCCATTCGACAGGGTGAGTGGGTCCGATGGGGTTCAATTTACCTTGATCCGAGCCGTCGGGGCATGATATAGGGCATTTATCCAGTTATACATTGTATCCCCAAGACCTATGTGTCGTAGGACTGCCCTCAGGAATGGCCAACTCACCCTGTCGAATGCTTTTCGAGCATCTGTTGATAACAACATTAGGGGTATCGAGTTGGAATTAGCGTGATGGATAAGATTGATCACTTTGATCGTATTATCTCGTGCTTCCCTTCCCGGTACAAACCCCACCTGGTCTCTATGAATTAAGGAGGGTAAGATTTCGCCTAGTCTAGCACTAAGAATTTTGGCCAAAAGTTTCACGTCTACGTTAAGGAGAGAAATGGGGCGGTAGTTACTACATATTTCAGGATCTTTCCCTGGTTTGGGGATAATAGTGATATGTGCCTCTTGGGATTGAGGTGGGAGCACTCCTCCATTTGCTAAATTGTTGAATACTTTAAGAAGGTGTGGTAGAAGGGAGTCCTTGAAGACTTTGTAATAATTAACTGTAAAGCCGTCTGGCCCTGGGCTCTTGCCCATTGGGGTATTTTTGAGTGCTTCTTGTACGTTTTCAGTCATTATGGGAGAGTCGAGGGAGGCTGCTATCTCGGGTGTAAGTTTAGAGTGCATGTGTTGGCTTAGGTACTCCGATATTTTCTGATGTTGTATCTTATCGGGTGAGGGCGAGGGGGCCGTGTCTAAATTGTAGAGTTCTTGATAATATTGCTTGAACACATTCGCTATGTCTGGGATAGTGTGGGCTAATGTATTAGTCTTGGTTCTTATTTTGGCTATAGGTAGGTAATGTCATGGATATGTGTGGTGTGTATTAAAGGGAGATCAAAGAAAACTCCTTGTTAACTTTTTGGACAAAGGGAAGGAAAGAAATTTTCTGGGTAAAGAAGAGTATACGTACATGAATAATCTACACCCAATTATCCCAGGATTTTACTTCCTCCCTAAAATACATAAAGATGTAAAATGTCCCCCAGGGAGACCAATTGTATCGGGAGTGGGCTCATTATATTCCAATTTATCTGAATATTTGGATCACAGCTTACAGCCCTATGTGAAGGAAATGCCTTCCTATTTAAAAGACACGGTGAGCGTACTCAATATATTAAAAGATCTGAGGTGGGATGAAGGAATGTGGTTGGTGACAAGTGACGTTACGTCACTCTACACCATTATTGAGCATGAAAAAGGCTGCTCAGCAGTAAGGAATATCCTCTTTCAAAAAAACGTGCTAGAAGATACTTTTGTAGATTTTATAATAGAAGGGATAGATCTAGTCCTTCGGAATAATTTCTTCTGGTTCAACGATAGTTTCTTCCTACAGAAACAAGGAACAGCTATGGGAAGCAGGTTCACTCCTAGCTATGCAAACCTTTTTATGGCAGAGTGGGAGAATGGGTTTGTATGGTCTGAGCATAAATGGAGGGCGAACCTGACTTCCTATCATCGCTATATAGACGACCTATTATTTATATGGAAGGGCAGCGAGTCGGAATTAAAAGAGTTCCTGGAATATCTTAATTCAAATGAATGGGGTATAAAGCTAAATTCGGAATACGACCACCATAGTGTCCCCTTTCTTGACCTTGAAATTTATGTTGAGGACAATATAATTAAGTCTAAAACATTTTTTAAGAAGGTTGATGTTAATAGTTTTATTGGTTATGATAGTGGACACTATCCCCCGAGGCTGGATGGTATTCCCAAAAGCAAGGCTTTAAGATTAAAGAGGAATTGTACTGAGGATACAGTGTGTAGAGAACAACTGTCTATCCTCAAAGAAAGACTAATAATGAGAAATTATCCCAAAGGTAAGATCGATAGGGCTATGGAAGAGGTTAATTCCCTAGATAGGGAATCCCTTTTAACCTATAAGAACAAAAAGAATACTGATAAAGAACCCCCCCCTTTCAATCATTTTGGATTTTAATAATAAAAATTATCGTTTAAAAAAAATTATCCAGAAGCACTGGCCGATTTTAAAAAATGATGACCTCTTGAAGGAAATTTTACCGGAAAAACCGAGAATAATTTTTAGGGGAGCCCCGAATATTCGCAGGTGCATCACAAAAAGTTACACCAAACTAAAGTAAAACCAACTTTTTTGACCCAAAACCCTGGGTTTTACAGATGTAACAATTGTAATGCCTGCCGACAAAACTAAACCCAAACAAAACAAAACAAGATTGATAATTTCAGTTCTAAGGTGACAGGAAAAGATTATGCAATTAAAGAATTTATGAACTGTCAGACCTGTTCGGTCATTTATCTTCTTGAGTGTCCATGTGGATTACAATATGTGGGCCGAACCACAAGGAAACTGTCAAAACGCATAGGGGAACACTGCAATAATATAAAAAATAAATTGGAAACACACAGTGTCCCCAAACATTTTCTACTACATAATAGCGACCCTCGGGTGCTCAGTTTCACGGCCATTGCAAAATACAAAAAACATTGGAGGGGGGGGGGGAGATGGTTTTAAAGAATTAGGTAAATTGGAGATGCAGTGGGTCTATGAGTTAAAAACTCATTTTCTCAAAAAAATGTTGTTTTTAATTTTCTTTAAGGGTCTTATCTACTAAATAATGGTTTTTATTTTTTTAAATTTGGAATATGCATTAGGGAATAAGTGCAATTTTGGGGACATATTGCAATTCACATGGCACCCTTATGTGTATACATGACACTGGGCATGGTATTATTTAATTCGTTTTTAAGATGTTGTATATTTTTTATTAAATTTACTCTGTATGATTTTACTTTAAATAATGCCCAGTTCTTTAATTTGATGTACATTTATTATCAAGATGCAGCATAATCATTTTGTTTATTATTTATTGAAAATCCTCGTGTGTGAGACACTGCTGAAAAGGTTAAAATAAGCCAGCTGCTGAAAGGAAGAAAGTACAGACGCGTCTGATTGGATAAGACGCCCACTAGAGACGCTTCACGGATGACGTCATCATGCGCGACGCCTGGGAGTCACGTGTAGCGGGAGATTTAAAAAGGGAAGTGACAGAAGAGAGAGGACACTTGAAAAAGCCCTATCGTTTGGGCGAAACGCGTTGTGGAGAGGAGACCTTTTGGGACTGGCTTTGTGTACTTTCATGCTGAATCCTGTGATATGGAATGTAAGATTCTTATGTACCTTTTTTTTATATTACATTTATTCACACTAAAAAGCCTCCTCTTCGCTCTCCCTTACTGTTACCTGGAGACCTGCTGGATCATTAACCCCTTGTGGGCTACCTGGACGCTATATAGACTGAGCAGAACTCTGCTCAGTAAAATGTGAGTGTGTTCTCACTTATTTATGAATATTGGCACTTTTTATTTAATTACTACACTATATTATTGTTTTCTGTTTTATCCCTTCTGATTCAAATTGAGCTGATTATGCCACATTTAAGGGTAATACCTGATTTTTACTTTATTGTGTGTGTATTAGAGTGTTGGGCTACAGCGCACTTTTTCACGTGTTTGTTACCAGAAGTGAGACACTGGTAGATTTTGTTGCTGCTATTGCCATCACATCTAGGCGCAGTGTGCTTCTTTCTCTCTTATTAAAGGGAGGTGCCTATGTGACAGGAAGAAGAAATCAATACGTGAGTATTTGTTGTGTGGGTGAGAGTAGAAGGTGTAATCTTTGGTTGTGGGGTTGGCTATTCTCCATACATCAGCTAGTTGGGATGAGTGCAGCTTTTGCTTTACCTTACGCAGTTTGTGTCCGTTGATTGAGGTTGCTCCGGTGGAGACATACAGCTTTGGGTTAAGAGCCATGTTTAAGTCGCCTCCCAACACAACCAGCCCCTCGGCAAATCGATCTAGTTTGGAGAGAAGAGCATATGAATAGATGTTGATTGGCGTTAGGTGCATAAATATTTGCTATATAGTCACTGCATCAATCCCTATGCTCCCCTTAGAAAACAAGCCTCGGCCCTCGTTGTCCGACCATGTGTCAGTGACCGTGAATGGGAGAGCCTTGCTAATAAAAAGATAGCGACTCCTTTCGTTTTTTTTTTTTTTAAGAGGCGAATGCGAATAGTACGAGTTAGTATAGGTGCGGTCATGGAACTTTGGTACCTTAGTTCTACAGAAATGCGTTTCTTGTATAAGGGCAATGTCAGCTTTAGTGGCACATAGTTCCCCGAACAGTCGTGACCGTTTGGAGGGGATATTGAGCCCTTTAGCATTGATTGAGTAAATACTCAGACGGGTAGGTCCCTTATCCATTTAGACTTATATAAGGATTTTCAGTATTCTGGGAGTATGTATCAGATAATACTGCTGAACTCGGGGGGAATTGAACTTGGGTTAAAACAGGGAGAAGGGTGTCCTATCTGTTTGATGGGTTTTTTCTGTGGACGTGAAAGTCCACTGTTGACCTGAAATTGGTCATGAGCTTTGTGTGTTGGGGATTAAACCCAGGAGATCCAATCGATTCTCCGAGTGTCCCCAGATATTAGCCACACTAAGCCTAGGGGTAACGTGGCAGCGGCTTAGGAGGGTAGTTTTTTTCTCAGTTGGTAAAATAAATGGGGAAATCAGTCTGTGGCGAGCTAATGCCACCATCCGATTGTGCACATGTTACAAAGGGTATTTATTCTGAACCTTGTGATTGGGGTATATTTGTTATAGGTATAGAATTGGGGGAATTTTTTTTTTTTTTTGGAGGAAAGGCATGGGGTGGGGGTATGGAGAACAGGTAGGTCAGATCAGTCTTGCAAGTACGGGGGGGGGGGGGGTAACATTACAATAGTCTATCCGGTAGGGAGTCAGCAGTTCTTCAGTACAGCGATACAGTGGGTCAGCAAGTTCATAAAAGGGTGAGTGTATACAGGTTCACTTGCAGTTGGGATCTATCCCTATCCCACTTCAACATCCTTGTTACTCGCATTGGGCCAGTAGTATCTGGTGTGAGTATATGGGTTCTCATCCCTTCAGTTAGGGTCTGCTTGTCGGTCTCAGTCTCGGTTTTTGTTCCCATAAAAGTTCTCCTGCCTCCTTTTCTGATCGAGGGTCAGCATAGGTATTTCAGTCCTGCTGCTGTGGTGGAGGCCTCTGGTTCCAGGGCCGCACGCGTCTCTTGCGTTGGGGTCTAGGTTTCCATGTCAGCCTGGGGTCTAGCGTCAGCGGAGTAGTACCATCAAGGTGTTCTTTCCAGGCTGTCAGATCAGGAGGTGTGATTGAGAGTGCAGCGCAGAACCCCTGCACATCAGCTAGGTGGCGCAAGGTATGTGTAATGGAGTCCTTTTTGACCGATATGGAGAGGGGGAATCCCCATCGGAATTGGAGGTTCTCCGCTTTTAGGAGCGCCGTCAGTGGCTGAACTAGTTTCCGAAGTTGGAGGGTTCCCCATGCGATGTCCGGCAGTATTTGGATCTCCGTCCCGTCGTGTTGAAGTGGACGGCATTGGCGGGCGGCTTTTAGGATGTCCTCTTTGGTGGAGTATGAGTGGAGGCAGCAAATGATGTCCTTTGGAAACGGGTTTCCCAGGTCTTTTGGCCTCAGTGCCCTATGTGCTCTGTCTAGCAGGATGTCAGTCGCTGGTTCCTTTTTCAGGAGGTTTGCAAAGATAGTTCTAGTGAGGGTGATGGTATCTTCGTCCTCCTTGCTCTCCAGGACCCCCATAATCCTCAGATTATTTCGCCTACCTCGATTGTCGAGATCCAGCATCTGGTGGGTTAATTGTGTAGTTATGGCCTTCTGGTCACGGAGCTGAGATGCCACTGTGGTTCTGATTGTGTCTTGTCCTTCTTCCACCGCTACAATCCTCGAGCTCTGCTCTTTGAGTTCTAATTTAATGTCAGAGATCTCGTCCCTTATAGTGGAGCGAATTTGCTCGACTGCGTGGCAAAGTCTTTTGTTATTTGTGCTGTAATGTGTGCAGGTCCGTTTTGGACACACAATGTGAGCAAGATTGTATTTCGTCTTCCTCTTTTTCAGACTCCGAGGATCTCGATTGTGAAGACGGGGACCTGTCTCTTTCACTCGGCGCCATTTTAGATGCGCGTTGCTGTGATGCTCCCGATGGGACCAGGAACGAGGTAAGGGTGTTTTCTGCTGTTTTCAGCAGCTTTTTGGCATTGCTGGGTGTAGAGGGCACTTTCTTGCCGTGTTTCCCCATTTTCTGTGTGGATTCAGAGGTTCGTTGTGCCAAATGACATCGGTGTGGCGGGAGCTGAGTTTAGCGACCTCTCTGCAAGGCCGTCCGGACACGCCCCTCAGGAATTATTTTTTCATACAATAACCAGCTAAGCAATTGGTTACTATACCACTGCACTCCAGGTTTCACGCTTCATTGTTATGAAGTATAGTTGTCATTCATCTACAGCTGACTTTGTTCACCATTTTTCCCATTTGCCTGCATTGAGATTGCTAGACTTTTCATACTATGTACTTAGAAAGTGGTGAATTAGCATAGCTGAATGATATCAGAACAACTTTGAGCTCCCTGCTCATTGTTTAGTATACAGACCCATAATGCATTTTGTAAATACCTGTGCTTTGTATACATTGCCATACTGAAGCAAAGCCTGGAGAACCCCAAAGACCACATTCGCTGTGCACAAGCAGCCAATACACAGTAAACATTTACATGCTTGCATCACTAGAATCCTCACTTTATGTAGACACAATTTCTCTTCAAGACTGTCAAAACCCTCACCTTGGCCAAATTCTTTCTTTAAAATACCTGTAAAATATATAATCACCTGCATGTGATAAATATATGAGGGGCAGGCAAGATGCTGTAATGCTGGTGGTATAAATGTGGGTGCACAAATAGGTGAACGAAATACACAACATGACGGCCTCTCTCTTAATGGTCAGTTTTTTTGAAGAAAGTCCTTTTTTTGAACCTAGGTTGCCTTGTCCCTCCTCTATACCAAACTATATGTCATTTTTAGTAGCTTAAAATGTCGATGGTATATAAATGAGCTTCACAGCAATAAAATTGTCAGTAATGGTTGTTTAATGTAATTGGTTTAAATAAAATACTTTGTTCATGTCCCATGACATTCATCTTTGACAGTGTGATACAGATTTGAGATGAAATGGAGTATGACACATAGGTTGAGGCACTGAAGAAGGCAATTGCAAAACAAAAATAATAGGTTGGCACTCCAGAAATTTCCTTTATCAGTTATTTATTAAAACAGCACAGCATTCAAAACATGAACAAACGTAGTTTATGTGACAACAAGAAACATTTTCTGTCAATTTGTAGTTAAATGTTAAAATTCCCTTGTTTTTAAGCGCAGCTATTAATAATAAGTCATTCACATATGTAAAGCATAATTAAAAATGAGCTGTGGAGACACATAAGTGCAAACACCAGGGTGAAATATACATCTACTGCGCATGTACTTGTTCTTGTGCATGCCCAGTAAGCATTCTCTGGTGTCTGGGACACCGGAGAATGCGAACAGGACAGCGGGACTGAGTCCCGCTGTCCCACTGAACTCTACCTCTGTCCAGAAAAGCTTGACAGAGATAGAGCACGGCGGGACAGCAGGACATACCTCCAAAATCGTGACTGTCCCACACAAAGCGGGACAGTTGGGAGGTATGCAATGTAGTGTAGTATGAAAATAGATTTTAAGAAGTGCCCCTCCGGGGGTGGAGCGATGAAACAAGTACGTGTTGTGTCTCGCAGCGTTCTCCGAGCTAGGGGGAGCGGCTGGTGGAGAAGGACGGAAGGAGCTGAGATACTGACTACCTAGCATCCAAACCATAGCTAAATCTCAGCTAAAATCGCATGCAGACTGATAACGGATCTGCCTGATCACCAGAAGCTGAATAAAAATGAAATAAAATATTGAGCACTGAAGGTTGGATCGAGCGGGTGCAGGAGTCGAGCTAAAGCAGAGACCACACTGGGGTGTAGCAGAGGTAGAGGAGGTGCAGAAACTGAACCACAGAGGTTGGCCAGCATCTGTCTATAGATACACTCTGTGCAAAGAAACGTCCCAATTGACCGATAAACCTGAGGGAATTTTTTTGGTCTTTTTTTTCATCTCTGTTTTTACCTGGTCTTTTCAAATGGTGCAAAGGTGGAAAAAAAAAAAAAAGGAAAAATGGAAAAGGAGGGGGAAGAAGTCGCAGACTGTGGTGAATGTCTATAGAACGCCTCGAACATACAGGCGGTGTTCTGTTCTTTTTTTTTTTTTTTTTTTTTTGAGTACTCACAGTGGGGAAGGAGACTGATCAGCTAATATACACGAACTGCTGGGTTGGAAGGCCTCATTTCAGATACTGGAGTACAGAAGGCTAATATAAGTATATCCCTTAATAGTAACTGGGGATAAAGTTTAAGATGGCTGGTAGAAGAGCACAAGACAATAAACAAAATGGCAAAAGGGAAAAAAAAAAAAAAAAGATCAAAAAGTAGAGAAAAGACTCCTTCTCACCCCAGACACCCAGGACGGAACAAGAAAAACTGAGATAGGAAACCAGGGTGAACCAGTACATTTAGCTGGATCACAAACTATAACAGGAAGCCTCACAACATAGGCCCTATGAGTTTGACCTGCAGAGTACAATTCAAAATCAATTGTCGGCAGCTCTGGACAATCAGTTTGAGAAAATAAAACATGAGATGCACACAAATTTTCTGGAGCTTAAGATATATATTTAGCCTTCCAGCAGAGCAAGCAAAATACTGCAAAGATAGAGGCACTGGAGAGTAAAATAGCAGACTATTAAGACTGCTCCAGGGAAAACAACCAGAAGTAATTACAGTGGATAAACTAGAACAGGGGTGGCAAACACAAGGCCCGCGGGCCGAATCCGGCCCACCGGACCTTGTAATGTGGCCCGCACAGCAGTGGCGTACAGAGGGGGGGCGGCCCACTGACTAGGGGGGTGCCATACTGCTGATGCGGCCCCCGATGAATTTGAGTTTGCCACCCCTGAACTAGAAGATTAACGCATAGTGCAAAAGGACAACAAAAAGTGCAACTTTGCATAATATAACATGCCCGATGTTGTGTTTTATGTCTCATCCGGAGAATAAGAATCTCTAAGTTGCTCCTAATGAACAAACTAAAACAAGACGTGCAGGGCTGGATGGGACCCCCCAGGCGCATGAGGCAAACATAATATCCACATTTTTTACAGTTTTATTTCTAATGCTAAGGGTAGCTCAAGAAAAGATAAAAAAAAACTCCCCCTGTATTTTCTGGGTCCAGCTATTCCAGTCTGCCCTATTCCATAATCCTAGGTCAAACTGGAAAGCTATTCCCGCCTCCATCTTAAGCTGGAACAGTAATTGATGTTTTAGCTGGGACCAAATGGGAACTAGGCTAGATCTCCATTTTTTTGCAATAAGCAGCTTTGCCGCTATCAAGCAATGAATAATAAGCTTCCTGTTTTTTTTCGGCCAAGTTAGGGCATCTAAATGAAGCAAAAAGGTTTCTGGGGATTGGTGCAAGACCGTGCCGCAGATGCTATTTTTATCCCAACCATTCTCCAGTACAGTTGTATTGGCCCACATTTCCACTATATGTGTAGCAGATCCCCCATTTGCACGCCACACCTCCAACACATATCTCTTGACCCTGGGAACATCTTACTTATGCATGAGGGGGTCAGATACCACCGTTTTAAAAGCTTATAGTGGGTTTCTTTCAAGTTTAGATATTGTACCACTGCAGAGGCGGTTTTGAGCAAATTGAGCCAATCTATTTTATTTATCTGGACATTTAAGTCCAGTCTCCATCTTGTCATGGCCGGGATTGTTAATTCTGCATCTGTTTTTTTTTTAAACAGCATCATACATTTAGAGATCTGTTTCTTAAGATCCTTTTATGAGATCAACTCCTCCAAAAATGTGATCTTTGCTGATGTCCCTTTATATAAATAATCTTCAATATATCTTTTCACCCGTAGGTATGTAAAAATTTCTTTAGTGGGTAGGTGACTAAAAAAATGTGTGAGCCACTCAAACTCGATTACCCTATCCCCTTTTATCAAGTTCTCTATTTTATTCAATCCACAATTTTAGGCTCAAGTCAGGTACATTTAGTGCAATTGTGCCTGTTGTGGTCACAGCTAGAATCTTATTCTTAAGACCTATTCTTTTACGGAGTGTATCCCAAGCATGTGTGAGATCTTTCAGAATCAAGGGTAAATAGTTTATTTTATGTTTGTGCTGAATCCTAGCTGTAGTTGTCCAAATAGTTGACCTAAGTTTAAAATCCCCGAAATAGACTGTTCTATATAGTAATGTCAGGGAAACCTTTGTTGGGAGTGCTTTAGGAAGAGATGTTTTGTCAGGGCTTACCTTTGTTGGGAGTCTTTTAGGCAGAGATGTATGCTCACCCTTGCAAACAAACACAGACCAGGATGACCAGGTAAGAAGCCACTTGGCCTGTGAGTTTGTGCACGGGGGCTGGTCAGGATATCCAGGTAAAGTTACAGACAAGAGTAAGAGAATCTTCGTGGGTAAGCCAGAGGTCAGAATTCAGAATAAACAGGAAACAAATCCAAGGTCAAAAGCCGAAAATGATCAGGAATACTGAAAGTAAAAATCACAGGAACCAAACAAGGAATCCAGAGTCAATGAACTGACACTGCCCTTAGGGAGAGGCAGTGTCTTATACCTTGTTAATTAGGTATGTGATTCAACTGGAGAGTTACTGACAGGTCTGAGCCTTTGGTGAAGTCCAGCCCCCTAGTGCTGCAGGCAATACAAACATAAACATGAGTATTTCAAAGTTCTGAAATGGCTCAGAGGCAAAATAGCAGGATACAGTCCAGAAGAACCACAGTTCAAGTCCCCTGTTGGGTGCATCTGGGGCGACCACGTCTGGCAGTCTGGATTTCACGGCGGCAATCCTGACAAGTACCAGCCTTCAGTCTTGGAATGCTCTTTTTGTGAGATCAAGGCCTGTGCAATTAGACAAGCTAGATGGTATTCGCTTACGTTAGGGATACCTAACCCTCCCTTAGCCAACTTAGTCATCAACAGCCTGGAATGGATGCAAGGACGTTTTACCTGCCAAATAAATTTTAACAATCCTGTCTGCGCTAAGTCGATCCAAGGTTTCTGAACTTTTAAGGGAATCATATTTAAAATGTATGTTAATTTTAGGAGCAAGTATGACCTTACAATGTTAATTCTGCCCATCCAATGATTCTTTGGCCCATTTAAAGCCCCCCAGCTGTCACGGTTATTCTGGGTTTGTGGCTGTTTTTGTCTTCAGCCTCTAGTGGCCGCTATTGTGGTGTTCCCATTCTACTCCCGTTGTCAGCTGCCTCGTTATCCTCAGCCCTTCCCTATTTAAACCTGCAGCTTATGGCAATCAGTGCCTTTGCATTGCTTTGGTTGCAGCCTGTGATAGTGTCTTGTTTCTAGTTCTAGCATTTATATATTGATTATTGATTTCCCGGTTCTGACTCCTGCTTGATTTTGATTTTGACTCCCCTGTTTTCTGCCTACCTCGACCATTTTGCCTGTCTAGAGACCTTTCCTTCTGAATTCCTACGTTGTACCTTGTTCCTGTTTCGTGTATGACCCGGCCTGCTGACTATCCTTCTCGTCCAGTACTCCCTGTGTATCTCTGCTTCAGTGTGCGGTTGCAGTCAGTGTACAAGTCCTGGGTGGTCATTTACCTGAGGCTCAACCATAGGGTATAATACCATTCAGGTGAATAACACTGCTCTGTTTCCAAACCTGTTGCAGTAGCTACCAGTCTCAGTTACATGTCCTGCCTCAGTCCCAGTCTTAGCTACCAGTCTTGTCTCAGTTCCAGTATCTGCTACCAGTCTTGTCTCAGTTCCAGTCTCTGCTACCATTCTTGTCTCAGTCCCAGTCTCAGCTACCAGTCTTGTCTCAGTTACCAGTCTTGTCTCAGTCCCAGTCTCTGCTACCAGTCCTGCCTTAGTTCCAGTCTGTTACCTGTCCTGTCTCAGTCCTCGTCACAGCTACCAGTCCTTCCCAGTTATGCATCGTGGGGTGCAGACAGACCCCACACCCTGCCCTGCAACGAGGCTCCTCCCTGGTCTGTTATCCCAGGTTGTGACACCAGCTTAGCCAAATCTGTTTTTCCTCTTAAGGTCATGTTACATGCAAGTGCCTCCGACTTTTCACAGTTGATCTTGTAGCCGGAGACAAGAGCATATGTATCAATCTCGTTAATCAATTCAGAAATTAAATCACTAGAATAGTGTAGAGTCAGGATTGTATCATCTCCTTACATGCTCAATTTTAAATCACCTTTATTCATAATTAATCCCGTAATTTTTTAATTGTCTCTGATTCGCTCAGCTAGAAGTTCCATTGATATAATATACAAAAGAGGGGATAAAGGGCATCCCTTGCACACTCCATTGGATACCCTAAACCAACTAGAAGCAAACCCGCTACTGCAAACTCTGGCCGTTGGATTTTTATATAGGACCATAATACTGTCCAAAATCTTCCCGGATAGACCGAACTTTCCCAACGTGTGACGCAAAAAGACCCAGTTGACCCTGTCGAAGGCATTCTCGGCATCCAGTGACAGGGTCAACAGAGGAATATTTTTTCTCTGCGCCAAATCCATTGTGTCTATTAGCCTTCTCACATTGTTTGAGCTGAGCCTCCCTGGAACAAAACCTGTTGTCTGGATGGACCAATGATTGTATTACCTTTTTAAGCCTTTCAGCCAGCAGGGAGGCATTTATTTTTATTTCCACATTTAACAATGTGATAGGTCTATAGTTCAAAGTTAAGTCCAGATCTTTTTTTGGGTATTGGGACTATATGAGCTTGCAATAATTCCATTGGAATCATTTGTTGTATCCCAAATTCCTCGAAAGACTTCACTAATTCTTTTCTGATGTTCTTTTTCATTAGTTTAAAAAAATCTATTATTAAAATCGTCCGGGCCATGTGTTTTATTATTTTTTAAGCCATTAATAGCTTTTTCCACTTCAGTAAACGGTAGAATAATATCATCCAGTTGTGAGTCAGAAACTCTAGGCAGATTTAAACCTGTGAGGAACTCTTCAACCCTGGATACTCCTGGACTTTCCGGGATATTATATAACATGTTATAAAACATTCTAAATGTTTCTCCTATTTTGTCTGGATGTAATATTATTTTGTCTTTATGTTTTAACCTAGCAAAAATTTTTTAGGCTTCTCTTTTTTTCACCTGTTCGTCAGCTCCCTCTCGGTCTTCTAAATTCTTATTTGCTCTGTTTATTAAACTCTCACTGATGTTTTTGTGTGTCCATAATTTTTTGGGTGACTTCTGCCGATGGGTTCTTTTTATTTATTTGTTCCGATTGGTCTAGTGCTAAGTATAATTCCGAGAGGGAGGCGCCCCTCAGTTTCTTCTCTCTCACTCCCATCTGAATCAGATGACCCTCATCACACACTTATAAGCACACCATGTGATAGCCGAGGAAACCTCATCCCCGCTTTTCTCCACAAAGAACCGATCCAACATTTTTTAAAGGTGTTTTATATTTTCTTTACTGCGCAGAAGCTGATCAATCAGCCTCCATTCTGACCTGGTCTTAGTTTTATCATCCTTCAGATCCGTAAGAATCATATTATGGTCTGACCAGGGTATATTAATAATATTTATTTTTTTAACAGTTTTTGCCAAGCTTACACCCGATAATATCACATCAATCCTTGAATACACTAGATTGGAGCAAGAGAAACATGAGATGTCTTTTTCTCCAGGGTGAAACACCCTCCAGAGGTCTCCTCAATAATTCCCTTAATCTTATTGTGTTTTTAATTTTCGTGGTTCCCCTTGCAGATTAATTATCCATGCTAGGATCCATTTGACAGTTAAAGTCTCCCAAAATAGAGTTCTGGCCTGGAATAATGCAATATATAAAAGGCCATCATGACAAAGGTTTCCTGTCATTTCCCTCACCTTGTCAGTTAAGCCAAGGGCCCAAAAAGGGCACGGCAGGGGGGTGGCAATGAGTGGATAGAGGGGATGGCCTTAGGCTATATGTTGCAGGATTTACAGGAATGATTTCCTGTTTAAAGTAAAATGAAAAGTTCCTTACATGATTATATGGAAGGCCCCCTGGCCCAGCTCAGGACTGCTGCTTCCATCCATGGTCCAGATTGGAAAGATAGAGTGGGTGAGCTGTTACACCTTGCACACACTGTGTCCAGCCTCACACCACCTTTAACTAATGCCCCTATTAGGCCTATTGGAGCTAGGGCCTCCAGACCCCCAGCCCGCTTTAGCCCTGATGCAGCAGGGAAAAATCATGGTTATTCCCCCACTCCAGCCTGCCTGCTAGCAGGGAGAGGAGAGGACAGAGATGCATGGTGAGCAGGTCTCGTGTGCAGTCTCCTTCTCCTTCTCCCCCTGCATTAGTTTCAGCTGCCTCTCACTATGACAGGAGAGCAGCGGCTAGGCAGGCATTATCCCACTACGTGGCCTCTCGGTATGGGGATGCCAGGGAAGCCCGTGGTTATAGTAGTGCAGGGCACCGGTCCCCACAGCCTGGCAGCAGCAGGCATCATGCTGAAGAGGATTCATCAGGCGAGGATTCCCTTACTCTACAGAGGGGTGGAAGCAGAGGTGACATGCACAGCAGTGCACAGGGGACAAAGAGGAGAAACAGGCCAGCTGCCTTTTACAGGTCCATTAACCCATGACTGCGCAGCAACTCAAGAGGAAGAGGAGAAGTTGCTGGCATGAGTCGGTCCAGGCAGCGCTCATCAAGGGAGTCTTCAGCCAGGTCCACAGTTCCCTTGCATCCGGTCCGGCACCGCAGGGGAGGATCATCCGATGTATCCTTCTCCCCCTGCATTAGTATCAGCTGCTTCTCACTATGACAGGAGAGCAGCGGCTAGGCAGGCATTATCCCACCACGTGGCCTCTTGGTATGGGAATGCCAGGGAAGCCCGTGGTTATAATAGTGCAGGGCACAGGTCCCCACAGCCTTGCAGCAGCAGAGGATTCATCAGGCGAGGATTCCCTTACTCTATCGAGGGGTGGAAGCAGAGGTGACATGCAGAGCAGCAGTGCGCAGGGGACAAAGAGGAGAAACAGGCCAGCTGCCTTTTACAGGTCCATTAACACACGACAGCGCAGCAACTCAAGAAGAAGAGGAGAAGTTGCTGGCACGAGTCAGTCCAGGCAGCGCTCATCAAAGGAGTCTTCAGCCAGGTCCACAGTTCCCTTGCATCCGGTCCGGCACCACAGGGGAGGATCATCCGATGTCAGACCGTTGCTGTGCTCGCAGTCTCCGAGGGCTTCTCCTGTTCCACCACCCATGGCAGTTCAGCAGGTCAGGGGCTTGTCCGGTGGTGAGTCTCATATTTACCCTTTTACTATCTCACAAGCAGCGCACAACACTCAAATGCAACACACTATAGTGGGGAGAGATTCAGTTGGGGGGGTGGAAGGGGTGGGGAATTTGCAGACACCTCAGAGGGAGTCCCTTATACTTTCCCAACTGGTGAGAGAGCTGAGGGATATGCTAAAAGTGGTGGAGGCAAGTTCATTGACATGCCCCCTCCCCCCGACACAGGTATGGGGTGCTTATGCGTGCGCAGCTTCTAGTGCGGCGCAGGTCCCGGGTGTTCCCCAAGTCAGTAAAGAAGTAGGCGTGACATCTGCTGTGGTCGTTGGGAACCAACGTTGCCCGCCACACCGGCTGTCACGGGTTGTCAGTCCCGGCCATGGACACATCCCAAAAAGGATACAGGTGGAAAATAAAAGGACACGGTCCGATTATCGGACGCTGCCAGGGGGACATATTTTTTTTTGCTTGCTACGAGGGCCCCGTGGGTGCGCACTTAATGCAAGAAGTGAGGGATAAGATAGGTAAGGGCGAGTTTGTTGAAATATTCTGCCTGCTCCCCTTGGAGAAATGTAATCTTGATGAAGTTTCCAAGCCGAATGATCATAAGAAGGAGGACGAGGAGAAGAGGCGGTACCGCCTCATCCCTAGGACTTTCTCAAACTGGCTGCAAGGCTTTGTGATCTTGGCTGGGGTGATTGGTGAAACAAACCCTGAGCAATGCACAGGTTTGTTTTGTTACATGGACTCCATCCACGAAGCGTATAGGGTGTATGGGGGACAAGCTTGGCTTAGATACGACGAACAGTTTCGTCAGTGCTTAGCAGTTCGCAAGTCCACTCAGTGACACCACAAGGACATTGTGATATGGCTCAGGGTCATGGCTCCCGGGCGCAATGCTGTGCAGCCCTTTTTGGCAGTAGCCGCAGGTCAACCTGACTCAGGACCTTCGGCCTCGGCAACAAAAAAGGGTGCATGCTGGCAATCTAACTACTCTACTTGCAAGAGGGGCGGTTCATGCAAATTTAAGCATGACTGCTCCGGTTGTGGGGGAGGCCACCCAGCCTTCAAATGCTTTAAACGGCGACGCCAAGAGAAAGGGGGTTCTTTTAACCCATCTAGTGGGAAAGGGGACGACACCAGTGGCCGTAAGGCCAATGGTCTCTTGACTCAATAGGTACCCGGACCAGGTGTCACATCAGTGCCGTCGCGCTGCAGGACACGTCCTGCTTACCTTAGCCGCCGCTTGACACGCGCTTCTTCTGCACGTGTAATACTTACCACAAGGTCCTGTCCCGGATCCGCTGCTATGATTCCAGAAAATGTACGCATGCGCTTATGCAGTGCAGCGCATACTCCTCCACACTATACGCTGCCTAAGAATTAGCTATTGCCATAGAAGTCCCTTCCACACGGCGGCGCCATCTTGGTTTTTATGCAACTTCCTAGTTTGCTTTCCAAGCCTCATTTTCATCCCAGAGGCGGAGACTTGCCTTGGAGGGATATTTAAAGGCTCAGTCTGCATTCAACCTTTGCCTGTGACAGTGCCTTGAGCTTTTACTAGCGTTTTTGTACTTCCTGTTCTATATCACTGTTGCCGAACTTTGCTACCTGACCTTGCCTGTTTGCCGCCTGTCCTGACCTGTTGCCTGTTTTGACTTCGCCTGAACTCTGCCAGCCTCGACTTATCGCCTGCCTGACTACTCTTTTGCCTGTGTCCCTGTTACCTTCGCCTCGGTCCTGTTTCAGCATCCTATCCTGCACCTCGGCTTCGGTCCTGTTACAGCTTCCAGTCCAGTACCTTGGTTTCAGCTTCGATACTCTGGTAGAAGTACAGAGTGCAAAAGACCAGGGGGAACGAAACCTGAGGCTCAACCATAAGGTGGACTTCCTTCAGACGGAAGAATTCTGTTCTATTACCGGGGTTCGTTGCACTAACCTCTATCTCTCTGCAAAGCGGTTCCAACCTCGCTCCTGAACGTGACACCAGGAGGCAGCTGCCTTGCTGCTGGCTGGTTTCTTGTACGGTTTTGTTATCCCAGCAAAACTCGACTCGGTTAAGCCTGTGCCGAAAAATTTTAGATCAGCTGCGCATTTCCTGAAGGAGTGTTTGACAAGTTGGAAAAGGAGGTATTGTTGGTCAGGATGAATGGTCCATTTTCGTCCTTCCCAATTCCTGGATTGCGTATATCTCCCCTTGGGGTGGTACCCAAAAAGGAAAAGAGCAAGTTCTGCCTTATCCATCATCTGTCCTTCCCAAGGGGCAGGTCTGCGGAATTGATGATGAACTTTGCAAGGTGTCATACACCTCTTTTTATCAGGCAACCCGATGGGTGCGCAGGATGGGTCAGGGCGCCTTCATGGCAAAAACTGACATAGAGGCGGCCTTTAGGCTTTTATCGGTACACCCTTCTTGTTTTTATTTACTGGGTTGTCAGTGGTAAGGTGGCATTTATGTTGACAAATGTTTGCCACTGGTATGTGCGATATCATGCTCACAGTTCGAGATGTTTAGTTCATTTTTAGAATGGGTGATCAGGGAGGAGTCGGGTGCGGCATCTGTCATTCATTACTTGGATGATTTTTTGTGTGTTGGCCCACCCGACTCCTCATTGTGCCTTACGCTACTGCGCACCATTGAGAATGTGATGCAACAACTTGGGTTCCCATTGGCTAGCGACAAGACAGTGGGTCCAGCTACCACCGTAACATTTTTGGGGATAGAATGTCCACGGAATGCCGCCTTCCCCTTGATAAAGTGGTTGACCTCCGTAGGGTTGTGTCGGCTGTTAAAAGAGCGCGTAAAGTACAGCTTAGACAACTGCAGTCTCTTCTGGGTAAGCTAAATTTTGCTTGCAGGATCATCCCTATGGGCAGAATTTTTGCAGGCGTTTGTCGCTAGCGACAGTAGGGGTGCGGGCGCCGCATGATTACATACGCCTGATGGATGAGCACAGGGCTGACCTAGCGGTTTGGGATTCTTTCCTGAGGACATTTAATGAGAGGTCACTGATCCCTGATAGGGCAGTTACCAACAAGGAATTGAATATTTGGACAGACGCCTCTGGGGCGGTGGGTTTTGAGGCCATTTTCAAACACAAATGGTGTTGGGATTCTTGGCCTCAGCATTGGTTCCAGTCTGATCTAACAAAGATCTTGGCCTTTCTGGAGCTATTCCAGATCATAGTCTCAGTGATAGTATGGGGCCCTCAGTTGGAAAACATGAAGGGCAGGTTTTGGTGCGACAGCTTGGGGGTGGTGCAAGCCATTAACAACGGGTCGGCTGCATACCGCCGGTGATACGCCTGTTGAGGGAGCTGGTCCTTATTTGTCTACGGAGGAATTTACTGGTGCAAGCCATGCATGTTCTCAGGATACAGAAGGATGTGGCTGACTCTTTATCTCGACATCAATGGGAGCAGTTCCGGTTGTTGGTGCCCGGGGTGGACGGAGAAGCCACTTCCGTCCCCCAATGGATTTGGAAAATTGCGGACGGAAAGTAGTTTTTTTGATACACCGGTCTTTGGTACCTGCTACCTGGGTTGCGTATAAAAAGGTGTGGAAACAGTGGCGTTCCTTCCTACTACTAGTAGTTGCAGGCAGTCCGTCAGATGTGAACAGGGTCAGCATGATTCGGTTATGGTTTAACGGACAAATGTTTGCAGACAACATTTCTGTGCCGGCCATTAATAGGAAAATGTCTGCAATAGCGGCCTGGTTTAAATTTAGTGGGTTTCCTGATTTGACCAAAGAGTTTTTAGTTAAAATGGCGTTGAAGGGGTATAGGAGGGGATATAAACAGGCCGATACAAGGCGCCCTGTGACATATCAGTTATTATTGCGCTTGCTCACAAGTTTGACATCCATTTGTAGGTCAAGTTGCGAGGTTCCGTTGTTTAGCATGGCATTCTCCTGGGCTTTCGTTGGTGCCTTCAGAATCAGCAAACTTGTTTCCCCCAAAAAGAACAGGCATGGGGGTATTTTGTTGGAGGATGTCCAAAGCTCACAGGATAGTATATGTACAATGATTCGCAAGTCCAAAACAGACCAGTGTGGGGTGGTTTGAAAGTCACTATGTTGGCTTTACCTGGTTCTATTGCATGCCCAGTATTTTGCTTTAGTCAGTTTCTCCATGCATGCCCACCGGGCTCCCCCACTTTGTTACTGCCCAGCGTCGGGTTGGCTCTTTCTAGGTACCAATTTATCACCATATTCCGGCACTGTCTCTTGGCGCTCGGTTTGCAACTGCTGCTGTTTGGTTCTCATTCATTTAGGATAGGGGCGGCCACTGAAGCGGCATGCTCCGGATTAGGGGATGAGGTGGTGAAATTAATTGGGCGGTGTGAAACGTCTAGATTTCGTACGTAAATTAGACCGCACCTGGTCTGAATTTTGTCTAGTCGTGCAATGATTTGGTGTATAAATAAAAAAATAAAAATATGAATAAGTTAAAACAAAAAAAGCAAAAAAAGTGTGTTTAAAGAAAATAAGGGATGGCGGAGAGATCATTTAATTATCTGATTATATTATTCGTTTGCATGTTGCAAGAGTTGCAGAGCTTGGATACTAGGGCATTCATTCCATTTTTGGGCAGCCAAGAGGGCTGAATTACGCCCCAACGGCGAGCATTTGGGCCTAGGTCCTGTGGGAGTCTAAGTACGTTGGATAGGCATAAGGGGATTATGATAGGCGGCCATGCCGCAGCTGATATCCCAATCAGTAGCCAGACGGGGCCCGCCTCAGGTGTTGGTTCTACATCTGGGTGGCAATGACCTTTACTTCATTCCGTTGAGGGAGTTGATATGTCATATGAAAGTGGACATGCTTCGACTGTGGCTCCAATATCCCGAGTTGATTATCGTTTGGGCTAACATGGTGTCCAGGATGTCATGGCGTGGAGCAAAGAGTCCGCAGGGCATTGAACGTGCTCGTAAAAAACGGAACTGAACCATCTCTCGTTTTGTGGTGTTTAAAGGTGGTATTGTAGCTCGGCATCTTGACCTTAACGGGACCTATGCTTCCTTATATAGGAGAGATGGGGTCCATCTTAACCCTGTGGGTTTGGATCTTTGGAACCTGGAGATCCAGACCAGTTTGGAGAAAGCGGTAGCTGTTTGGAGGAGCCCATGCGCATAAGGGTTCACGCGTATTGGCCATGGCGGGGGTCCCCGAGGTTTGGCGCTTGTGCAGGGGGTTGGTCACCTGGGGTATGGCCAACCCGGTTGGGCAGTAGCTGTGGGAAGCTAGCTGCACGGGCTCCCCATGGGCTTGTCCCTGGGGAGTGAGGCACGGCTACTGTGCAAACAGGGACGTCAGTAGCCGTGAGTCATGTGGTACGCCTGCGCCAGATTCTCGGGGTCCTGATCCTAGATGGTCTAGGATAAGGCACACGCTACCGCTAAGGTTCAGTAGTATTGTTTCATGTTGTTTATATTTATGGTTATAAAAGCATGTGTTGGTTGGTATATATGTATATGTATATAATGTTTGTATATATATATATAATTGTATATGACCGGTTATTTATTTATTTATAAAGTTTTAACCATATTTGGTTTACAGTGGGGGGAATGAATTATCAGGTATACCTTGGTCATGATTATCCTCTGTTTTAGTCTCTCAAACTTAATCAAAATTGTGTTAATAAACTGAACTGGAGAATGATTAGGTGCATACACGTTTACCAAAGTGTAAACTATGTTGTTTATTTCACAAATCAGAAATATGTATCTGCCATCATTATCACAGTCTTGATGAATTATACCGATTGTAAGGTCTACTGAAAACAGGATAGCTGTCCCTCTTTTTTTATCTATAAGAGAGGAGCAGATTACTAATGTAATGTTAATTACCATTTTTTATCTTTATCTCGTCTTGCTTTCTCCAGTGGGTTTCTTGAACCCCACATATATGTATATGGTCCTTTTATAACGCATTTAGAAAAATACTCCGCTTTTGTGGGGAGTTAAGACCCTGAGCATTTATGGATGCAACCTTAATACTGTTTAAGTTTAATGTAAAAGTGTTTTATTCGCTTCCTCCCTCTAGGGGTCCCCCAATCTCCACGTCTTGCACATACAACGATACATTAAACAAGAATTGGCCTACTAATGGCCGTAACATACAAATAACAATAACCCATCCCCGGAGTGCAACCCAAGCTTATGCACTCAGAAAAAGAAAAAGCAGGGCAGGGACGAGCAAAAGTAGTGTTATCAGATATAATATATAAAACTATAAAAATTAACTTGGTGTCCACTGTAGCCAGCAGCCTAACTCAAAGAACAGACAGCTTCAAAAAACTGCGTGAAAGTGCAAAAGAGGGGGGAAGAGAGTCAGGCACTTAGTGTCTGGACACTTGAATATAGATAAATAAAATAGACTCTATGATAGTATGTGATACAACACATGAAAATATACACACAATATCAACAAGGTCTGTGCAATTATAAGTGCATGAACAGGAAAAAAAAGATTTGCTTAGATAAAACTGTGAATACAAATATCAAGTGATATGCAACACTGTAAAATAACACCAATGTGCTAAACACGTGTAATAAAACAAAGATCAAAAAAGGTATACTTATGACCTTGATAGGGAGTACATCTGTGAATGAAAAATACAAAAAATAGTGCAATATGTACTGTACACATATACGTAAAACGATGGTCATAAGAAATGGACTCACAATGTATAGCTCCTTAGAAATCTAGGAGCATGGAATCAGGTTTGTATATGACAGTGGGATCCCTTGGAAGGGGGCAAGTATATTGCACTATTTTTTGTATTTTTCATTCACAGAAAGTACTTCCTATCAAGGTCATAAGTATACCTTTTTTGATCTTTGTTTTATTAAACTTGTTTAGCAAATTGGTGTTATTTTACAGTGTTGCATATCACTTGATATTTGTATTCACCATTTTATCTAAGCATATCTTTTTTTCCTGTTCATGCACTTATAATTGCACAGACCTTGTTGATATTGTGTGTATATTTTCATGTGTTGTATCACATACTATCATAGAGTCTATTTTATTTATCTATGTTCAAGTGTCCAGACACTAAGCGCCTGACTCTCTTTCCCCCTCTTTTGCACTCAGAATCAATCCTTAGAAAACAATAAGGTTCCTATATGGAAAAATTGGATCAAAAAAGAAAAAAACCTTGTGCTAGCCGCAACACGAGTAATTGTTGCTGCATAGCTAGTGAACGAAGCTGGGTTTCCAATACCGCATCAAAGGAGACAAAATGATCAATGATCAGTCAACATAAGCGTATGGTTGTGTCTATTTGCATTGGGATATCCAATCCTGAATTTAGAATAATCTATGTAGTACACTCTAATTAATGCCTTTTGACACTTAATTTAACATCTGGCCCCTCAGGACACACTGTCATCATAAGGTGTGAGATCCACCTATATGAACACTTTGCAATTCAGGCATTGTCCGAGCTCTCATTTATGAGACCAATGTATATTTAGTCCATAGCCAGCTGTGTACCTCGGTCTTCGAGGAAAGGGGGAAAAAAAGAAAGAGAACAAAAACAAAACATACCATCAGCCATCCTGTCAGCCCAGCATCCATGCACTCGTCCTTGTTGCCCAAAGACCATGCGTCTCCCCTCTCCTGGTCCCCCCATCCCCAACAGCTTCCGTTGTATCACATCCTACACAACAACTCCACATCTGCGTCCCTAGGAAATTTTTGCAGCCATTTTTGCCAAATTTTGAAGAATTCTTTTAACCTCTGTTGTACAAAGAAGTATCCTATCTCCATCTCACATTGTAGATTTATTTGATTTTTAACCATTTCGATGTTAGTAATCACTTGTTGGTTCTACCTTCTTGCCAGAACAATTTTCATAGCAAGAAGGTTCTGAATCACCCAAATTCTATGCTTAAAAGTAATAAATACCAGATACATATGTAGTAGAGCTCTCTGGGCTGAAGTGATAACACTCCTCTCTAATACATTCAAAATTATCCCAAAAAGCTCCTCCCACACCTAAGCGATCCCTTTGCACCCCAACCACATATGTACATAAGTGCCTCTCTCCTCCTTGCATCTCCAGCACATTGATGTATTATCCTTACCAAATTTGGCTAATTTAACGGGCACAAAGTACCATCTGCACATAACTTTAAAATGCAATTCTACCATATTTAAACAGAGGGTAGACGTATTTATGCTCCTAAGACTATTCACCCATTCTGATTCAGCTAATTGTATGTTCAGATCTTGTTGCCATACTTTCCTAGGTCCTAAAGTAACAATACTTGTCAAGTCCTCTAGCAAGTGGTATCGCTTTGTCAGGCTCTTTTCCCCACGTACTAGGCAAAACATCTCCATTATCTGGCTCTCTATCAACTGATCCTCATGCTTATAGAGTTGAGATCTTATTAATGAACTAAAAAAAATGAAAATACTTCCCTAGATGTAATTCTGAACTCGTCCATTATTTGGTGAGCTGCTTTAATTTGATTTCCTTCTAGTAAATCGCCTACCCTACTCATATTGAAATTCAGGCAATTGTTTATTTTTAAGTAGGGAATGTTATATATATTTCCAGAAGGGAAGTTATCAAGATTTTATCTTTTAATCCCAACCTCTCTTTAAAGGGGGGCCATGCCTCAACAAAGTTCTGAACCACTATTGGGAGCTGTGTGTGTCTTAGCATTTTAGCTTTCTCTTGTTTCACCCATAACTAACATTCCAAATTTGACATCCCCAATACCTCTTGTTCAATATAATACCAGTCTTCTTGTTTGCTGTGACCATATTGCAATTTAAGACCCTGAATTAACAAGCTGGCTTGAGCATATCTTAACAAATTGGACACACCCAAACCCCCTCTTTTTTTATTAGTAGACAGCAGTTTCCTGGAAATCCTGGCTTTCTTCACTGCCCATATAAATTTATTGATTGTCTTCTGGAACAGCCCAGCCCATATCCTTGGGAGTTATCCCGGCACCATACGAAGCCTATATAGCCACTTGGGTAGTATGTATGATCTGACTATATTCATGCGTCCTAACCAAGATATAGGAAGTCCTTTCCACTCATCAAATAAGATCAAGAGTTCCCTCATAAGAATAGAGTAGCTCACCTCTGCGATAGTCTTTACTTCTTTAGGTATAATCGTGCCCAAATAGTTTATCCCCGCCGTCTCCCATTTAAAATCATAACTGGCCTCTAGAGTCTCCCGTGTTAAATCCTCTAGATCAATTCCCATAGCTTGTGTCTTGGTAATGTTCAGTTTGTAATTGGAATACCCTCCAAATATATACATTTCTCTCAGTACATTAGGCAATGAGTGTTCCGGGTCATTTAATGAAATAAGAATGTCATCAGCATACAAGCTGAGTTTGAACTCCAAATCATCTATCCTAATACCTTTAATATCTTCATACCTCCTGATTCTAGAGGCTAGAGGTTCCAGATACAGGATATAAAGAAGGGGAGACAGCGGGCAGCCTTGCCGTGTACCATTGAAAATGGTAAACCATTCAGGTTCAATCCCTTGAAGAGATCTATTCTATTGCATTGTCTGTGGAACCAGAAAATAAATATCTGTTACATTCAGGAGACCCACTGGCATATGCTAGACAAGATCAAAATCAAATCTAGCGCTTATCCATATTCTGTCATAGCCTCACTGAAAGAAAAGAAAAACAGAGGAGTGGCGATCATCTTCTCAAAAGATTTAGCCGTCAAGACCAAATATGTGGAGAGTGATCCAGAGGGGAGGTATATAATAATGGTAGGGAAAATGAACGGCAGCATGATGACTTGGGTGAATGTGTATGTACCGAATAGTTCCCCAAACCGATAATGCAGGTTAGGCAGGGTGTTCTGGTTTGGGCGGATGATTTTAACTGTACGCTTAACCCCATTACCACTAGGACCATAATCTAGTGGTAATGGGCATAAAAACATATTGAAAAACTAAGATCAGATTGAATGATCTCCTGAAGAGACAGGAAGATGCGGAATACATAAAACTTATGACAGATCAGTATGTTCAGGAAAATGATGTAGAGGGTATATTGGCAGCGACCCTGTGGTGTGCCTACAAAGCACTGGTAAGGGGTCACCTTATCAGGCAGGGAGTACAAGCCAAGAGAAGAGCTGCCATTAGCCTATCATATCTGTATATTGCCCTTTATCAGTATAATGGAGAAAACAAAGCAAACCCCACTAGACAATTAATAGATAAAAATATCTGAAATTAGAGATAAGATTATTAGAGCATATATCCTGCCAAAATTTCTATATGTTTTTAGGATGCTGCCATTTGGCGTCCCTACTGCATGGGTTTCACTTATTCAAACAGCTTTTAACAGGTTTATATGGGCAACAAAGAGACCATGGGCAGACTAAGAACAATGCTCCTCATGAGGAAAAAACAGAAAGGGGGGCTAGCGGTTCCCAGTGTGGCCGACTGCGTGCAAGTGGCTATGCTGGTACAGGCATTTGCCTCCCAGTTTTATACAGCCCAACTCGAGCTTTGGTATGAGCTAGAGGTAGCGGAACTTAGGGGATATAGGGAGCTGGTGGTCTTTTTCTGGATGCCAAAGGTTAAACTAAAGATAGCAATGGGGGAAATGAGCAAGACAGCTCTATGGCACATCTTGACCAACTGGCTGATTATTAAGAAGAGATAGGGGTTGGAGGAGAAGGTTATGTCCTATCTACCAATCTCTATTATTGAAAGGTGGTTAGAGAATTTTGACCTGAGTTCATGGAGAGAAAGATAATTTAGAAAGTAGAAGATATTATAGAGGGGACAAACATTAATTCATTATTCAAAGTTTGTGTTACCAAAATATCGGAGAGTTAGAAGCTTCCTACAAGATAAATTAGCCGGGACCCAGAATATGAGAGCCTATACTTTTTTAAACAAGATAATGAGAAATATGAACTAGAAACATTTGGTATTGAGAGCTATTGAAATTATACAGTGACCCCCACACCGGCAATTAAAAAATGGGAGAAAGACCTGGGCATAAAGATAAAAATACAGGAGTGGTACCACTCGATTTATCAAAATCTTACAGCATCCTGTTGGCGCTCTGGATATGGAAGGGGAACATACATATATGGTGGGAATGCCGGGGGAATAAATAGGCTATAGAGGGAGATTTTGAATAAGATCATTAGAGATCTAGGGTAATTTTGATATATTTGATAATAAAAAAATAAATAAAAAAAAAAAAGAGTGCCCTGCAGGCCCAGGGTACTTACAGAATAAACATGAACTTCATGCACATAAAAATTCTCGTTATCAGCGTGGAAGCACAGATGGAGAAGGAATGCTAAAAAGAGCCATCCAGAGGCAAATCTGCTTGATGGTAAAATTCCTTGTCACTGTGTGTGAGACACCACTTGCCAGAGTTTGTGATGGAAAGCCAGCATGTAACAAAAACAAAACTGGAAGTGGGCGACGGAGATGTTGTAACACAGCTCCAGAGGCTCAAACTAACAGCTGCTTCACTCAAGCACAATATCTCATGCATTTCTAAGGTACTCTGCTTGCTCCCTGTAACAACCTTACCTGCTCATTGCCGCAATTGAAGCCGCCACTTACTCACCAGGCTACTCGCAGCTCGCGTTCCCGCAACACCATCTTTCCATAGTCACCTAGATGGCCGTGCAGCAACCTATGACCATTGCTTTTGAAAGGAACTTATAGAAGCTCTGATCTCTGATTGGTTACCCCCCCTGTCTAGCAACTGTTATTTAAAACTCTCAGTTGCTTCTTACCTTTGCTTGTGATAGGTTCTGGTGCCTGTTGTTAGCTATCTTGTGTTTCCTTGAAATCCTGTATCCAGTGTTCCTGACCCAGCTTGTTTGACCATTCCTGATCTTCATTCCTGTGTACCAAATCCTCGGCTTGTTTTTGATTATTCTGTCTTCCCTTATCCTGACTTTGGCTTCCAAATCTGTATTCAGTATTCTTTATCCCTGTACCCATGTGTAACAATCTGCCTGGATTCAAACCCTGACTCATGTGATTGCTGCTGCACGCTCCTGTTCCAGGCGCCACCTGCTGGTTTTGCATCTCATGTATCAGTAATGGCTATCTCTCTGCATTTTGTCCTGTCGCTCATTCACTGCTCAGGTGAGGCTATATAAACCCCATCCTCCCAGCAACCAGAGCTGGTACATTTCATTTGCTAGCTTGTATTTTGGATTCCTGTTCGTAGTGTTCCTGACCATCCTGTTTTATCCAGTCCTTTGACCTCAGCGTGTTTGTGACTATTCTGATCCTAGAACCTGCTTAGTCCCTGCCTGGCTATGACCCATGGGAAACCTAACAAGGCCTCTGCTTTTGGGTGCTCAAAGCCAGTGGCTTCACCCCTCGTGGAGAGTGCTCACCCTGCGCAGGGCCTTGAATCACCCAATAACCCTACACCGCAACTCCAGCCCATCACGGCACGTTACACCGTGGCTGTGTGTCCAGATATCCCGTGTCTCAGTACATGTGGCTATGTGTCCAGTTTCCAAAGTCCATCCAATCTTCTGTCATTCGTACTTCCCTATCCAGGGTTCAGAGATAGGTAAAGGTGCAGCTACTTACCTTTTCAGCAGTGCCCGCAGCACTCTCTGATTTGGATCGAAGACCTCCTACTATCTCTCAAAGACCTGGTTAGAGATCTAAAGATCCAGTATTTTCTGGCCCTGCATCGTTAATCCTAAACTATGACCATTACAAGTATAACAGGCCTATCTATGGATCCCGCTGACCTGAACCGTATGGATGTCAGTCAAGAAAGACACAATCAGCTCCTAACTTCTCATTCATCTCACCTTTAGTATCTTTAATAAAAATTAGACACTATGACTGACCTACTTCAGGCCATGGCAACTCCATCCAATCCTTGCATGGAAGCTATAGCTGCAGAGACCCAGCCAGTTAATCCTAACAAACCACCTAAGATGCCTGCTCCTGACAAGTACAATTGTAATCCCTTAGAATGCAGAGGATTCCTGAACTAATACATCCTCCATTTCCGTACTTTACTGCAAACTTTTGCCAGCCATGCTACCAGGGTAGCATTTATAATTAACCTCTTGAAATGAGTGGCCTTAGCTTGGGCATTACAGCTACTTGAACAAAATTCCCCTATGCTGTAGAATTTCGAACACTGGCTTGTGAAAACAAATGGAATCCCAGTGCACTCAAAGCAGCTTTTCGTAAGGGCCTCAATAGCCATATCAAAGACACCCTAATTTACAGAGATTCACCTAAGGGTCTGGAAGAATTTATTTCCCTATGTTTAAAGTTGGATGCCAGATGCCAAGAATGCAAGCTGGAACAATCTCATAGTAGAGAAAAAAGTTCATATAATCCCTGCTACTATTACCCAGCCACCTCCCATCCCGAGAGGTTTTCCACAGACGAACCAATGGAAATTGGTCCTCTTATTCATCTCTCTGCTGAGTAGAAAAGAGTACACAGTAGTTTGTCTGGCCTGTGCCTCTACTGTGCTCAAAATGGACATATGGCAGCCTACTGTCCCTAGAAGCAGGGAAATGCCAAATCTTAGTGGAGAAGGGAAAAATTCCACTGAGCGTATCTAAAACATCTTCCCCTGTGTTCCATCACTTTTTAGCACCTGCCAAAATTCAGAGGAATGACCACCATATGGTCACTAAAGCCTTCATTAACTCTGAAGCTGTAGGTAACTTCATGGATATGTCCTGGGCTAAAAGGATAAAAATTCCTATACATCCATCAAATCAAATTTTACCTATTGCTGCATTGGATGGCTCTCACCTTGTAACAGGCTGCATCACGCACACCACTCCTCCACTAAATGCTTTTTATAGGTATTTTGCACCAGGAGTCTATAACCTTTGACCTTCTTCACAGGATGTCCTCACTGGAATGTGAGGACATCCAATCCTCACATTCCAGTTATATTAGGCCTTCCTTGGCTACATAAACACAATCCGTCTGTCAATTGGCAGGAAGGAGAGATAACCGCCTGGAGTCTCAACTGTTCCACACGATGCATATCTTGTAATAAAATTGTGGGGACCATCCTTGACTTACCCTCTGAACAAACCCAGTCTCAGGTACCCAAGGAATATTGGGAATTTCTGGATGTGTTCCCTAAGAAGGGTGCAGATACTGTCCACAGATCATACGTTTGATATATAGAAGTATTTCCAGGTGCCTAACCTACCCTCTATCTGAAACTAAAAATGTTGTTCTAGCCCAGTATATCGAAGAGAATCTTCAAAAGGAATTCATCAGGAACTTCTGGTATCTCGTTCCCACCAGATTAGCAAAAATAAACAAAGATGTTACAAACGTATGCTGGAGATGTAACAGAGAAAAAGGAGATTATTTGCATATCTGGTGGGAATGCGAGGGGGCCAAACAATTATGGAATATTTGCTTCCAAAAAATAAAAGATATCTCTAACATAGTATTAGACAAAAGACCTGAAGTCGCTCTACTGCACATTGCTCTGAGGAAAAAAACAAAATAAGAAACATTTCTGGTCACGCACTTTTTCGCTGCTACAAAACTCCTAATCGCTAAAAACTGGAGAAGTGATACTGTCCCTGGATGGGCACAACTGAAAAATCTAATTCTATACCATTTAAAAATGGAAAAAGGCATGATATGGCTCAGCACTAAACCGGACAAAAAATGGGAAACAATAGAGGATTGGATAACAAGAATTGAGAGAAATTGAACGGGATCACCAGATACAGAATAGATTTTAAAAAGGAAGAAAGGAAAAAATAGGGAAAGAAAAGGGAAAACATACACTAGTTGGGCAGTTAGCACTCCGCTGCGACCTTTATATGTTTATATGTTTTTTCACAGGTTTGTTATATGTTTGTATTATGTCAATTTATGTGCTCTGAAATAGAAAACACAAGGAAAGATTCTGATAACTAACAACAAGAGTAAGAGCAACGCAGACAGCAAAAGACACAAGGATGATCTGGAAGCACACAAGGTACTGGTTTACACAATCCATAACATAAATGCCACAGAATCTGAGTGTCAAAAAAAAAAGGAATTCATCAGACCGTCCTCATCTCCAGCAAGTGCTGGATTTTTTTGTGTCAAAGAAAGACGGTTCCCTAACCCCTTGGCGACACAAGACGGACTAGGTCGGACCATGTGGAAGCATCGTACAATGCTAAAAAAAATGCCCGTCGGCATTTCGATCGCTCCGGAGAGCGATCGAAATGCCGGTTTTAAATGCACAGCGCCTTTAAAACGACGGGCATTAAAAAACGAGCATAGGAAGCGAATTTTTCGCTTCCTATGCTCAGAAAGTGTTCCTGATTGCCTCGCAAGTCGAGGCAATCAGGAACACAAAAAAAAAAATGCACGATCTTGGTCACTGAGTGACCAAGATGGCGCTGCCCTTCTAAGGGCAAGAGCACAGGAGGCAGGAAGTACCTGCTTCCTGTGCTCTCTGGCTGTCACACGATTGCCTCTTCACAGAGGCAATCAGTGACTGCAAGGCACACAGACAGGCAGTGGGGATGCTCTGCTGAACATCCCCACTGACTGGTCAGATCAATATTAACCCTATATTGATCTGACCAGTTATGATCTGCCTCCCTCTCCTCACATTTTTTTTAGTGAGGGAGAGAGACAGATCAAAGTTCTAAAAGTAAGTAAAAGTTAAAAAAAACAATAAATACACAACACACAAATAATAAAACAATAAAAAAAATTATTAAAGCAATTCCCTGCATTTAACCCCTTCCCTGCCACTGATCTTGCATAAGCAGTGATCGTGCACATCAGCGCATTTATATTTGCTGTTTGTGCATTTTTTAGGGGTTAATTTTTTTTGTACTGTAATTTATTACAGTACTAAAAAGGCTCTTCTAAGAGTTATTAACCCCTTCTTTGCCGTCGATCACTGCTTACGCAATGATATTGACGCCAAAGCAATTTTTATCTGTCTGCATATTTTTATTTTATTTATTTTTTTTACACATACCCGCTAGGGGATTACATGTAAAGTAAAAATATTTGAGTTTTTTTTTTTTAAGCTGCCTGAGCGCATAGCGATCAGTAACAGCGAATTAGTGGCAAAGGCGGTTTGGTGATTTCTCAATTAAGCTCACCATTCGCCCTGGTCAGATCAAAATTGGTCGGATCAATATTCACAAATATTGATCTGCCTCCCTCTCCTCACTTACATTTTTGTGACGGAAAGAGACAGATCAGTATTAGTGATATAAAATAACATTTTATAAAATTGTCAGGTTTTATGAAAGTCTTTCACTGTGTATTAACCCCTTCCCTGCCATTCATCACTGTGTAAGCAGTAATCTTGCACAGCAACAGTATGTTTTGCTGTCTGCACTGTTTTATGGATTAATTTCTTTGTACTGTAATGTATTACAGTACTAGATAGGCTCTTCTAAGAGCTATTAACCCCTTCTTTGCTCGAGATCACTGCTTACGCACTGATTCTGAGGCCGCGGACTCAGGGTTCGATTTTGACCCTATTCAGCTTTCTGATACATCATCTAGCGATGTATCGGTGGCTGCTGAGCCCTTGCCACAAGTAGTGATGGGGGTCTACCGATAAAAAAATATATGGTTTGGTGGGGGTAAATTACATTGGCTGGCTTCAAAGATATATCCCATAAAGGACACGGACGCAGGTTGACTACATGTCAAAATTCCAAGTTGGAATTTTGAGATGCGCATCTCACAAATGTTGCCTTCTAGCCAAAAACAAACCAACAAACCTATGCATGGGTGCTATCCCTGTACTCGGGAGATGTTGCTGAACACATATTGGGTTGTTGTTTGGCAGTGACATATACCAGAATCTGTGAATTCATGCCTGAAGTACAATGCATGTGGAAAAAAAACTCCCAAAAAAGTACTACCACAAACTTTTACAAAGGCT
This sequence comes from Pelodytes ibericus, assembly GCA_036172795.1. NCBI lineage: Eukaryota > Metazoa > Chordata > Amphibia > Anura > Pelodytidae > Pelodytes > Pelodytes ibericus. Next base: position 96,463,876 of record CM069858.1, on the reverse strand, counting down.
GGTGGTAGAATTAGTACCTATACAGTATTAAAATACCACCATTTGAAATACCTTAGGATGTCTATTTTCCAAAAATATATGGTTTGATGGGGGTAAAATTCATTGGACGGCTTCAAAAATGTTCCAAATGGAACATGGGCGCAGGCTGACTACATGTCAAAATTCCAGGTTGGAATTGCGCACCCCCTAAATGTGGAATTTTAGACCCAATACAAACCAACAAACCTATGCATGGGGGGTATCCCTGTACTCAGGAGATGTTGCTGAACACATATTGAGGTGTTGGTTGGCAGTGGCAAATACCAGAATCTGAAAATTCCTGCCTGAACTACAATGTGTGTGGGGAAAAAATGACATCCCAACCCTTTGACATAGGTTGGTGGTAGAATTAGCACTTGGAAAGTGTTAAAATACCACAATTTTAAATACCCTAGGATATCTAGTTTTCCAAAATATATGGTTTTATGGGGTAAAATAATTTGACAGGCTTCAAGTTGGAAATGCACCCCCCCTAAACGTGGCCTTTTAGCCCCCAAATAATCTAACTAACCTACACATGGGTGGTATCCCTGTACTCAGGAGATGTTGCTGAACACATATTAAGGTGTTGTTTGGCACTGACACATAATAGGATCTATGAATTCATGCCCGATGTACAATGAATGTGAAAAACAAATTACTATCCATAACATTGACATACGCTGGTGGTAGAATTAGTGCATGATAAGTGTTAAAATACTACCATTTGAAATACCCTAGGGTGTCTAGTTTTCAAAAATATATGGTTTTGTGGGGTAGAATACACATTTTGGCTTCAAAAATGTCCCAAATGGGACATGGGCGCAGGTTTTCTGCCTGTCAGAATTCCAAGTTGGAAAACCAAAAAGCGCACCTCTCAAATGTGGCCTTTTAACCCCCAAATAACCTAACCAACCTATACATGGGGGGTATCCCTGTACTCAGGAGATGTTGCTGAACACATATTGAGGTGTTGTTTGGCACTGACATATAACAGAATCTGTGAATTCATGCCCAAAGTACAATGTATGTGAAAAAAAATTACTACCCAAAACATTGACATAGGCTGGTAGTATAATTAGTGCATGGAAAGTGTTAAAATACTACCATTTGAAATACCCTAGGGTGTCTAGTTTTAAAAAAAATATGGTTTTGTGGGGTAGAATACACTTTCTGGCTTCAAAAATGTCCCAAATGGGACATGGGCACAAGTTTTCTGCATGTCAGAATTCCAAGTTGGAAAACCAAAATGCGCACCCCCTAAATGTGGCCTTTTAGCCCCAAAACAAACCAACAAACCGATGCATGGGTGGTATCCCTGTACTCAGGAGATGTTGCTGAACACATATTGAGGTGTTATTTGGAAATACCTTTTCACATTTTAAGGTAATGTTTACCTAAATTGCAATATATGTGAAAAATTAAAAAAGAAGATTTTTTGCTGCAAACTTTGGCATAGATTGGTGGTAAAATGGCTACATGAAATGTGTCAAAATACCCCAAGTTAAATGCCCTGAGTTGTCTAGTTTTCAAAAATATGTACATGTTGGGGGTCATTCATGGATTTAGTACAGAAATCAGTGTTACAATGTCACTATCGCTAATTTTGAAAGAAAGGATTTTAAAATAGCTTTGCACCACTTATAGTTCTGGCCCTGTAACATGAATAAAAAAGCACAAAAACATAAAAACATGGGCTATTTCTGAACTCAGGACATATATTAGAAACTTTTTAGCAGTGTTTTTTTGTTGTCTCTTGTACATGAGTATACGATTTTTAAAATAAAAGTCATAAAAAAATTATTTTTTCAATTTTTTTGCCATATTTTATTATTTTTTTTACATCAAATTATATGCTATTATCAAAATAATGGTATCAAAAGAAAGCCCTTCTTATAACGATAAAAACGATATATAGTTTGTGCGGGTACACTAAATGAGACAGAAATAAATTACAGCAAAACACAAACACCTCAGAAATGTTAAAACAGCCCATGTCACCAAGCGTCGGACAAGCCAAAAAAGTTATGTCACTAAGGGGTTAAGACCCTTTATTGACTACAGGGGTCTGAACAAAGTCACAGTGAAAAATAAGTATCCTTTACCTCTCATTACAGAAATCTATGATCAAATTAGGGAGGCCAGGTACTTTACCAAACTGGATCTAAGGGGTGCGTATAATCTTATTCACATCCAGGAGGCTGATGAGTGGTAATCAGCTTCGAATACCAGGTTTGGCCATTATGAGTATATTTTCATGCCATTTGGCCTATATAATGCTTCTGCAGTCTTCCAAACATTCATCAATAAAATCTTCAGAGACTTGTTATTATCCTACGTCACAGTTTATTTGGATGACATTCTGATTTATTCCAAAAACCTGACTGAACACCGAGCTCATGTTAAAACTGTTCTTCAACGTCTCAGTGGCAATTCCATTTGCAAATTCTTCATAGAATGTTAAGTTTGTTTGACAAGACATATCTTTCACAAAACCATGTTGAATATTACTAATTATATTCTGATTCAAGATGTATTCTTGAGTGTATACCTTTAGCAATCCTTCAAATTATTTCCCCACTACAGATATTAAGCTCACTGACCTATAATTACCCGGCAGAGATTTTGATCCCTTTTTAAATATTAGAATGACATTCGCCTTTCAAAGTCTGTTGGCACTATACCGGAAATTAAAGAATCCCTAAAGATAAAAAAATAATGGTCTGGCCAGAATTATTCTTAACTCTCTAAGTACCCGTGGTTGTATACCATCTGGTCCTGGGGCCTTGACTATCTTAACAGAGTTTAATTGCTTATAATGCATACTTTCACAACCTGGGATAGCAGACCATGGAGGAGTCTTGTTGCAGGAAACATGTGGGGTCTGTCTGCACCCCACAATGCATAACTAAGTACTGGAAGCTGACATTGGTAACTGTGGCCAGGACTGGAAGCTGAGACAGGACTGGTAGCTGAGACAGGACTGGTAGCTGAGACAGGACTGGCAGCCAAGACTGGCAGCTGAGACTGTACTGGTAGCTGGGGACTGGACAGGCAGCTAAGGACAGGACACTGAGACTGGACTGGCAGCTCTCTGAGCAGGGCACAGGCCTGTACTAACTGTCATGTTCCGATGCTGGAACGGAACCGCTATGCAGAAAGGTACAAGGTAATCAACTACGGACTAGAGTATCAGAGAAGATTGTTTCAGTGAAAGGATTCCACCCTTGGTTGAGCCTAAAGCTTCTTCCTCCCAGGACTTGGACTCAAACCATACTCCAGTACCAAAGTGATGACCACAGAATGACAGGAAAGCTAGAATAAGGAACGGCTGGCACGGTACAGAAGGGTCAGACAGCAGAATCGTCAGGCAAGCAAAGGTTCAGGGCTGGCAGCAGATAGGCAGAGTCAAAAGCAGGCAAATAAATCAGGATGGGCGTCAAACAGGCTTGGTCAGGACAGACGAAGATTCAGCAACAGGGATCAGGAACAGAGATCAAGAATAGCAAGAAAGGCACAGAGGCACAATACAGGCTGTAACCAGACAAATGCAAAGGCACCTTGTGCAAATAGCTGCAGGTTTAAATAGGGTTGGGCTCAGGTTAACAGGGCAGCTGCCACAACAGTAGGAGAATGGAAACACTAGAATAGCGGCTGTTAGAGGCTGAAGAGGAAACAGTCACAAAAACTGAATAAAGCATACAGGAGTCAGGGAAAAGGGGTCGAACAATGACACATACAGTACATTTAAATAAGATCCAACTTTAGATCCAAGTTGGAGCTCCTTTTAACATAATCTCTAGCTTGTAATGTGATTGATAAGGATGCATATTATTTCCTCGTGCAACCATCTCCAAAAATTCCCATCATGGATTACCTCTCCAAAGTACATAAACAACTAGAAAACCCTCCTGGTTGCCCAATAATATCAGGCATAGGCTCACTGACCAGCAACTTCTCTACATACACTGACCATTTCCTACAACCCCTAGTGACGAATTTAACATTGTTTATAATAGATACCACACAAACTTTATAGCAGCTCCAAAACTGAGTCTGGGATTCTAATTGGTTATGGATGAGTCTGGATGTAGTATCACTGTATACGAATATACCCCATGAGGTGGGAATTATTGCAACAGAGAGTTTTCTACTTACAGACAACATGGCCCCAGAACAGAGGGAATTCATACTAAGAAATATCTAGTTTGTTTTGCACCATAATTACTTTTTGTTTAATAAAGTATTTTACAACCAAATATGAGGCATGACTATGTTTGCCCCCATCATGCGCAAATGTGGTTATTGAAACAAAATGACATCTGGCTCAACAACACATATGAAAAGAATGTCATCTTCTATTGCTGATACATAGACAACATCATCATTATATGGAATGGAGACATGGAACCCATTTTCAATGCATAGAGTATATCAACAGAAATAACATGAACCAATCCTTCACACATGTCATGAGTCCCAAGAACTTAGATTTTCTTGATGTCAATACTATCATCCAAAGCAGAAACCACAAAAAAGAGGTAGACAAAGAAAAATGTTATTACAAGATTTACAGATGGATCTAAAGAGATCCAGTGCATCCCCAATAAACACTGGGACTGGAGACATCCAGTGTTACAAGATCACATATCAATAAAACCAAGAGTGATCTTTAAGAGAAATCAAACGCTAAAGAATATAATAGCCCACAGCATCTTAAGGTCTAACAAATCCTCAATATCTAAAACCATGGTTATTCATCTCTTATGAGGCACCTACTTATGTGGTAATAAATTATGTATGGTGTGCCCATACATAACACCAAAAAGTTCAGTTAGTACCAAAGAACCATTTGAAGATGAGCAATTGTTTAATTGTAACAGTGATTTTATTGTTTACATGCTGTAATGCAGATTCGGTTTCATGAACATCGAAGGGGAATTATAGCAGGTTCTGAGAAGTACTCTGTGCCATTACATTTTAAGGAGAAAATCAAATCAAACAGCTCCTCACTTACCATCAGGTGCTTAGAACAAATTGCACCTACTATTAGGGGAGGGTATTGAACAGATACATTGAGACAAAGATAATGATTGACTTAGCTGCATTTACCTAACTGTACAGTCTATGGTGCAATCTATATATTTTTTATTAACTTCCCTTCATTCCGTATGATCCCCCAGATATATGCATTTATGCACAAATATGTGTGCAAAGACCTTTATGGTTATATCAATTACTATTTTTCACTTTTCCTTTACTTTTCCCTTTGTGAGAGAATTTATCCAGCTCCCGAATCTGATGCATCTATTTGCAAAATGAAGAGAAGTGCTGGATCTGGTCTATACAGGACAGGTGCTGAAAACACTCACTTAAGTTTTTTTTTAAAAGGCTGTGAGTATTTCTTGAAACCAATTACTCTGGTTGGCGCATGAACCGTTGATAAAAATTAGCAAAACCTAAAACTCTTGGATTGAGGGCTGTGGGTCAGGTTTTCAGGATCCATCTCTAGACCTGTCTCTGAGATGATATACCCTAGAAATTGAATGTCTGCATTCAAATTTGCATTTCTTTGTCTTGACATATAATGAATTCTCCCTTAGTCACTGTAATACTTTTTTAACATGTTGAATGGGGTCAGTAAGCTTCATAGAATAGATCAGGTTATCATCTAAGTACATAATTACATGAGAGAGAAGCATGTCTCTAAAATTGTTGTTCACAAATCCTTTAGCTAGTTCTTAGCTAAACTTGTTCAGACCTCTGTAGTCTATACAAGGTCTGAGCAAACCCTCTTTTTTCTGGAAGTAGAAGAATCCAGCTCCAGTGAGGAAGAATGTCTGATAAACCTCTTTCTGTGACTATCCTCAATAATCTCGGCTAAGGCACAGTTGTCTTGCTCACAAGAGGGTTGGTATGGCCTACTGGAGGTGAACTGCCAGGTTAAATGTCAATAGCACAATCATATGTTCGATGGGGAGATATTTTTGATGGATTTGTTTAGTCATTTTTTAAGCCAAAGTTTTGAATTCAATGGCATATTGTGCCCTGCTGTAATTCCACAATGCTAGATTCAGCAGAATCTCTTCTTCCAGGGGAGTCAAATATTGCCATGATGAAGGCAAGAGGCCCAGGCATGTGCATATCAATGTAGTAAGTTAATATAAAACGCTACTCTGTTAAGATTAGCAGAAAATATCTCAGGTTGTCTTTTAAAAAAGAGCAAAAAACAGAATCATGGTCTCTGCAGGAGTTGTGATAGAGTGGAACCAATTACCAGGTACGGATGCACACCAGCTATGTCAATCATCAGGGCAATTGTAGTCATCCAAAAAATAAATTTCTTTGCAGCACTTCCAAATTTCCAAGTGCCAAATTTGTTGTAGACAAAAAAACAGCAAATGGAGAAGACAGAAACAAACTTGAAACACACTTGACGCATTTTGCGTTCTACTAACGCTTATTCATAAGTGATAAAATGTGATACCACCATTTAAATAACAATATCAATTAAGGTGCAATTAGTAATGAACCATGCTGTGTGCTAATCAGATTGATTGACCAATCATGCTTTCATCCCACCATGTTCCTGTTATACCAATTGAATCATAGTTTTCGATTCCTTCTACCAGTTCCAATTTCCCTATTTAAACTTCTGGAATTTGCAAGCCTACACTTGATGCCACTGCCATGTTCCATGTTGAAGTTGTCAGGCTTCTAACTATAAGCTGTACTAACCACGCTCCCAGATCCACCCATCCGAGTACTAAGTCACCTTCCCCTCCTATAATGTCTAACCCAGTGTGTATTGGTTCCTCTCCACCCAATTCCTAGTTTAAACACTCCTCCAACTGTCTATCCATGCCACAGGTAGTATATCTGAGAACACTACCTTGGAGGTCCATTTCCTAATCATACTCACTAATTCACTAAAATTACCTTATAGGACTTTCCATTTTCTTCTTACATTGTCATTGGTACCAATATAGAACAAGACAAATGGATCCTCTCCAGCCCCTCCAAATAATCTGTCAACTCTGTCTGCAACATGCCAGGAGACAGAAAACCATTTGGTTGCTGCGACCAGACCTAGGATTCTCTACCTTTTGGATCCCCTCTATGGTAGAGGAACAATCATACCAGTTGTTAGGGAGAATGGTTGTCTCCAGCAAATCCACTTCTGAGAATGCTTCCCCAACATCTTCACTCAAGTGAGAAAATTTGATTGGGTGAAGAAACTCAGGACTGGCTGCCTTCTTCCCTCCACCTGCAGTCAGCGGGTTCCGCACATGCGGTGTTTACCTCCAGAGCTCCATCTTCCCTGGAGGCAACAATGTGATTGCGGACTAGGCCGCATCCTAGCCACATAGCGTGTGCACTTTCTAAAACCAGCCAGGGGCGTTTCCTTGTATTCCAGACACATCTCCTATTCCACATCCCAGTAAGGGAAGGTACTTGCTATTGGTGGAAGGGGTAATGGCCGTGGCTCCCTATATAAACACAGTCAACTTGTCATTCCATGCTTGGTTATTACCCAATCTAGTACCCTGTTGTGCTTATACTTATACCTTTGCTTATTGCACATTTGCTATACTATTGGATTACCCGATTTGGCTCCTCAGATTCTCTTTCTGACTACGTTGCTCTCTCTTACCCTGACCTTGGCTTTACTCCTCTTCACTCACAAACCTTATCTAGAGGCCCTGACCATTTGGACTCCCTTTTTGACCACACTTTTGCCTATCTCTTTTGCTGTGACGCCAGGTTTATGTTAATTGGAGCTTCCCCATGCTATGCTCGCTGCAAAAACTTGATTTACCTCTGTTTCTCAAATACCTGTGCTGCACTTACACAAACTGTGCACTTAGAAAACATCTATATTGGTTTCACATCTTATGTATTATCTGAAAACTTTAGCAGCACATGCTACCAAGAATCTTTGTGGCCTAAACACATTAAAGGTCCCCTGACTTGGTTTATGAAACATGAAAGTTCAGCAATAAAGAATAAACTAAAATAAAAAGAGCTGTACTAAATGTAAATTAGTTATTTTGAGGTATTCAGATCATGCACATCATCTGACTTGAGTGAAGCATTATCCAGCAGTTACAAACCAAATCCTGAAGTATATTACACCCCTCCCAAAAATGTTCTTTTATCATTTAAACTCTAATTTTCACGTCCTTTCATCTTTAAAATGTAACACATTTGTGTCAAGGGAATTATACTTTTGAACTGTTTATTTTATTTTTAAATCCAATAAAACTTTTAGATTCTTGCAATTGTCTAGTTCAGAGGCGTCCAACGTGCAGCCCGCGGGCCAAATGCGTCCCGCCGGGCATCGAGGTCTGCTCTGGTAGCCGCACCTCGAACTGTACACCACACGAGAAGCTGTGTCGGTGAACGAAGTTCCCTACACGCTCTGTGTAGGGAACTTCGTTCCCCGATACAGCTTCTGTGCTGCTCTCGTGTGCATATCCCCTCCTCTAACCTACGCGTGAGGTCATGCGCAAGGGTCAGAGGGAGGGAAGAAGCACACCAGCAGCATGAGGAAAATGGGGAGCCCACAACCTCCACAGCCCCGTTTAAAAAAAAAAAAAAAACTGCTTGGTAAGTGTGTGTATGTGGGGTAAGTGTATGTATGTGAGTGTGTGTGTGTGTGTGTATAAATGTGTGGGGTAAGTGTATGTATGTGTGTGTGTGTGTGTGTGTGTGTGAGTGTGTGTGTGTGTATACATGTATGTGTGGGGTAAGTGTATGTATGTGAGTGTGTGTTTATAAATGTGTGTGTGGGGTAAGTGGATGTATGTGAGTGTGTGTGTATAAATGTGTGTGTGGGGTAAGTATATGTATGTGAGTGTGTGTGTAAATGTGGATGTGTGTGGGAGTTAAATGTATGTATGTTTGTGAGTGTCTGTATAAATGTGTATGTGTGTGGGGGTAAGTGTATGTGTGTGTGTGTGTATAAATGTGTATGTGTGTGTGGGGTAAGTGTATGTGAGTGTGTGTGGGGGGTAAGTGTATGTATGTGAGTGTGTGTGGGGGGTAACTGTATGTATGTATGTGAGTGTGTGTGTATAAATGTGTACGTGTGTGTGTGGTGTAAGTTTATGTATGCGAGTGTGTGTATAAATGTGTATCTATGTGAGTGCATGTTAAGCGGGTGTGGGGTAAGTGTATGTATGTATGTGAGTGTGTGTGTATAAATGTGTATGTGTGTGGGGTAAGTGTATGTATGTGTGTATAAATGTGTATGTGTGTGTGGGGTAAGTGTGACTGTGTGTGTGGGAAGGGGGGGTAAGTGTGACTGTGTGTGCATGTGTGTGTTTGTAGTTAATGTGACCACTGCACATTAGTGTGAAATATATATATATATATATATATATATATATATATATATACATAAACATACCCACACATGTATTTAATTATATATATTATTAGATGAATGAATGAAAAATGAATGCGGCCCACGCACACATGCATTTCTAGCGAAGTGGTCCTTTGCAGAATAAACTTGGACACCCCTGGTCTAGTTGCATACTGTTCTGTGGTTTTACAGTTTTTTTTTCTTGGAATTACCCAATCTATGTGACTGCTTCTGCAATTTTTATCTCATCATCCCAGAATAATCAACTCTTTGATCACCCTTGCTTTGCTGCATAACAAAACAGTAAGATACTTCAATAAAAACATTAACGTATGTAATGTGAATGTGGCTAACAACATTGTATTTCTATTTATCTGTGCAATTCAGATCAACCCATATACTAAATCAAGAAAGATATATAATCAATCAGCATTTTAAAGTAACAGTAAAAGGTACAGAAAACTAGGTGGCCCTTCTGGACTAAAACTACCATCCTGTTCATCCACTCTTAACCCCTTGGGTACACAGGACGGACTAGGTCCGTCCTGTGTGCCGAGGCGTTAGTGACACAGGACGATGCTTCCGTACCCAAGCAGCATACAATACTGGAAAAAATTCCCGTCGGCATTTTGATCGCTGCGGAGAGCGGTTGAAATGCCGGTTTTAAAGGCACAGTGCCTTTAAAACGCGGGCATTTAAAAACGCGAAAATATTTTGCTTCCTATGCTCAGTAAGTGTTGCTGATTGCCTCGCAAGTCGAGGCAATCAGTAATACACCAAAAAAATGCATGATCTTGGTCACTGTGTGACCAAGATGGCGCTAACCTTCTAAGGGCAAGAGCACAGGAGGCAGGAAGTACCTGCTTCCTGTGCTCTTCCTGCAGTCACACGATTGCCTCTTCACAGAGGCAATCAGTGACTGCAGGCCCACTGACAAGCAGTGGGGATGCTCTGATGAGCACCCCCACTGCCTGGTCAGATCAATATTAACCCTATATTGATCTGACCAGTTAGGATCTGCCTCCTTCTCCTCACATTTTTTTTTTTGTGAGGGAGAGAGACAGATCAAACTGATGAAAGTTAGTAAAAGTACAAAAAAATAATAAATACACAATTCACGAATAATAAAACAATTTTAAAAAAAAGTATAAAAGCAATTCCCTGCGTTTAAACCCTTCCCTGCCACTGATCTTGCGTAAGCAGTGATCATGCACATCAGCACATTTATTTTTGCTGTTTGTGCATTTTTTGGGGGTTATTTTTTTTTGTACTGTAATTTATTACAGTACTACAAAGGCACTTCCAGGAGTTATTAACCCCTTATTTGCCGTCGATCACTCCTTACGCAATGATATTGACGCCAAAGCAATTTTTATCTGTCTGCATATTGTTTTTTTTACGCATACCCGCTAGGGGATTACGTGTAAAGTAAAAATATTTGAGATAGCGATCAGTAACAGCGAATTAGTGGCAAAAGCGGTTTGGTGATTGCTCAAATAATTCGCCCTGGTCAGATCAAAATTGGTTCACAAATATTGATCTGCCTTCCTCTCCTCACTTACATTTTTGTGACGGAAAGAGACGGATCAGTATTAGTGATATAAAATAACATTTTAGAAAATTGTCAGGTTTTATGAAAGTCTTTCACTATGTATTAACCCCTTCCCTGCCATTCATCACTGTATAAGCAGTAATCTTGCACAGCAACAGTATGTTTCCACTGTTTTATGGATTAATTTCTTTGTACTGTAATGTATTACAGTACTAGATAGGCTCTTCTAAGAGCTATTAACCCCTTCTTTGCTCAAGATCACTGCTTGGGCACAGATTCTGAGGCCGCGGACTCAGGGTTCGATTTTGACCCTGGTCAGCTTTCTGATACATCATCTAGTGAAATTATAAAAATACTCAGAGTGAGGAAGATAGAAAGATCTATAAGAGTAGGCAGAAAGAGGCAAAGCAAGCTATAAGAGCTTCCAAAGCACACACAGAAGAGACTATAGCGCAGTCAGTGAAAAAGGGGGATAAAACATTTTTTAGATACATAAATGAGAAAAGGAAAGTAAAACAAGGATTAGTTAGATTAAAAACAAAAGAAGGATGCTATGTAGAAGAGGATAAAGCCTTAGCAGACTGCCTTAATGAATATTTTTGTTCAGTTTTTACAAATGAAACTGAGGGTAAGGGACCTCATTTAGGGAAAAAGACTAATGAGTCTTTTGATGCATGTAAGTTTACAGAGGAAGTGGTTTTACTTCAGCTGTCTAAAGTAAAGACAAATAAGTCGATGGGACCTGATGGGATACATCCAAAGTTATTAAAAGAACTTAGTGGTGTACTAGCAAAACCGTTAACAGATTTAGTTAACCAATCATTGTTAACGGGAGTAGTTCCAGAAGATTGGAAATTAGCTAATGTTGTGCCTATTCACAAGAAAGGTAGTAGGGAGGAGACGGGCAACTATAGACCAGTAAGTCTTACTTCAGTAGTGGGGAAAATAATGGAAACCTTGTTAAAGAATAGGATTGTTGAACATCTAAAGTCGTTTGGATTTCAAGATCAGAGACAGCATGGGTTTACTTCAGGGAGATCATGCCAAACTTATTGATTTTTTTGATTGGGTAACTAAAATAATAGATCAGGGTGGTGCAGTAGACATTGCTTACCTAGATTTCAGTAAGGGTTTTGACACTGTCGCACATCGAAGGCTTATCAATAAACTGAAATCTTTGAGTTTGGATTTCAATATTGTTGAATGGATTAGACAATGGCTGAGTGACAGGCAACAGAGGGTTGTAGTCAATGGGGTATATTCGATGCAAGGTCTTGTTACTAGTGTGGTACCTCAAGGATCTGTTCTTGGACCCATTCTCTTTAATATTTCTATTAGCGATATTGCAGAAGGTCTTGTTGGCAAAGTATGTCTTTTTGCTCATGATACAAAGATTTGCAGCAGGGTTGATATTCATGGAGGGATAAGCCAAATGGCAAATGATTTAGCTAAACTAGAAAAATGGTCAGAGCAGTGGCAACTGACATTTAATGTGGACAAGTGCAAGATTATGCACCTTGGGCGTAAAAACCCAAAAGCAGAATATAGACTATTTGGTACAGTCCTAACCTCAACATCTGAGGAAAGGGATTTAGGAGTAATAATTTCAGAAAACTTGAAGGTAGGTAGGCAATGCAATAGAGCAGCAGGAAATGCTAGCAGAATGCTTGGTTGCATAGGGAGAGGTATTAGCAGTAGGAAGAGGGAAGTGCTCATGCCATTGTACAGAGCACTGGTGAGACCTCACTTGGAGTATTGTACGCAGTACTGGAGACCGTATCTCCAGAAGGATATTGATACTTTGGAGAGAGTTCAGAGAAGGGCTACTAAACAGGTTCATGGGTTGAAGGATAAAACTTACCAGGAAAGGTTAAAGCATCTTAACATGTATAGCTTGGAGGAAAGACGTAACAGGGGGGATATGATAGAAACATTTAAATACATAAAGGGAATCAACACAGTAAAGGAAGAGAGTATATTTAAAAGAAGAAAAACTACCACAACTAGTGGACATCGTCTTAAATAAGAGGGGCAACGATTTAAAAGTAATATCAGGAAGTATTACTTTACTGAGAGGGTAGTGGATGTATGGAATAGCCTGCCAGCAGAAGTGGTAGAGGTAAACACAGTCAAGAATTTTAAGCATGCGTGGGATAGACACAAGGCTATCCTAGCTATAAGACCGGGAACGGTGGACTAATAAAAGTACTCAAAAATAAAAATTGGGCAGACTAGATGGACCGAATGGTTCTTATCTGCCGACACATTCTATGTTTCTATGTTTCTATGTATCTGTGGCTGCTGAGCCCTTGCCACAAGGAGTGATGGGTGTCTACCTTTAAAAAATATATGGTTTGGTGGGGGTTAATTACATTGGCTGGCTTCAAAGATATATCCCGTATAGGTCACTCGGTCGGAGTACGGGGAGTTCCGTTACAACGCGCAAAAAAAAACCTGCAGAAAAACATGGAAAAAAGCATATTTCTGAACTTGGTACAAGATTTAGAAACTATTTAGATGGGGTCTTTTTTAATGGTTGTATTTGTGTAAATTATTTTTTAGGTCAAATTTAGAAAAAGTGGGTATTTTTTTCATCATATTTTATGATTTCTTTTAGTAAATTATAAGATATGATGAACCTACAGGTATCTAATTAAAGCCCTTCTTATGATGATAAAAACAACATATAATTTTAGTGGATACAATATGTGAGAAAGAAGAAAATTACAGCTAAACACAAACACCCCAGAAATGTAAAAACAGCCCTTGTCACCAAGGGAAAGTCAAGGTCAAAAGGTCTTGTCACTAAGGGGTTAATACGCCACAGCCAGTTAATATGCCACAATCAATTTGCCCATTAATATGCCTCTGTTCATTTGCCCACTAATATGCCAAAGCCAGTATGCCACTTAATATGGCACCGCCAATTTGCCCACTAATATGCCACAGCCAGTATGCCCAGTAATATACCACAGCCAGTGTGCCCAATAAAAAGTCCCCACTCCCCAGTACTTACATTGCTGCTGCTCTCTCAGCCACATCCTCCGCAGTGTTCTCGCCACGCTGAATGCATGGAGGAGGGACAAACAGCTGCCAGATATGACTTGCTGTCATATCCGGCAGCAGGGCCGGCCCTATAATGGGGCAGAGTGGGGCAGCTGCCCAAGGCGGCATCCTGGCAGAGGTAGCGGCACTTTGCTCCTCCGTACAGCTGTCTTTTTTTTTTTTCCTGTGTTTCTTGATTGAAGGAGGTCTCAGCCAATCAGGTGAGACTTCTCAACTCTACTGAGTGGCTGAGAGTTTAGAAACCTCCCGTGATTGGCTGAGACCTCCTTCACACAGAGCTCAAAGCAAAGAGAGATGCATACAGCAGGTAAGTTTCAGTGTGAGTGTGTGCATGTCAGTGTGAGAGTGTGTGTGTCAGTGTCAGTGTGAGTGAGAGTGTGTGTGTATGTCAGTGTGTGAGTGAACATGTGTGTGTATATGTCAGTGTGAGTGAGAGTGTGTGTGGATGTCGGTGTGAGTGAGAGTGTGGGTCTATGTCAGTGTGAGTGAACATGTGTGTGTATATGTCAGTGTGAGTGTGTGTGTGTGTATGTCAGTGTGAGTGAACATGTGTGTGTATATGTCAGTGTGAGTGTGTGTGTATGTCAGTGTGAGTGTGTGTGTATGTCAGTGTGAGTGAAAATGTGTGTGTATGTGAAAAATCAAATCGAGGTCAGATTATAAGACATGGATCCAGGTCCCCAGCAGAGCTGCAGGGGACCTGGATCCCCCTCTCTAACAGCAGGGGATGTCTGCACGATCAGCGCAGACTCCCTTGCTTCCGCCCGGCACGACCACCGGGGCTTCTATAAAAAAAGCCGGGTACTTACGCTTTCATCACAGAAGTCCCGGCGGTCGTGCCGGCGTCAGACATCCTCTGCTGCCCCACTAGCCACTAGGGAGAATCGGGCAGCCGGGGGATGTCTGCACGATACGTGCAGACATCCTCCATGCTGCCCGATACCTCCGTCTATTATGACGGACCAGCTGTCCCTCATAATAGACGGAGGTGTCGGGCAGCATGGAGGATGTCTGCACGTATGCTGCCCCCACTAGTCACCAGGGATCATGACAAAGGTGAGGGGGAGGGAGGGGGGCAGAGGGGGAGGGAGGGGGGCAGAGCAACAAGGGAGGGAGGGGGGAAGAGAGACATGAGGAGGGGGGGGACAGAGCAACAAGGGGAGGAAAGGGTTAAGAAACAGAGACAAGGGGAGCTGGGGGACAGAGCAACAAGGGGAGGGAGGGGGAAGAGACAGCAACAAGGGGAGGAAGGGGTTAAGAAACAGAGACAAGGGGAGAGGGGGGGCAGAGCAACAAGGGGAGGGAGGGGGGAAGAGACAGCAACAAGGGGAGGAAGGGGTTAAGAAACAGAGACGAGGGGAGAGAGACAACCCTAAGGGGGGGGAGATAGAGAGGCAGCATTGGCACATAAAAAGAAATAAAACCAAAAAATACATGTTTTGATATCATAATTTTTTTATTAAAAAAGCAATTTACATGTCAATATATACAAGTTGAACTTTTTTTCCTATAGGGTAGTCTTATATTCAGGCTTTTAGTTTTTTTCCTAATGGAATATCCAAAGTTTGGGGGGTCGCCTTAAAATTAGGGTCGTCTTATAATCGAGCAAATACGGTATATCTGTCTGCATTTTGTTATAGGTCACTGGTCACATTATGTTTTAGGGAATTGCACAGTCTATTATCATAATAATGTTTTACCATTACTCTCACTTCACCTTATGGGTGAGCTCTCTGAACCAAATCTATTATTATGTATATAAGAAGTGCTTTAGTGGCATATACAAATTTTTTAAAAAATGTTCTAGGAGCTCACCCATTAGGTAAGAAGAAAGAAATGGTAAAACAAACATTATTATGAAAATAGGCTGTGCAATTCCCCAAAACATAATATGTGACCACTGACCTATAACATGACTCAAATATTGTACATTAAGTGTAAATGCTCAAACATTTAGGGTACACATTTTAATCATGGCCATCCAATAATCGCACCATATAATTTTGCATATAGAGGTGCTCTTGCATTAAATTATCACTTCCAGATAAGTTTTATGTTAGTTTAAATGACCATGACAGTGGGATTTTTTTGGGGGGGAGGGGGAAGCATTTCATTTTTCGCCCCAGGCAGCACAATGTCTTGGGCCGGCCCTGTCCAGCAGCACTAAGAGCAAGCCAGAGCGCATCCACTGGAAGGTAATGTCATAAACAAGAGACACCAAAAAGGCACATGTAAAACACATTTTACTCCTAATTTATGTATTTAAGGTAACACTATGTATAGATCATTGTTGTCTATTTATTTAGCACACCCTCACTGTTCTCCTGCTCACTGCCATTGACAAGATTACCAGATGTGATGCCATACCCACACAAACTCCATGAGATTGAAAAGTGAGCTGTAGGTCATCACTCCTTCAAGATGGTATTATCATTATGCAAGGATATCCTCTACTTTCTGCGGGATACTGGCAGGCCTAGTGCATGGATAGCACCACCAGCGCCTTTGGTATGGCAGTTGCACACCTGTATGCCACTCAATATAGTTCCCCATTATATTATTTTATGTTTTCTTTTAAAAAAAAAATAAAGGTATAATTACAAAAAAAAAGTTTATTAAGACATTTAGTACAACTATTATCTAAATTGTTAAATTTATCTTCAAGGGTTGAAGCTAAATTTAACAATTTAGATAATAGTTGTTCAAGCCTTGAGAGCTACGCAGCTAAAGGTACATTCCCAGCTTACAGGCAAACTGAGAACCTGACCCCGCCTGTGACGTAACAAACACGGCTAGGATAGGCAGCTCCTGCGGGTGAAAGAAGGGGGGAAATCGGTGACGTAGAATGCGCGTACACGGCCTGTTCTCTATCCTCCTTGCAGTCCCCAAGCATAGGTTCGCGCAGCGTCGTGAGCGCGCCGCCCGAGTGTAGTCATAGAGTGCGGGTAACGGCCGAGGCTGCCCCCCGCCGTCACCCATGGGAGGGTGTGTGGGCACCCACCACGACTCCTCGGGCAGCCTGAACGAGAACTCGGACGGCACCGGAGGTGAGAAAGGCAGGCAGGATGGGTAGAGAGCTTAAAAGGATGGTGGGGAGGGGGAGGAGAAGGAGAGAGAAAGGGATCTGCTGCTCTTTTGTTTCATTGTGGCCCCAGGAACAACATTACTACCTCTATGGTTAATGACCTTTATACATTGGCACCGCAGCCATAGTGGACTCCATTCTCCATGATGCTCAGCCAGCCATCTGACTGAAGTGCCAAAGATCATTGCTCATAACTGCACTGGAGGTAATAATCGCACTGTTTGACCTACTTTGTACCCTCCAGTGATCAGGCTTATTTTTCTTAGTCTTAGTGTATAGTACCCCAAAGTGCAGAGAGTGTATATCTGATGGGTAAATGGGGCGCAGGGGGCGCAGGCACCCAGTGTCCTGTGAAGCCTGGCAGTGACATCCAGGCCAATGAGTTTTTGTTATATAAAGTTACATCTTTCAATTTATATTCACTCTATCCAATATGATAACTGTATAGATACATAGTTACAATGGAAAGCCTCTGTTCTTCATCACTGTTAGCACTTTTGGCATTTTAGCTGCTATGGACTACACAGTTATTCAAGATGCTCAGGTCTAGCTGAGGACCATGAGTTAAGTAGTACATCATTGTAGCCTGAGTGCCAAAGGTTCGCCATCAATGTACTTAACTTCTGTATGCAAGTGATTATAGCTAGCTATCAGTGATACCAATATGCCCATTCAGACTTCTAAAACTGACCTTAGTTTTAACCCCTTAATTAACAAGAATTCATGTAATCATTACAGCATGGCTTTGCAAAACCCTGAGCCTAACATTCACTATATGGACATAAGTACTGGGACACCTGACTGTTACACCAACAAGTACTTTTATGACATCACATTTGTGATACATAGACAGAAATTAATTTGTAGTTGGTCTCCCCTATGCAGCTATAACAGCTTCCACTCTTCAGGGAAGTCTTTCCACACGATTTTTTATGTGGGACTTTTTGGCTATTCATCTAGTAAAGCATTTGTGAGGTCAGGAATGATGTTGGTCAAGAAGGCCTGGCTCACAATCTCTATTTCAGTTCATCCCACAGTTGTTCGATGGGGTTGAGGTAAGGGCTCTGTGCTGTCCAGTCAAGTTCTTCCGTACCAAACTTATCCAACCATGTCTATATGGATGTTGACTGTCAAATAGTGAAGAATGCACAGAACACGTTTGCACTGTTCCAGAGTTGAGTGGTTGCATACTTTACATCACTTGATCCAACGCTTGGCATTGTACTTGGTGATGTGAGGCTTACATGCAGCTGCTCATCCATGGAAACCCATTCCATGAAGCTCTCACTACAGAGTTGTTGTGCTGTTGTTAATGGCAGTGGAAGTTAAGAATTCTTCAGCTATGGAATCAGCTAAGCAGTAGCGACTTTTACACACCATGTGCCTCAGCACTTGGTGACTCCACTCTGTGACTTTGTTTCTGAGTTGCTGCTGCTCCTAAACATTTCCACTTTCCATTACCACTTACCGTTCGTTGATCATGACATATGTATCAGAGATGAAATTTCACAAACTGACTTATTGCAAAGGTGGAATCCTATCACAGTACCACACTTGAATTCACTGTCCTCTTCAAACATCCCATTTTGTTCACAAATGTTTGCTGCATGGCTAAGTGCTTGATTTTATACATCAGTAGCAATGGGTCTGTTTGAAACACCCTAATTCAATAATGAAGTGGTGTTTCCGAATACTTTTGTCCATATAGTGTATACAGCATTAGCAGCTCTGTTGAGCTTTGCTTACATTAATTGAGTTGGGCCTCTAAGGTCCAGATTGTTCTGACAACGTTAGCCACAACTGGTCTTTAAGGGATTGAATGATAAACATTTCTAGAAACATAGATGTCACAAAGTGAATTCTGACAGCCTTCCTGACTGGGGTTCTTGGAGGGGGCTGAGGGCCAAACTCCTCCCTGTAGATTATAGGCTTATGAGTCATAACTCTATACGTTAATATTGTTAGTTAGTTATATTTTGTTAGTGTATTGGTTTATGTGTAACGTTTAATTCTGTGAGTAGACCCCTCTGAAGAGTTATGGTGTGTCAGTGACTAGAATTGATAGATTACTCCGAAATCCATTGTTCTGTATTAACTGGTAAACTAAATATGTTGTGTACATTATGTTTCTTACTGTGTGTCTACTCACTGTATGGTAATTTGGTTTGCAGTCTGAAAGTCAAATGTATTCCTATCCCTTGTTAGTTGGAGAACTATGTTTAGTTCCATCCCCACCATTGTATATTAATGTGTGTGATGTCATGTTTATGTCTTTTTATAAGTCTGTGTTGTTACACAAATAAAGGAGTTGTTCATTCTTGCTGTACCTAACTGCTAGATGTCCTGTCTATTTGGGTACAAAGAGCAAGGTTCCAGAAAGACTTGCTTGGTGAATGCTGAGCTGTAATTGGGGGCTAAGGAGGTGATTTCACACAATGGACAGAGGGTCTACTACGTCTGGTAGATGGTCCGTTACATTAGAAACATAGAATGTGTCGGCAGATAAGAAACATTCGGTCCATCTAGTCTGCCCAATTTTTATAAATACTTTTATTAGTCCCCAGTTCCCGGTCTTATAGCTAGGATAGCCTTGTGTCTATCCCACGCATGCTTAAAATCCTTCACTGTGTTTACCTCTACCACTTCTGCTGGAAGGCTATTCCATACATCCACTACCCTCTCAGTAAAGTAATACTTCCTGATATTACTTTTAAATAGTTGCCCCTCTAATTTAAGACTATGTCCTCTAGTTGTGGTAGTTGTTCTTCTTTTAAATATACTCTATTCCTTTACTGTGTTGATTCCCTTTATGTATTTAAATGTTTCTATCATATCCCCCCTGTTATGTCTTTCCTTCAAGCTATACATGTTAAGATGTTTTAACCTTTCATCCTTCAACCCATAAACCAGTTTAGTAGCCCTTATCCGAACTCTCTCCAAAGTATCAATATCCTTCTGGAGATACGGTCTCCAGTACTGCGTACAATACTCCAAGTGAGGTCTCACCAATGTTCTACTGCTAATACCTCTCCCTATGCAACCAAGCAGTCTGCTAGCATTTCCTGCTGCTCTATTGCATTGCCTACCTACCTTTAAAAAGGTACCTTTAAAAATCTAAAAAAAGTTTGAAACTGGTTTGTGACTTTGTCTAATTAAATCCCTATAATGACCATTCAAATTGTTTGTTGCTTGAGTTGCTAAATGTTTCGGCTCTGTTGGATTTGTGGACATCTGATGGTGTCTTACTTGGCGAAATTAAAACTTTATTATCAACACTTTTATTATCACATCCTTTCTGGCCCTCCAGTTAACTGCTATTTTTTATGTTTTATATTACATTATTTACATTTCCATGTACAATGCAGGGTTTGAAAGTGAATTTTGTGTCTATGTCAGTGTATGTACTGTAAGGGGAAATTTCAGTGAATACTGAATAGGCGTTATGTTATATATGTCATATACGATAATGTTATTTACAATCTCTGTAAATATCATCCATGTCTTCTAAACTAACACATATACTTCCACATTGACACGTGATAAAGGACTTAATTCAGTTTGACACAGATGTTAAAGATGGCATAGGGAAACTGACCTGCTGTAAGGTTTTCATTGAACTTGTTTCATAGACATCTCCTTATCTGACAGCTGTGTCTACCTCCCGCTGACTTTTCTGTTGTGCTCTACCACCACTAAAGTGCTTCTATAGCATCTGGCCTTTCGCATGCTTTTATTTCAGATTTCCTTCACTTATATCCCCACTGGGCCAAATACATTTAGGAAAACATTATCCAAATGCATAATTAGCTAGCACTATTTTCATGAAAGTAACAGATACCTGACATTGCCATCATGCAAAATATTATTTCACTTCAGTTTACATAGTATCCTAGATTACACTGTAAAATATAGCTTGAAATCCTGTACTAGTACAAAGCAAGACAAGCTTTTTATGCCAACAGGTTTTTGGCCTACTTTCCAAAATATAATGTCCTATTTTCATTACTAGAAAGCCTTGTAAGTGTTTTCTAGGATGATGACTGTGGGCCTGTACGTTTGCAAATTCTATAAAAATCTGTAATTCTCTTTACAACTGTTCATATTCTCTTATATTACGTTTATCATGTTTATCTTTGATTACAGTGACGCTGTTGAGCATGTTTAAAGGGTCTCGCCTTGAAATCTAGTTTCTTACCAATTCTCGTATTTTTTGTTTGTGATATATTTTAAGTTGGTTCTTCTCTAAAACTCCATCAAAATTCAGAGTTTACTACAGTGTTAATTCAAGACTAAATGAGCAAGAATACTATTTGGAGATTTACAAATACTGCTAGACTCTGTCTAATCCACAGTCCTAAAGGTACAAGGGCCTAAAGATTTACTTAAGGTTCTAAGCCAATTAAGGTTTTTCAAAGTGATCTGTATGCATTTACTTCCTCCCTGTTATCTAAGTAAGTCACCATATTTGTTAAAAGTATTTCAGCTGTTATATAACATTACTGCGGTTGCCTGAGGATTGAGAGGTTAGGCAGACTGGAAGAGCTGTCACAATGAGGTGACTATTTGCAGGCCCACCACACTCCAAGCAATTGTCTCACCCTACTCCTCACAGAGACATTCAGTTTTGCTCAGGAGCTTTCACCTTCTGTTCCTTCATGATGCTATGACGACTAGTGAATCATGGTGCGGCATGTGACACCATATCTTGTGCATATGGTCACTTCTATAGATCCATAGTGAAAGCAGCATCATGGAAATTGTTGGCAGAGCTGGGCTTGGGGGCCCAATCATGGTAGCACACTTTGCAGATTTTTTTGTCCAACTGAATGGGACACTCACCCCGAAATCTTAGAAAGAATAGGTAATTTATATGCATTTTTTATTGACTGCATGAATCAATGTTCTTTTGATTAATGCAAACTGCTGTATCACATTTCGTAGATACATGGCAGTGGCTCCTCCCTTTTCTATGACACCTAACAGTTTTTCATGCCATTGGCAATGGATGTTGTCTGCAGGGGTTTTATTATCGAATCATGCCACCATAGATTGTGTATTCCGTGCTTGTTCATGTAGTTGCCAATGCATATGCTGGGATGTAGCGCTATGATTTATTCTGTCTGAAATGCTAGACAGATCACTGACAGGCAGGGTAGTGCGGCTAATTGTGAAGTTTGGCACTTCATTGAGGCTGTAAAGGAAATGCAAAATGAGCTGCAGTCAGCAGTGAGAACAGGTCTGCCTCAGCCAAGCCAAAGCACCCATGTGTGTCTATGAAGATATAAAGGAGTTAACACCGGACAAGTGGCACAAGGTTTTTGACCTTTGCTTCAGTTAGCAAAACAAAAGTTAGCAATATCCAGTTTAAGGTGAGAGGACCATTTTATCACACTTACTCTACTGTATAACTATACATTATGCAGGGCCAAATTTGATAACCTTCTTCTGCTTGAAGAGGTCAGCTGGTCATGGATAATGTATAGCTGAAACTTTAAAAACTCTCACCTTTTAACCATGCACTTAGCCAGGCTAACCCTTACTGCTTGAGGAACACACCAGGTTTTGCTCTGCACAAAACATGATTTATCTCATCTGCAACTCGCCTTTCAGTGACTAGGCCTCAACTGTGTTTTTGTTTTCTGTGTTTTTTTTGCTTGCCAGTGTATGTCAATGCATGGATGTGTGTAATATATATATATATATGTATATATAAAAATAGTGTTATTTCAAAGTAAGCCAATTTCAGTGTGGGTTATGTGCATCATCTTGATCTATAAAAGTTGAATTATCAGTGTAGTTGTTTGTTGTACTGTAAGGATTGGCCTTGTCAGTTGAAGCTACCTACCTATCTTCCTATTCTTTCTATCACTTGTGTGGAAATCAGTGAATAATACTTTAGTTATAAATGGGCATCTGGTGGAAATGTTAGTTGTTTTCCATATACTGTGATTGTATTTCTGTTCCTTAACCAGATCTATACTTCAGAGTATATTTATGCTTTTTACTTTCTGTATGAAGAAATTTCAGTGAATATTTAATAGGTGTTATGTTATATATGTCATACACTACAATGTTATTTATCCAACTTTTCTGTACTTTTTTGTAATCTCTGTGAATATCAACCAAGTCTTCTAAACTAACACATCTACTTCCACAATGACAGATGTTAAAGATGGAATATGGAAACTGACCTGCGGTAAGGCAGATTTCCATTAAACTTGTTTAATAGGCATCTCCTTATCTCACAGTTGTTACATAAAGAACAGGAGCGCAGATTGTGAAATAAAATGAAATAAAATAAAATAAAACTATGGAAAACAAATCAGTGAAAAATACTTGTGCATGTGTTTATTTTAAAAAAAATTGCAAAAGGTTATACTTATTAATTAAATCTCGACAATGATCTCTTTGAGTCTTGATTGAAGAGTTCAGTAATACCAAAAAAATATAAAAAAGATACAATAGTGTAATCCGTTTTAAAACAGGGTTTTGATTTCTAAGTGATAGGTATCTTACTCACACTTTATTGAGCAGTGTACTGCTCAGTATGTAGGTAGATGTAGGGAGATCCCTTAGATAAGGGGTGGCAAACTAAAATTCATCAGGGGCCGCATCAGCAGTATGGTTACCCTCAAAGGGCCGGTTGTATAGGATTATGCATCTACTCTTTATTATCATGAATAATTGCCTCTGCATTCAGTTGCTACTGGTTTTAATAATAATTTAAGTAATAACTAGCCTTGAAAACAGAAGCCTAGGAAGAATAATAGCAAGCATGGGTCAGGACTGCACTAAGTACACAGTGCATGGGTCAGGACTGCGCTAAGTACACAGTGCATGGGTCAGGATTGTGCTACGTATACAGTGCAGCGGTCAGGATTGCGCTAAGTACACAGTGCATGGGTCAGGATTGCGCTACGTATACAGTGCAGCGGTCAGGATTGCGCTAATTACACAGTGCATGGGTCAGTAATAGTGTGCCAGTCAGAGCCCAGTAATAGTGTGCCAGTCAGTGCCCAGTAATAGTGTGCCAGTCAGAGCCCAGTAATATTGGAACAGTCAGAGCCTATTTATAGTGTGCCACTCAGTGCCCAGGAATATTGTAACAGTCAGAGCCCAGTAATATTGTGCCAGTCAGAGCCCAGTAATATTGTGCCAGTCAGAGCCCAGTAATATTGTGCCAGTCAGAGCCCAGTAATATTGTGCCAGCCAGAGCCCAGTAATATAGTGCCAGCCAGATGCCCAGTAATATAGTGCCAGCCAGATGCCCAGTAATATAGTGCCAGCCAGATGCCCAGTAATATAGTGCCAGCCAGATGCCCAGTAATATAGTGCCAGCCAGATGCCCAGTAATATAGTGTCAGCCAGATGCCCAGTATTATAGTGCCAGTCAGAGCCCAGTAATATAGTGCCAGTCAGAGCCCAGTAATATAGTGCCAGCCAGATGCCCAGTAAAATAGTCCCAGCCAGATGCCCAGTAATATAGTGCCAGCCAGAGCCCAGTAATATAGTGCCAGCCAGAGCCCAGTAATATAGTGCCAGCCAGAACCCAGTATTATTGTGCCAGACAGATGCCCAGTAATATTGTGCCACTCCTCCCCCCCCCTCTTCCCCATCACTTACCGAATCGCTGCTTGTCTGTGGTCCCGGACAGACGACTCCTCCGTGCAGTCTTCCCACCTGCACGGAGGAGGGAAAACACAGTCGCCGGATGTGACGTATCGTCACATCCGTTCGCTGTGATTTTTTTTTTTTTTTCCACCCGGCAGTCGCATCCAGAGGATCCGGCCGCCTGAAAAACTAAAAAAAGAAAAGGTAAGCAGCGCGGGGGGGGGGGGGGGGGGGGGTCGGGATTGCCGGCTACACCGGTGGCACCCCCCTAGTCAGTGGCACCCGGGGCGGGCCTTGTGTTTGCCACCCCTGCCTTAGATGTCTTCAGGGAACAAGATGTTAAATGACCATAGATATCCTTAGCTTGTGCAGGTATTACATACAGAGAAGAGAGAATTCCATAGTGATGTAACGTTAATGTAACAAAATGTAATGAATAAAAAAAGGCTTACATTAAAATATTGTGAGTACCGCAAAGTATCTCACACATACACAGAATATCAGCGGAGAGACAGCTGGTCGGCAGAAGTTTCAGGCTGCATACTAAAACAAGCGTCCGTTTGGTTCGAGAGCCAGCTGGCAAGTGCAGGAATCACAGAGAGGAGGGGGCGTGTCTTACACGTTTCGTCGGGTGTGGCTTCATCAGGCATCTCCTGTTCTTTATGTCACATTTTTTCGTTTAAGTTGGAAATAGAGGTCACTTTCCACTAGCAGTGAGCAGCACAACTTAGATTTATTTGTGTTTCATTTTAAGTAGCACCTATACATCCTTTTTGTATTATCTCACAGTTGTGTCTACCTCCCGCTGACTTTTCTACCACCGCTTCATATAGCATCTGGTCTTTGTCATATGCATGTTCTTATTTCAGATTCCCTTCACTCTTAGCATGTTTGTGTATGTCTGATAGCATCCAATCACTTTTTCCTGGGTTCAGTCTTGCTTTGGTTTTTGAAACCTGTAACAGTCATTGCTAAAAAACTAAGCTAATTGTATCTGATAACCGCAGTCTTGTCTATATATCTTTGCAATAACCATAAATGACATTCCTGGAAGTGTACCTTACTAATTTGGTTCCTTTTGCATTCTGAATAACAGCAGGCTGCATTGCTATGACCTCTGGCACTACAGAGGTTAATGGACATACTTGTTTCATATTGCCCCACTGCTTTGCTACTGACACTGAATGAAGTGTTGGGTTTCACTGGGCAACTTTGAAAACTGTACCCCACTTGAATACAGGAGTCAATTTGTGTTTCATATCAATAAACTCACAATTTCTCTGCCAGGAGGGCCTTACACTAGATCCTTTCAAATCAAATATTAACCCCTTGCCGACAAAGGACGTGCCAGGCACGTCCTGGGAGAAACTCCCTTAACGACAAAGGACGTGCCTGGCACGTCCTGCAGTCATTTAAGCGGTTTTCGCGATCAACGATCGCGAAAACCGCTTTAACAGTGCTGGTCTATTGCCTCAACATCGAGGCAATAGCCAGCACCGAAATTTCTATTTTGGGACCCTCACGGAGCCCCATGCTGCTCCGTCAATATGGCTAAGCCCTCTGCCGGTCTGAGCTTCGGAAGTGAAAGTAACTTCACTTCCGTCGCTCTGAATATGCTACTTGACTGCCCCTAGTGGTAGTTTGGTAGCATTGCAATGGAAAAAAATTAAAATACATATTTAATTAATTAAAAACAGGTTATTTAGCTATATTAGCCTATAGGGTTAAAATTAAATATTTTTTAGCATAAGGGATAGGGTTAAAATTAAATTAAAGTTAAAAAATTGCTTGCAGTCTTCCTTCATTCTGTCTTTTCACATCTCACTCTGAATCCTGTCTTTCTGCATCCTGCTAGATCACACATCCCTGTGCTAACAAACTTTTATTGCCCGTTCTATTGAGTGGTGTATATAAGAGTACTATTTAACTGATAGCAGCAACTCTTCTATTCTCATCTGGAATTACAAGCTCTAAGGCAGGGCTCGACAAACCCCAGGCGCCAGGTCGCCATGGCGACCAGAAATTTAGACCTGGCGCCTGGTTGCAGTCAGCCTCATGGTCCCCTTGCCGCTGCCACCCGATTTTTTTTTTCACAGCGCGAGGGGGTAAAGTCCGTGCGTATGGCACAGACTGCAAGCTCCGCCCCTTCACGCAACTCGTGTCTGAGTGCCGGGCGTCGTCACGTGACATCCTGGCACTCAGCAGGACGATCGGCTGCAGCACGAATGTCCCCCTCTCCTGCAATGAAAAGACTGTGTGAGGTGGGTGTGTGTTTGTATATATTGTAAAGCAGGGGTGTGTGAGGTGTTTGTATATATGTGTATATGTAAAGTAGGGGTGTGTGAGGGGTTTGTATATATGTGTATGTGTAAAGTAGGTGTGTGTGAGGTGTTTGTATAAATGTGTATATGTATAGTAGTTGTCTGTGATGTGTTTGTATATACGTATTTGCTCAAATATAAGACAAGGGTTTTTCAAAGCAAATGCTCTGAAAAAGACCCCTCGTCTTATATGCGAGGTCATCTTATAATCTGACCTCAGAGCTGCAGGGGACCTGGATCCACCTCTAAAGCAGCCGGGGGATGTCTGCGTGATGGGCGCAGGCATCCTTCCCTGCCGCCCGGCACGACCGTCAGGACTTCTATGGTGAAGCCGGGTCCTTCCGGCTTCATCATAAAAGTTGCGGCGGAAGTGCTGGGCAGCATCCTCCGGCTTCCTCCATGTATCGTGCAGACATCCTCCGGCTGCCTCCACTAGCCACCAGGAATATTTGGGCACCACGGAGCAAGAAACAAGGTGAGGGGGGGGGGGGGTAAAGAGAGACAATGGGAGGGAGGGAGGAAGAGAAACACAATGGGAGGGAGGGGGGAAGAGAAATACAATGGGAGGGAGGGGGGATGAGAATGACAATGGGAGGGAGGGGGGATGAGAATGACAATGGGAGGGAGGGGGGATGAGAATGACAATGGGAGGGAGGGGGGATGAGAATGACAATGGCTGGGAGGGGGGATGAGAATGACAATGGGAGGGAGGGGGGATGAGAATGACGAGGGGGGGGAGAGAAAGACAAGGGGAGGGAGGGGGGATGAGAAAGACAAGGGGAGGGAGGGGGAGAGAAACACGGGGAGAGACTGACAAGGGGAGGGGGGAGGGAAAGACAAGGAAGGGAAAGAGAAAATATTGGGGGGAGGGAGAGACAACGTGGGAGGGGGAGAGAGATAACACTGGGGGAGAGAGAGAATGCGGGGGGGGGGGAGAGACAGCATTGGCACATAAAAGGAAATAAAAACAAGAAATGCATTTGTTTAATATCATAATTTTTAATGTGAATGTATACAAGTTAAACTTTTTTTCCTATAGGGTAGTCTTATATTCCAGGCTTTTAGTTTTTTTTCCTAAAGGAATACCTAAAGTTTGGGGGGTCGTCTTATATTCGAGCAAATACGGTATGTGTATGTGTAAAGTAGGTGTTTGTATATATGGGTAGATGTAAAGTAGGTGTGTGTGTGTGTGTGAGGGGTTTGTATATGTGAGATAGGTGTGTGTGTATATATATGTGAAGTAGGCGTGTGTGTTTATGAATTGCGTGTATGTCTGCTTGACTGTCTGGTTCCTAAATATTTTTGCTGGCTCCTAAAATCAAATTAAATTTGTCAAGCCCTGCTCTAAGGGTATGTCTACTCAATACAGAGAGAATTGCAGGGAATGTCAAATGTAAGGCTAATGTAGCCAAGTTGGAAAAATTCTGTTCAGTGCGGTGGAATGGAAGAATTTTTCCAACTCAGCTACTTTGGTCTTAAGTTTGACAGTCCTGTCTCTGCAATTCTCTCTTCATAGACCCTCTAGGATTTACTTTATTAGAGTACCATATGAATTTGTAGAGACTACTTGTTTTAGACCACCTTTTTAGATGTTTGTGATAGTCAAAGGACAACTGTAACCTCCTCTTATTTAAAAATTTTAGTTAAATAAATTTGTTCACCCTAAATTTCTTAGTGATGCATTTTTAAAAACACAACGAAAAAACTATATATATATAACATATAATATACATGTATTTTGAAATGCAATAAATAGAATCCTTTTTGCTCCGGTAAGACCTGTGAGTGCGATCGTCTTTTCTTCTATTTTGGAATATTATATATATATATATAACATATTAAACATAGGCTTGTTTACTGACATACATAACTACGATCAATTATACTAAAAAAAAAATAAAAACCACAACTGACTTCATTAGATAGTGAACTCCATATCTTAACTCAGGGCTTGACAAATTGAATTTGATTTAAGGAGCCAGCAAAAAAATGTAGGAACCAGACAGACAATCATGCAAACATACACGCAATTCATAAACACACACGCCTACTTCACATATATACACACACACACCAAACACCTCACACACACACAAACACACACCTACCTTATTTATACTCATATACAAACACCTCACACACACCTACTTTACATATACACATATATACAAACACCTCACACACACACACCTACTTTACATATACTCATAAATACAAACACCTCACACACACACCTACTTTACATATACACATATATACAAACACCTCACACACACACCTACTTTACATATACACATATATACAAACACCTCACACACACACCTACTTTACATATACACATATATATAAACACCTCACACACACCTACTTTACATATACACATATATACAAACCCCTCACACACACCTACTTTACAATATATACAAACACCCACCCACCTCACACAGTCTTTTCTTGGGGTTTTTTCCTATCGTGTCCCCCCTCCCTGCTGCTTTACCTCATTGCAGGGGATGGGTACATTCGTGCTGCAGCCGATCTTCCTGCTGAGTGCCAGGATGTCACGTAACGACACCCAGACACGCATTGCGCGAGGGGGGCGGAGCTTGCAGTCTGTGCCATCCGCACAGACTTTACCCCCACGCGCTGCGGAAACATAAAAAAAAATCTGATGGCAGTGGCAAGGGGACCGTGAGGCTGACTGTAACCAGGCACCAGGTCTAAATTCCTACATGGCGCCTGGGGTTTGTCGAGCCCTGTCTTAACTACTCTTAACTCAAAAATAAGAATGTCTGTTGGCCAGATATTGAAATTATTTTCCTCTTCGCTTAAACAGTTCCCTGAAATGAAGGTTACAGGAAGGTGAATTTAGGTAACTAACTGTAACCCTGTGGTCGTATTCACTGAATTGAAAATGTTCAGTAAAACATGACATGGCTTTCAAACAAAAGTAACATTTTCTTCACTTATACACATATTTTGAGGGCCAAGATACACTCATTTAGGAGCCAGGGTGAGGATAAACTTTTATGTACAATATTAAAAAGATTAGGCCAGACTGAACAAAAGAAAACTTGTAATGCATGACATTTAAAAAATAAATTTAAAAATAATATGTATTTTTTTTAGCAGGGGCGACACTGCGACAAATCAGAGGGTTCCCACCGATGTGCATGGTAATGCTCAATGCATATGTGCACAAAACCAATTTTGTGGGACATTTGGACACATTTA
The DNA here is from genome assembly GCA_036172795.1 of Pelodytes ibericus. Taxonomy (NCBI): domain Eukaryota; kingdom Metazoa; phylum Chordata; class Amphibia; order Anura; family Pelodytidae; genus Pelodytes; species Pelodytes ibericus. The sequence goes on along the minus strand of CM069858.1, from coordinate 96,433,622 downwards.
GCATGTGCATTGCACAGACTGGCTTCAATGAATTTCTTTTTGCATCACTATGGACGAAAAATTGTCTATTATTACGGGTTAACTTACCTTTAAGAATTAATATCTTTGGTGGCCACTAAAACTTTATTCTCGTCCACTTTAGTATGACTATTCCCTCAGCATTCAGGGTCCCTCTGAGACCTTGGTACATGTCCTGTATGTACATAGGTAGTGTTACATGATGTTTCTATAAAGTTACTTTTGTTACAGATAATCTTCATGTTGATAGTACCCATCTTAGCTAAAAAAAACAAAAAAAAAACAATAACAGGCATTAGGTATTCTAAATAGATTCTGCAAGTATAATAGCAGAACATAGTTTGGCAGAATATTCATTCTAGTAAGAAAGCACTTCAATACTACAATTCAGCACTGCAAGGCCCTCTGGTGCTCATTGGCATCTCGCTGATGATACTGAGGGTTTCTGTATGACATGTTTGAAATTACATGTGCAGCTTTTTGCCAACTGAGGGAAAAATACCCTTTACATTCCTCACTCTCTCTTTTGCTTTCCACAGTAATATAGAGTATTTAAGTCTAGCTGCAGACCCTAGGCTTTTGCACAGAGCACTGCTTACCTGACAATCTAAAGTGTTATACTACAGCACTGGATTCATATAATTTAAGTGCAAAAAAACAAAGTGATTTGTGCAAATAAACACAGTGCTAAAATTGGTGTAATTATAATACTTGCAGTACTACACACAAACGTAGCCCTCTGAAGCACTCTCCAGAATGCTCATAAACAGTACAAAGCAAAAAAGCAGAATGGCGCAAGACACCGCAACTTTAAAATTAATATGTGGTAATAAATACACTCACAAACCAACGTGAGGAATGATCATTGAGATTCTTCACAAATTGTAATAGACTCTGAAAAATATAAATAACAACAAGACATGTGCAGGACCAAAAAGCTGGTATAAAAAAAATTAAAAAAATGCCCCTTGCTAAAACAAACTCACAGGATATAAACAGATAAAAACAGTGAAGTCCGCTTGGTGGGTAAAACCATAACCTGGACGTGGTAAAGATAGATGGCAGGATCAAGGCAGGGCCGGCCCTATAATGGGGCAGAGTGGGGCAGCTGCCCCAGGCGGCATCCTGGCAGAGACGGCACTTTTTTCTTCTGTGCAGCTGTCTTTTTTTTTTTTTTTTTTTCTGTGTTTCTTGATTGAAGGAGGTGTCAGCCAATCAGGTGAGACTTCTCAACTCTCCTGATTGGCTGAGAGTTCAGAAAGCTCCCGTGATTGGCTGAGACCTCCTTCACACAGAGCTCAAAGCCAAGAGAGATGCAAACAGCAGGTAAGTTTCAGTGTGAATGTGTGTATGGATGTCAGTGTGAGTGAGTGAGAGTGTGTGTGTATGTCAGTGTGAGTGAACATGTGTGTGTATATCTCAGTGTGAGTGACAGTGTGTGTGTATGTCAATGTGAGTGAGAGTGTGTGTGTATGTCAGTGTGAGTGAACATGTGTGTGTATATGTCAGTGTGAGTGAGAGTGTATGTCAGTGTGAGTGAGTGTGTGTGTGTGTATGTCAGTGTGAGTGAATGTGTGTGTGAGTGAGAGTGTGTGTGTGAGTGAGAGTGTGTGTGTGAGTGAGAGCGTGTGTGTATGTCAGTGTAAGTGAGAGCGTGTGTATGTCAGTGTAAGTGAGAGCGCGTGTGTATGTCAGTGTAAGTGAGAGCGCGTGTGTATGTCAGTGTAAGTGAGAGCGCGTGTGTATGTCAGTGTAAGTGAGAGCGCGTGTGTATGTCAGTGTAAGTGCTAGAGCGCGTGTGTATGTCAGTGTAAGTGAGAGCGTGTGTGTATGTCAGTGATAGTGAGAGCATGTGTGTGTGTCACTCTGAGTGAGCATATGTGTGTGTGTCACTGTGAGTGAGAGTGTGTGTGCGTGATTGAGTGTGTGTCAGTGTGAGTGACAGACTGTCTGTATATGTGTGTGGATAAAGGGGTTAACTCCTCTGACACTGCCTACATATGTTAAGCAATCTAGGGGTTAACTCCTCTGACACTGCCTACATATGTTAAGCAATCTAGGGGTTAACTTCTCTTAGACTGCCTACATATGTTAAGCAATCTAGGGGTTAACTCTGACACTGACTATATCTGTCTGCATTTTGTTATAGGTCACTGGTCACATTATGTTTTAGGGAATTGCACAGCCTATTTTCATAATAATGTTTTACTATTACTCTCTTTTTATCTTATGGGGGAGCTCTTTAAAAAAATATATTATGTATATAAGAAGTGCTTTAGTGGGCATAGACAAATTTAAAAAAAAAAATGTTCTAGGAGCTCACCCATGAGGTGAAAAGAAAGAAATGGTAAAACAAACATTATTATGAAAATAGGCTGTGCAATTCCCCAAAACATTATAGTGACCACTGACCTATAACATGACTCAAACATTGTACATTAAGGGTAAATGCTCAAACATTTAGGGTACACATTATAATCATCGCCAGCCAATAATCGCACCATATAATTTTGCATATAGAGGTGTTCTTGCATTAAATTATCACTTCCAGATAAGTTTCATGTTAGTTTAAATTACCATGACTGTGGGATTTTTTTTGGGGGGGGGGCGGGGGCAGCATTTAATTTTTCGCCCCAGGCAGCACAATGTATTGGGCCGGCCCTGGATCAAGGAGTAGGTCCCCAGCTACAGGTATCGCGTCTCTACGCGTTTCGCCGGAGCTCTAGTCACGGCTTCCTCAGGAGAAGACTGATTCTGCTTTTTTGCTTTGTTCATATAATTTAACAAATATTGCTGAATGATCACATGAGCAGTGTGCTTCATAGATTAGGAGAAACTCTTTTCATACAAAAGTAGCTTTTGTGTTTTGCTGTTAGTTTCTATTACCCATTATTTCCCATTTTCATTGTTTCTGAACTGCAATCTACAAGTATTTCATATTAATATTACTGTTTATTTCAAAGTCAATTAACTTTTTTAACCGGATATAGTGCTCAGGGCTGCCATCAGGAGGGGATGGGCGATTTACCCAGTGAGGGCCCCAGCCCTTTAAAAAAAAGAAAATCTGTAAAAAAAGAATTAAAAAAGCATGGGCAAATGGGGCAGCTGCCCGTGTTAATATCTCACACGGAGACAGTTATGATCGGGCAGCAGCCGGCAGTCTGCAGCCTGCAGATGCGGACACCGGCTTTTAGCCACAGCTGCCGAAAATTACGTCAAGTCATATCCGCTGGCTGTATTTCTGCATGCAGGAAACACTGAGGAGGAGACGGCTGATGAGCAGCATCCAGGTAAGTACCGGGGAGGAGGGGGGGAGCAAATTAATGAGAAAATTATCAGTGGCATATTAATAAGCACATTTTCAGTGGCAATGAATGGGCAAATTGTTTATTTTTTCAGTAAAGGGCCCAGAAATTTCTGAGGGCGGACCTGATAGTGTTCGAATCAGGACATTATACCTTAGAGCAGGGCTCAACAAACCCAGGTCGCCATGGCGACCAGGAAATCGGAAGTGGCGCCCGGGTATCGTGAGCACCGCATGATGCCGTCAGCGTTGGCATCTTAAAAAACAAAACAAAAACCTTTTAAACAGTGGTGCGCGAGGGAGCAGAGTGTATGTACTGTCTGTAATGATGGTCTGTGTCTTTGTAAGAGGCACAGACAAACCTGGAACGGAAATGCCCCCCTTCCCTGCAATGATATATATCAGCAGGGGGGGGAGGGGCATATTGATCTAAATTTGTTTTTTACAAATGTTTAAGATTACAAAAAAGCGCTCACTTTTATGAGTGTATGTGACAGACTGTATGTATTTGACAGACTGTGTGTATGTATGTATGTATGTATGTATGTATGTGACAGACTGTGTGTATGTAGATATGAGTGTGTGTCTATGTGACTGACTCTGAGTGTAAATGTCTGTTACAGACTGTATGTATGTATGAGTGTGTGTCTATGTGACAGACTATATGTATAAATGAGTGTGTGTCTGTGACAGACTGTATGTATGTATGAGTGTGTGTCTGACAGACTGAATGTATGTATGAGTGTGTGTCTATGTGACAGACTATATGTATAAATGAGCGTGTGTCTGTGACAGACTGTATGTATATATGTATGAGTGTGTGTCTGACACAGGATGTATGTAAAAGTGTGTGTCTGACAGATTGTATCTGACAGACTGTATGTATGAGTGTATGTGACAGACTGTATGTATGGATGGATGTATGTATGAGTATATGTGTCTATGCGACTGACTGTATGTGTGAGTGTGTATGTGATGTATGTGTGTCTTTATATGACTGCATGTGATTGTGTGTATGTGCTGTTGTCTGGCTCCTATATTTTTTTGCTGGCTCCTGAATTCTAATGTAAGATTAAAGTACAATATGCAGTTTTGGACTCTAAGGCAGGGCTTGACAAACTTAACTGAGTTTTATTACCTAACAAAGGACTATGGGTTCACTGCTGTTTCTGTGTGGTGAGCTCTTGAATTCGGATGGATCCACAGCTACTCTGATGGCAAAGCTTTAATGAAACAAATTAATAGATTTTTCATAGATTTTCGAGATACAACAAAACAAATTCAAAATGGATTTGACCCTTCATATATATAATTACTCAGGTTAGAAGGCCCAGTAAAGAGCTAATTTAAATTGGTTGTTATATGCAGTCTCAATGAAACAGTTTCTCTTTAAAAGTTAGAAGGCTGTAAATGTGCAGATGTTTTCCCTTTCTCTAAATCAACAAAATATCACAATTTTTAGAGGGTCCCTTAATCTGTTGCCAAACCAAGTTCTTGAACTAGTGTTAGGGGTTAGTATAAGGAGGGAGGATTAGAGGCTGCCTGCCCAGAAAAAAAGCTTAATTTCACTTTTTACATATGGTATTCAGCTTAATGTTGCCCTCCAGTTATCTACTGAAGATAACAATATATTGGCTAATTTGACATATTGATTGTTGCATCCTATAGCAGTGCCCATGCAGTAACAGGGCACTGGATGAAGATTGCCAGACTTGCCAACAAGCACAGGGTGAATCCATATCTGCATATAAACTGATTACAAAATACATCCTGCTGTATTACCCAGGTGCTGCATATCTACCAGTATTTCTTAATTCTTTTTATTTAATTGAAAACTTTGCACAACTTTTTTTTGCATTTGCGCCATCGCAAAGATAGAAAATTAATATACATAAATATATATACTACCGTATTTGCTCGATTATAAGACGACCCCCCAAACTTTGGATATTCCATTAGGAAAAAAACTAAAAGCCTGAATATAAGACTACCCTATAGGAAAAAAGTTCAACTTGTATATATTCACATGTAAATTGCTTTTTTAATAAAAAATTATGATATAAAAAAATGCATTTCTTACTTTTATTTCCTTTTATGTGCCAATGCTGCCTCCCTCTTTCCCTTGCCCCCAGCTTTCTCTCTCCCCCCCCTTAGTGTTGTCTCTCTCTCCCCCTCCCTTTGTCTCCCCCCCCCCTTTTTCTCTCTCCTCCCCCCCCCCCTCCCTCCCCTTGTTGCTCTGGTTCCCCCCTCCCTCCCTCCCCTTGTTGCTCTGGTCCCCCCCTCCCTCCCTTCCCTTGTTGCTCTGGTTCCCCCCTCCCTCCCCTTGTTGCTCTGGTTCCCCCCTCCCTCCCCTTGTTGCTCTGGTTCCCCCCTCCCTCCACCCCCTCCCTCCCTCCCTCCCTCCCCCTCACCTGTTTCATGATCCCTGGTGGCTACTGGGGGCAGCCGGCGGATGTCTGCACGATACGTGCAGACATCCTCCATGCTGCCCGACACCTCCGTCTATTATGACGGACAGCTGGTCCGTCATAATAGACGGAGGTGTCGGGCAGCATGGAGGATGTCGGCACGTATCGTGCATACATCCCCCAGCTGCCCGATTCTCCCTGGTGGCTAGCGGGGCAGCAGAGGATGTCTGCACGATGAGCGCAGACCTCCCCTGCTGCTGCCCGGCACGACCGCCGGGACTTTTATGACGAAGCCGTAAGTACCCAGCTTCATCATAGAAGTCCCAGTGGTCGTGCCGGGCGGCAGCAGGGGGAGTCTGCTCTCATCGCGCAGACATCCCCTGCTGTTAGAGAGGGGGATCCAGGTCCCCTGCAGCTCTGCGGTGGACCTGGATCCCAGTCTTATAGTCTGACCTCAATTTGAGGTCAAATTATAAGACAACCTCGATTATAAGAAAAACCTTGTCTTATAATCGAGCAAATATGGTATATATATATATTAACAGATCACACACACACACACATATATAAATAAATATAGCTCAAACCTGTTGTGCTGCTTAATGAACCAACAAAACTGGCCTTTAGAATCTATATCATTCTAAAATTGTCAATTGCCCTACCTTATTGGGTTGCTATACTGCTTGGGGGCCTCAGGTGTTCCTTAGATGCTAAATGGGTACATTACTGGTGATCTGTAACTCAGTGGGACCAGCAATGTATGAAGTTGCAATGTGCTGGATCAGGAGGCGAGGATATGGCTTCATATCTCCGTACTCCCCTATGATTGGCCAAACACGACGTGGCTCTGTTGATTTGTCCACTTTGGCCCGCATAATAAATAATCTTAATTGAATTTCTTAATATATTAAAATATGACATTTGTAATCTTGCTTCACCCATAAATAATCAAATTGTAACAAATTGCTAGCTTATCAACCCAATGTTTTTCTTTTGTTTCTTTTTAGTTTATGTTGCTGCTTTTAGGTATCTGTAATTAGTTATAGCATAGGCATACACTTTTCAATTTCAGAGAAAGAAGTAGTCTTCTAACATCACTTTATAAAACACTCCTCTATATCCTGATCTATATCTGGCATTCAGACGTAGTTTTGGGCAGATCTAAATCAATGTTTACAAACATTTTTATGTGGAAAGCCACATACCACTCAGAAGGTAAGGTTTGGCTATTAGAAGCTATTAGACTAATTATGTAATGCAAATAGAACTGTGTCAAAATTCATGTTTAAACAACCCAATGGCAAAAAAGCTTTTTGCCATTGTGTTATCGGAAACTGGATACCCAAGTCGTCTTCCCATTTAATGATGGTAGGCATTTTTTCTAACGTCTTTGATTTGTTTAATATATTCCTAATTTTGGCCGTTATTTTTATTTGGCAACCATTTAGGAGATGATCTAGGGGTCCCTCTTTCCTAATTGTGGCTTTTGCCAAAAAGGATCTTAATCGGGTATATGTATAGATATCGATATTTTTCAAACCGTATTTTAATTGTAATTGGGTAAAGGAAGCCACCTCATCTTTATCATATAGGTTGCGTATATTTTTTATACCCAATTCTATCCATTGTTGTATATCTAGATCTTGTATAATATATTTTAAAACGGATAAAGGGGTATACCATGTTATAGGGTTAGTCCCATATAACTTTCTTAATTAGAGTTATAGAGTGATAAATCTAATTTATTATAAGGTTATTACATTTTAATTTTTTGAACGTTTTTTTAATCCAACCAGAAGATGGTTATCTGGTCGATATTTTTAATATCATGTTTTTCTTGAACATACCACGCTTTGTTTTCTACGTTAGAACTGCCCCAGCGGAGACAGTGTGAAAAATGTGCTGAATCATGTAAACTAAATATATTAGGAAAGGAGAGACCTCCTTCCGACATATTTGATGACATAATTTTTAAAGATATTCAAGGTTTTTTACCACCCCATACATAAACCGAAAAGAGATTGTGAAACATATGTAGGATTTTGTAGGGGACCCGTAAAGGGATCATATGGAAACGATAATCAAGTTTCGGGACAATATACGCTCTAATGATATTAATTTTTCCCATCCAGGAGATAAAGAATCTATTCCAGTTTGCTATCAATCTCTTAACTTCTTGAAGCAAAAAGAGATAATTTCTTTCAATCCACATTTTTATATCTCCACATATCTGAATACCCAAATACAAAACAATGTTTTTTTTTCCCAATTAAAGTTAAACGTCTTCTTTAAACTTTCCTTCTGAGATAGGGAAAAATGACAGGTAACAACTTGTGTTTTTATCATGTTAATTTTATAATTAGACTATATTCATTAATAATTTCAAGTAGTGCTGAAATTGATTGGATAGGATTTGATACCGTGAACAAAATGTCATCTGCAAATAAAGTGATCCTTTGTTCACATGATCCCATATGGATACCCGAAATTATTTGAGATTGTCTGATACTAGCTGCTAAAGGTTCTATGGAAAGAATGTAAAGCAAGGGGGCGCCAACGGGCAACCCTGCCTTGTCCCATTTTTTTTATATCAAACCAATTCAAGCACATGCCAGTGTATCCTTGCTATAGGGTCAGAGTACAAGGCCATAGCTTGATCCTTGAACAACCCCCCCCATCCCGAAAGCCTCCAAAGTCTCCGAAAGAAATGGCCATCTAACTCTGTCAAACCCTTTTTCCGCGTCAACAGAGAGGATGACCGCCTGAAGTTTTTTTTCAATTTGTTGAACAATATTCAGCGATTTTCTGATATTATCTCCACCCGATCTGCCCCTTATAAACCCTGACTGGTCATGGTGTATCAAATCTGGTATTACCATGGTCAGTCTTTTGGGCAATATTTTAGAAAATATTTTAATGTCCATGTTTATGAGGGAGATCGGGAGGTAGTTGCTTATATATTTGGGATCTTTTCCGGGTTTCGAGATGGGGGAGATTGAGGCCTGTAAAAGGTCCCTATCAAATTTTTTTTGTATTTGCTATTTCGTTAAAAAGTTTTTCCAACAAGGGAGTAATAGTTACTTCGAGATGTTTGTAAAACTGAGGTGTAAAGCCGTCAGGACCTGGTGCCTTGCCGTTCTTCATAATTTTTATAGATTCTAATATTTCTACTTTAGTTATTGGTTGGTTCAGTTTAGCCAATTTTTCAGGGTCAATTTTGTAAAGAAGTCATTTTGAGAGAAAGGATTGCATATCAGATATTGTAGGATTGGCCGTATCTACATTATATAGGGAAGCATAATATTTGGCAAACGCGTTACTTATTTGAACTGGGAGCAAAAGAGTTTTATCTCCCTCAATAATTTCCTTAATAGTGTTAATTTTTTAGATATTTTTTCATTTGTTCAAAAGAGGTTTCCTTACTTTATTGTTGCTACTGTACCATCTTTGTTTTAAGGACGTGATCATCCTTTTTACATTCCCTTCTAAAAGAGTTTGGATCTACTCTTGTATTAAAATAATTTGTCTAGCTATGGGGAGAGATGGATTAGCTTTATTTATTGCTTCCATTTTTGCCAAATTAATGTACAGATCAGATAGACCCTTACCCTTATCTTTCCTCTCTCTAACCTTCATCTGGATCATATTGCCCCTCATAACGCACTTAAAGGCTGCCCAAAGATTTTGCGCTGAAACTTGTTCGTTGTCATTTATTCTGGCATATTCTTCTGCCTGTGTCAATAAAAGGGCTTTATTGAGGTCAGAATTGATTCATCCATTCTCCCCTGATATTTACACTCATATTCCTGATTTTATGAACTCTAGAATAAAATGAGAAATCCTTTTCTCTAGGATGCTGGACTCGCCAAATATCATTAAGATTATATTTATAGATTAAGTCTTGCATCCATTTGACACTATTTACATAACTTTTGTTTGACTTTCCTACCTTGAAGTTTGTTCTATCTAATTTTCCATTCAGTACTATATTCATGTCTCCACCTATCAATAATATCCCTTTTTTAAATTTTTCAATATTTCTAAAGGTATTCCTAAAAAATGTTTGGGAAAATACGTTAGGGGCGTATATATTTGCCAAAGTATACATTGTGTCATTTAGCCTGCACACAATCAGGATATATCTCCCAGCTTTGTCAGTCTCTTGATGTATTAGCTCAAATTTAACTCTTTTGGAGCAAATGATGGCCACCCCTCTCTTCTTTTTGTCCTTCAGGTTGGAACCATATATTATAGGAAACTTAGAACATTTCCACCGGTCCAGACCGTCCTCCTTCCAATGTGTCTCTTGTACCAAACAAATATCAATTTTGTCATCTAACATCATCCTATATAGGAAACCTCTTTACAGGAGAATTTAAACCCCTAGCATTCATTGAAACAAACCTAAGCACCATTCTCTATCAAAGGTTTATTGGGTTCCCCCCTCCAATCTGGCTCCATGTCAGCCCCATCAGCGCATACCCCCCAGCAGCAGCTACAACAACACACAATACAATACACACAAAAAAGATATACATTACTTCACCAATCCTAACCTATCAAATTTTCCCTCTTTTTCCTCTTCTTCCTTTTGTCCCTTCCCCAACATCATTGTGTAGAGGACCATTCTGATCCATTTTATTCTATATTACAAATTTTAGAAAGGTATGGCCAATTATCGCTTATCTAGACAGGGAAGGACCTCTTACCTATACCGTTGTCGCATTATAAAATATTCAAAGCTAATCCAATCCATAATACGTATTTAGGGAACTTACGACCAATTATATCTTATCTAGAAAGGGAAAGAACTCAGATATACAATGTCGTCGCATTATTAGCGATTCTGATCTAATCTAACCTCAGATTTAGAGAAGTTATAATCAAAGTTTTCTCATATCGAAAGAAGGGAATGGGCTATAGTATACCCTGTCGAAATACTAATAGTATGGTAGAACTTGACTTGTTGGGGGTTTACTTGAGAGTTACTATGTTGTTTCAAGTTATGTACTTATTAAAATATATTATGTGTCTCGTGGAGCTTAAACCAATGTGTCATCTAATCATATTCTTCTAGTGCTTAGTGATTTTAATATTCTTTTCTCTTCTTATGTGTTTCTGTATAAATGTATAATTGTTTAACATTAAGTCTGTACTTAAATGACCCTTCTATATAATTAAATCATTCAGTTTTATTTAGAAAAAATACCTAACAAACAATATGAACCCGATTATTTCCACTTTATGTGCCTCTACTTAAAGCAAAGTATTTAAATTACTATTTCAGTGATCTGTGCATACAATTACACCTTTCACTCAACTTCTCTTTTAACTGTGATGTGCACAAATTATTATTTTCAAATCTATAATATCGTTCAGTCGCATTATATCACCTATTACCCATCTTCCCTTTCTACTTCCCTTTCTCTTCCCTCCCTTTCCACCCCCTTCCCTCCTCTCCTCCCTCCACTCTCCCCTCCCCGCCCCTTCCCCCCTACCCCCACCCCCCTACCCCTTCATCTCCACGTCTCGTAAAAAAAAAAATTCTTTAATTTTTTTTTTCTTTAATTTTTATCTCCCTTCTCTTTTTTTTTTTTTTACCCTCGCCCCTTTCTTTCTTGTCAGTCAAATAATCTCCTTTTCTTCTTATCTTTTGTATTCCCTATATCCCTTCTTTCTTTAAAAGGGATAGATTATTCTTACATTTAATGATACATTATCACCCCTACTCTCTATCATAACAAAATCGTTCCCTTTATATATAGTATTATTTGGTTCCTACAACTTGTGTACCTTCGAGGACTCCCAGTCTTTCCATTTCGGATAAATTTGCTACTGGCCGTGTTAAGTGATAGGCGCTATTGTAATAAAAGTGAATAAATTATTAACGTGCTGCAGACACTAGTGTAATTCCCCCAGGGTAACACAAAGCAAAGATAATAATAGTGATAAAGTGTTGCGCAAAATGAGTAGTATAAATTCAAAAAGTGTTAATAAGTGCATAAACAATAACACCAATGTAATAAAACAAAACAAAATAATAAAATAAATATAAGTGTAGAAATACTTATAAAACCAAAGAATCAATAATGGAAATATTGATTCCAACCGGGTTGTACCCAAAACTATTTTTCCTTCCAGAGAGATTTTACATAGAAAGGACAAAGAAACATAGACATACAATGGGTAGTATTTACAAATAGGGGTTAGATATATATTTTCCCCCAAAAGAAAAATACTCACACACTCTAGAGCCTAGAAATACCGGCTCTAAGTATATACAGCAGTTGGACTCCAAGTCCCACCATCCCACGTATGCAGATATCGAATCCAAATTCCAGCGGTATGTTGAATAGCAAAAATGTATTAGCCCCTATATATAGTAAGGCTTATATTAAATATATATAAATGCTCCACAAAAGAAGTAAATAAAAATGGGGAGTAAAAGAAAAAGAGAGAGCAGGTCACCAGTCCTCCCGTGATCAGTGTGTTTCAGGCGGTGTGCACTCTCCGTCTGTTGTCAACGGGGACCGTGTTGGTGCCTCTCTTCCGTAGTCTCAGAGTTTTTAAAGTTTCATCAGGCGAAGCGGCACTTCTCTGTGACGCATTTCGTCGTTTCCGACTTCTTCAAGCACCCGGTCGCCCCCCCCCGGGTCAAGTGTCGGGGTCATGAACCACTTGACCACCTCCAGTAACAGTGCACCTTACCGGACTAGATAAGCGGTAAAAAGCACCCGTCGTCGTGGAACCCTGCCTGGGCGTCGCAAGCCTGACCGGTCCCCTAAAGGTCATGGAGCTTTTTAAAACCACTTTTTTTTTTTTTAGGTGTCAATTCATGTACCAACTGTCCGTGCACCCCTTGGGCATGTTTTGGGCTGTGTGTTCGCTTGCTGGCTCGCTCAACGGCTCCATGTTGTGCGTGCGCATCGCGTGGGGAACCGGGTCCGGTGTGCGGGACAAAGCGCCCGTCGTCGCGGAACCCTGCCTGGGCGTCACATGTCTGACCGGTCCCCTAGAGGTCATGGAGCTTTTTAAAACCACTTTTTTTTTTTTAGGTGTCAATTCATGTACCAACTGTCCGTGCACCCCGTGGGCATGTTTTGGGCTGTGTGTTCGCTTGCTCGCTCGTTCAACGGCTCCATCTTGTGCGTGCGCATCCCGTGGGGAACCGGGTCCGGTGTGCGGGACGAAGCACAAGTCGTCGTGGAACCCTGTGTGGGCGTCATGCCTAAGGCAGTGTCCGGTCGACCCCCCCCTCACCCCGGCGGGTCAGATGTCGGTGACCACCTCCAGTGACAGTGCACCTTACCTGACTAGAGTGAATCGGTGAAAGAAACTCCGGATTCAGTCAAAGAAACGCCGACACCTGCTCCTCTGCTCTAGCCCCGTCCAAACAGCTCCAGCTCCTCTGCTCCAGCTCCGTTCAAACAGCTCCAGCCCCGTTCACACAGCTCCTCTGCTCCACCCCCGTTCAAACAGTTCCTCTGCTCCACCCTGCAGCCGCATTTATAGTGGTTCCTGCTCAGCCAGCTCCGCCCCCATGCTCGCTTTTCTGATTGGTCACTTCTAGGCCACCTCTGTCCCGATTGGTGGCTGTTTCAGAGGTCCCCTCTGACTGGTGCCTTTCCAAGCCATATATAACGTTATCTGATAACGTTATCTTTTATTCTACTAGTCCCGTGAGGAACCTGGTGAGCGGGATGAAGCTGCCGTCGCCGTGGAACTCTGGCTGGGCGTCGCCGGCCGGTCCGGTCCCCCGAGGGTCATGGAGCTTTTTAAAACCACTTTTTTTTTTTTAGGTGTCAATTCGTGTACCAACTGTCCGTGCACCCCTTGGGCATGTTTTGGGCTGTGTGTTCGCTTGCTGGCTCGTTCAACGGCTCCATCTTGTGCGTGCGCGTCCCGCGGGGAACCGTGCCCGGTGAGCGGGATAAAGCTGCTGTCGCCGTGGAACTCTGGCTGGCCGTCGCCGGCCGGTCCGGTCCCCCGAGGTTCATGGAGCTTTAAAAACGTTTTTTTTTTTGGCGGGGCTTATTAATTCACTGCAGGGAGAAAGTTGAAATCCGGCCACCGGGGGGCGCCGCAGGGGGTGCAGCGCGCTCCAGGTGTTCGAGGGGGGCTCCTCCGGCATGGCCCCCGTCCCTCCCTGCAAGCCGGGGGACTGCTAGGAGAAAGTTGAAATCCGGCCACCTGGGGGCCGCCGCAGGGGGTGCAGCGCGCTCCGGGGGTTGGTGGGGGGCTCCTCCGGCATGGCCCCCGTCCCTCCCTGCACACTGGGGGACTGCAGGGGCCTCGTCGGGCTGTCAGTTCCCTCGTGGGGGTCTTGGTCCGGGGAGAGGCACCAAGCTGCTATCGTTCTGGAACTCTGCCTGAGCCCCGTCGTGCGGTCTGTTCCCTCGTGGGGGACTTGGTCTGGCGAGTGGCACAAAGCTGCTACCGTTCTGGAACTCTGCCTGGGCCTTGCTTTGCCGTCCTGTCCCCTGAAGGCTATGGAGCTTTTCTCTATTGAGCTGTCAGAGACTAAGTCCCATCTATGGAAGTCCCCGATGAGGTCGAACTTGCTCCCTGAGGCCGGCCGTCGCTTCCAGGCATTCGGATGCTTTTATGGGGCGGTCTCCGGCAATGAGGGGCAGTTGGAGATTCACGGGGGTCTGGGCGGCAGCCGTGCGCAGAATATCATGAGACACAGATTTTGGAATCTGCCAGGGGTGAGTGCTGGAAGTCTGTGCCCAGGTAAGAGTTCCTGAGCGATGGGGCCGAGGTCCCCGGGACCCGCAGCGCCCCCCGGTGGCCAAATTGGGATCTCTGTGCCACGGGTCCCCACGACCTGTGCAGGGGTCTGGGATGACCCGGCGGCGCCCCCCGATGGTGGAAAGTGGAATTTTTTTTTTATTGTTTATTTTTTTCGGCAACTTAGAAAGAACAATTTTAAAAAAATCTCCCCCAAGTCGCCCCTACCTCTCACTCCTCCGATCGATCTGGTACCCCGCGTCCGCGCCGGGAGGGAGACCTTTGCTCAGGCGGTCCCTGGTGTCCCCCTGAGACAGGCAAGGGTAGCCTCCTCCCCGGCTGCCGGAGCGGTCCCTGGGTCCCCGAACCCAGGAACGGCCTTCCCTCGCCCGC